>JARHVA010006507.1:0-387500 GCA_037957365.1 Torreya grandis | reverse complement strand
AAGAGGAATATGTGTATAATGGGCTTGAGGAGTCACCGTATAATGTGCAAGAATATATTATGGTAAAACAACTAATGTAGGCTAAAAATAAACCCTAGTACATGTATGAATACATAATGTATGTCTCATATGTGCCATTATTGGAATTAGAGCCCTAGGAGCATGCACACTAGGTGGTGATGTTTTATACTCAAATGTACTAGGTAACATATAGGATGGTGATGACATAGATGCATAGATTGTGTGAGGGTAAATGAGTCCCTCCTTTCACAGTAAATGGGTCTCAAATAAGTTGTGCCACAAATGGTATTAATTCACTATTATGTATAAACTTAACACAATTATGTAAAGTAGAAGGTATCACTCTCATCTAATTAAACATAGGGCATCTGAGTGATAAATTATATGATCATGTATTGGGTAACACATAACCAAAATAAAATGGTTTGAGGCCCAATTATAACTAGAAGAGTAACACCACCTAAGGGTGTGCATGTGCTTTATCCTATTTTGGATTTAGTTGTCTAAACAAGATAAAACTTGAGACTAATTCATATTGTATAAGTTGTGTCTAGACTAAGCAAATTTGTGTAACTATTAGAATATGATGAATTTTCTGCATTTTCTATTTATGGAAATGACAAAGAGGATATTGTACTTAGATTGTTTCAGTTATGTTATGGTTTGTGATAATTTACACTCATCAACAATGGTTTGGAATGGATCCATGGTCACTCAAATTAGGAAAGTGACTATCAAAACCTGCTTGGATAGGTCTTATAATTCTTAGAAGCTTATGGTAACCAAACCCATCTAATATCTTTTGAATATATCCATATGAGAAGTGTTAGACTATCCCATCACATATCACTACGCCTGCTTGTAGATATGTATTCAATGAAAATTTAGAGGTTTGGTCCTATGTGCAGGTAGTTTCATCTTAATTCACCTTGAAACCTTAGCTCCACTTTTAAAACTTGTTTTGTTTGCAAAAAGGGATTATAAAAGATGGGTTGAACTAACCTTCCCTACTAATTGGTTGAGCACTACCTACATTCTAATACTTTGAAGAGGGCTCAAACCACTGATAACTATCCCATATAATTATGCGTGTACTCAATAATGATATAATAATATGTAGTGCAATCCTTTGTGGATTTTGACACTTGAAAACTTATGATTTTGACCTCTTGATAGTATTTTGATTTGTATAAATGGTTGTTCCTTTAAGCGTTTACATATTTGGAACTTTAGGGTAGTGCCTCAAGGATGTGCAGATGTATTCCTCAGTGTGTTGAACGCTTGTCAAAGAAGTGTTAAATAGGAATATGATTAGGATTTATATATTTATATAGATAACTATTTGGGTAATTTCCCCTCCGAACCAACATGTGAAACGTGTGGGATGACCCAAAGGAAGAGTTTGAATTTGGTAAATTAAAATTTAGAGAGCACATGAATGAGTCTAACTAAGGAAAATGACTTAGTTAACTGGATCCATCCAACTGTGGCCAAAACCATCAATGAAACAAGAAACATTGATATGAGATTAGTTGATAATTTACTTAAGATAATGAATCATTTAGACACAACCTAGGGAGATATTGTATGTGGATGACAACGAATTGGGAAGGTTGGGCCCATAAGTAAGTGAATGGCTAGGAGAGAATGTGAGAAAGAGTCATATGTGTACACACAAGTCATGTATGCTAAGGTTTGGTCAAACATGGCATTGTATAAGTATGCTTGAATAAAAATAAGTACATCTAAGTGATTTTGAGTAATTTGTTGTAGACATATTTTAGATTCAAGTTGAGTATCCCTGAATACATCTGAATAAGTCTAAGTAATTAGAATGACATAATTTGTCACTTAATATGAGAAATTATGCATTCTAAGTATATAACCTATGCCATAATATCATAATATATGTGAACCATTCATATATGCCATGTTTAGGCTGCCAATATGATAACCTATGCAATCTGAGTCATGTAATATGTGCTAAAATATCAAAATATATGTAAACTTTCACTTGTAATCCTATTAAACGTCTCATACATACCCCCAATATGTGTCAATATGTAATATTTTGTGTCAATATATAACAATCTCTATTATTATGTGCCTAAATTATGAATCATTTATTTATGAAGGATTGAGTTTCTAACACAAGCCATTATGTATACCCCTTTTGAAGTAAGAGATGTAGGCTATGAATTACTCTATTGAGAATTAAAAAGTTATACACATCATGTTATATATATAAATATGCAAGCATATGTTAACATAATTAAATTATGTTATGATATAAATATTATATCATCTGAGCATATATGAAACATGCATCATAAGGAATACAAGTGTCATGTTAAGAACATATTATTATTAATATAATAACATGTGTATTATTATTATTATTATTAAATTTGATCATAGCAACATTGAGTAATAACAACATATAAGATGAATGATATGTATCATGGCCTAAATCACAAGTAGAATAATGCGTGATATGAATCACAACATTAGAAGTTATGAAAAAAATCCTATATGTATCTACAAAGAGTCACACATAATGTCATGGACATGACACACAATAAATCACAGAAACACATAGTGTCATGTAGAGTAAGATCATGCAGAGAAAGAGCAAAAAATGATTCACATAATGAACTCTCAATGTCACATAGATTTATAGAGAAAGAGTCATAAATAAAATGAGTCACATAATTAACACTCAATGCCAAGTAAAGTCATAGAGAAAGAGTCATACTTAAAATGAGTCACACAATGAGCACCTAATATCACATAACATCAAAAATAAAGAGTCATATAGAGTCACACAATGTACTACACAACTAAGGATCACAACATGTAACATGTAACAACATAAACCATGCATAGAAAAAGCAAAAATAATCTACACAATCAACTTATGTCATCATCACATATATAAAAATATAATATTAATAGAATATAACACTCTAAATAATATGCGTAAGATCAAGTAATGTGTAATTAGTGTAAATAGATTAATATGATCAATGGAATGGTCATAGAAAGATATAACCTATGAAAATGTACCAAGATTCCCCTCATGTAAACATGCCCCAACTATATAAAGGTATCCCCTGGGTGTAGGAATATATTGCATTTGAATGTCCATGACATACACAACCTGCATGTCCTGCATTGCACTCATGAATATCGTGAAACACGTGTATAGAGAAAAGAGATATATAATCTACTATGTATTGATAAATCATAATTGAATCATGTAAATTATAAACACATGTCATGCATAGGTCTTGATTTTTTTTTTCATATTTTGATATGTTTTTATCACAAATCTATATAGTCAAGAAAGGCCAAGTAGAAAGGCTTTGAAAATAGAAGAATGAAAAGGATCTGAACAATCCATATCATATGTCAAGGCATAATGTGCACCAAGTTTAACATAGTAAAGGCAAGTAATATGCCCCCACTGTATATGTGAATCAAAAATTCATATCTTAAGAGATTATGTGTAGATAAGAGGATGTATACCCCTAATGAGAAAGAATCAATGTACGTGCACGTGTCATAATATGTAGGCATAAATGCATGTGATCATGTAAGTTTGATGTTAGTTATAACAATAACAAGTATAGATAATATATATGTAGGGATGAACAAGTAGTATGCCATAGATAATGTGCACTAGGATGAGGCTACTGTAAAGGATGCATCATTATATGATATCAATCACATATGTCTAGATTAGAGTAAATAATCGAAAGGCAAGGGCCAAGTGCAAATGATAAAAAATCCAAGGGATAGAAGAATGATCGATGCAAAAAAATATGTTCACACGTGTGTCAAGATATAAGAATATATGAGATAATAAATCAAGCAAACATCAACAAGATCTGTATAATAGATTATTATCTAGCTAACCAATGATCTCATCACAATCAAGAAAACTAATTAGGATGGAATTGTTTGACCAACAACTTTAGAATGGAATTGTCTCACCAACTACTTTGATATAATAAGACTACATTATATAGATGTCCATGAGTAAGTGAATCCTATAATTTAGACACATCATTCCAATAATATTCTATATATGTAGTAGGATATTCATAACCAACCGCACCATGTCATGGAATTGATTTATTGGGCCTATTTTAATTTTCAATATGTTATTTTTATTAATATCACGTGCCTTCATGGTAGTCATAGAATAATTAAATATCTCTCCTTGAGGACTAATAGAATACATGTTTTCCACTTTATTTTATTTCTCTAAAATTGTTCCATCTCTTGAAATGGAAATAATCTCACCTTTAAAATCAAATGTAACATAGTCATGATTCTTATCAAGTGTTTCACCCATTTATCTTAGCCATGACCTTCCTAATATATAATTATATTGAGCTAAAGTGAAATCAATATGGAATGTAATGAGACATGATTTAAGACCAAGAGTTATATACCACTCAATGGATCCTATGCAAACTTTGGCTGAAGTATCCTTATTCAAATGTTCCATGTCATATCCAAGATATTTTAGTAGTATCATAATACATTTATTAATTTCACAAGCATTACTAATATTGACATTGGTGACCTAATTTTAATCTATATAAGGTATAAGGATCAAAGGCTCTAGAAATGAGGAAGGCTTTGTAATTTTTTGTCAAAAACAATGCTTATAACATTAGTTTTATTAGGTACATATTAATTTTGAATGTCATTCTTAGGCACACTTTAAGTTCTAAACTGTTATTATTTTTGTAAATTTTCTTGTTGTAATTTTTATTTTTATAATTTTTCTTTTGATAACCATTCTTTTAATAAATAATTTTTATTGAACTTGACCTAAGGAAATGGAACCATAATTTTAGTAGGTTGCTCAACTTTAGAAGGTATGTTTGAATCTGATGTTATTTTAATAGATGTATTTAATGTAAGATCACCAATACCAATAAGCTATTTTATTTTTCAAATCCCAACACCTATTCATATGATATACATGCATTTTATTATAGGCACAATAGTATTTTGATATTTTTATAGGATGTATAGGAGGCAAAGTGATCAATTTTTTTCAAAGCATGTGCTTTGACATTTCATTTTGATTCTTAGTATTATTATGCAAACTTATTGATTCATTAATTATATATTATTTTTGCTTCTTAACCCATACATGAGATGAGTGATTTTGAGGCACATGAGTTTTGGAAGGAGAGCCAGATATGTAATTTACATTAGCATATTTAGGGTTTTTGAATGTATAAGCTTATTTTCAATTAATATAACTTTTAGACTTAAATATTGGATTTGTTTTTAAAATGCCTCTATGGACTTCATCATTTTAATCACTTGATACAAAATGGCCTCTATATTTTTTACTTCTCATAAGTTGGGTAGGTTTAACTTTTACATCACAAATTCTAGGTACTTTCTTTTCAATATTCATGTAATATTCTTCAAGAGGACACACCCTACTTCTTGGGATTGTGATAACATGAACCTCCTTATTAAATATAATCCTTTGAAAATAATAGACAAGGGATGATAACTATCACTACCTTGAGGAGTAAGGGAAGAAATCACACATGGAAGCATTTGGATTTGACATTACTAAAGAGATTTAATAATTTATCATTTTTAATTTCAACCTTAGTTTTATTTCACATAAATCTGGTGCATTTCATCACATGATTTTAAAAGATATTACATATTTCAAGAAATAAACATGTAATTTTGACAATCATAACTTGAATTGAAAAAAAAAACTATGTATATCCATTATAGCCATGCCGCAATGCCAAAAATAAAGAATCAACCACCCCAAGAAAACTATGAGGAATTTTAGGAAATGAAAAAATATTTTTGTTAAATATTAATAGATAAAATAAACCTAGAATAGTTTAAAAAAATAGACATGTCTTTCACCCTCTAGGTATAATTTACTAAAAAATATAAAACCCTAATTTCAAAAACTCTATAGAATTTTGGGGGATAAAAGTAGGTTTTTGATGTAATAAATACAACTTAAAAAACCTTTGAGAGTTTTGAAAAATATCACCATTTTTAATCATATATGAGCCAATTATGTATGGAGACAAACCACATACTTAATATAGGAAACCTTAATAGAAGAATATACATGAAACCCTAAGGTGGAAGAGAAATATAAAACCATAATGAAAAAAATTGAAATTTAAGAGGGTAGAATGAAACCCTAATAGAAACCTAGGGTTTTATGAGCATTAAATAATGAAGAGTTCACAAGATGTCTTATATTATTTTTGATTTAGTGGTCTAAATAGGATAAAAATTGAGACCAATTTAAATTGTATAATCTATATATAAATTAATCAAATATGAATGTAACTAGTAGAGTATGATGGATTTATTGTGATTTCTATTTATAGATATGACTAGGAGGATAGAGTACTTAGCTTGTTTTAGTTCAGTTCTAGTATGTGACTATGTGCATTCATAAAAAATGGTCTAGAATGGATTAGTGGTCACTCATATCAAGAAAATGGCTTTCGAAACCTACTTGGATGGATTTGGTGATGCCATACTCTTGTCGCAACCAAAACCATATGATTTTTTTCAGATATATCCCTATGAGAAGTGCTAGACTATTACATCATAGGTCACTGAACCTTCTTGTAGATATGTATTCTATGTAATTTTAGAGCCTTGCTTATGTGCACAGGTTTAGATTTATCTTCTTTTACCCTGAAACCCTAACTCCACTTTTGACACTTATTTCATTATAAAAAGGGGTTAAAAAGGATGGGTTGAGTTAACCTCAGATACCCCAAATCAAGTGGTTGAGCTTGCCTACATAATAATACTATTAGGTTGTGGAGCTAAAAGCTTCACTGATGCAAATGGAGGAGGTTGCTGAGTTGCAGGCAACCGACGTCGATCTGATCAATCGACATCAGTCATCTTCAGTGTTTGCAATAACCGACGTCGGTTATGGGTCGGCCGACGTCGATCAGACAGGAACTGACGTCGACAGCCTGTGTGTGCATGCATTTGCATGCGTCTCTAGAACTGGTCTAATTTTAGATGGACAGTTAGTTTGCATGTGAAAGACTGATTTTAGTCTTGGAGCTGCAATTCTAATTATTATAATTAGAAGTCTAATTATTGTTTATATGGGATCTATTTAAGAGACCCATGGGCTATATTGTAAGATCATAGAAACAGTTCTGTAGAATCAGAAGGGTTCTATCCAAGGGAGAATCATAAGGACTTGGTGAGGCAAGGACAAGGGTTCTTTCAGGTGTGTAAGATCTAGGTCGACAGGTGTGCAAGGCCAGGTTATCTACGGTATAACAAGATTAGGTGAGATCTACATGGTAAGTAAGGTCAGTTGATCTGTAGGTGTGTGTGTGCGAGATCTAGGTTTGCAAGTGTGCAAAACTAGGTTGATCTGTAGGTGTGCAAGATCAGGGAGATCAGCAACACAACAGGTAGCAAGATCAGGTGAGATCTACTTGGAGTACGTGGTGTACTCGGACTTGGAGTATGTGTGTATACTTGGTGGTACTGGCAGTATTGTTACTGATTGGTTGAAACACCAACTCGGTTATAGAGTTGATTGTTTGTAATTGAGAGAGAGAACTCTTGAGGGAGATTATTGTACGCCCTAGAGGTGTGGGAAGAAGAGTGTGACTTCTTTATTGTAATTCCTTCTAGATGAGTTGAATATAATTGTGTATTGTCTCTCATATTTTGTGTTATTTCTAAATTCTAGTTACATTTTACTTCTAGTTAAATTTCATGTTTAGTTGCTTATACAAAGGTAATCAAGTGTGCTCTTAGTGAGCAGGGATCATGACAATTGGTATCAGAGCTTGGTAAGGTACACTAAAAGGTGGTCAGAGCGTGTTAAGTGTTTGTTGATTACAGGTCACTCTCAGGGGTTTTTGATTGAGTGGGAGTAAAGCAATGGCAACAGAAAGTAAGCTAAGAATGGAGGAACTCAATAGCAAGAATTCTCAATTACTGAATTATGGAAAGAAAGAGTAGGTAAAGAAAGATTGCTGGTTGGTAGAAGATTAGCATGAAGGAAATGAAGAAGCAGATGTTGCAGGTATTGTTGCACGGGTTGCTTTTGTATGTTCTTTGGATAAAGTAGAATCTTGGATTATAGATTCTGTTGCCTCTTTCCATGCAGTCCCAAATAGAGTATTTTTCCATGTTAATGTCTAGGGAGACTTTGGAAAGAT
The DNA here is from genome assembly GCA_037957365.1 of Torreya grandis. Lineage (NCBI taxonomy): Eukaryota > Viridiplantae > Streptophyta > Pinopsida > Cupressales > Taxaceae > Torreya > Torreya grandis. Next base: position 379,251 of record JARHVA010006507.1, on the reverse strand, counting down.
TTATTTAGGAGTTGGTGAGCCTTGCCAAATTGTTGGCAAAGGGGAAGTGCAGCTGAAATTGTAGACGGCCAACACATAGGTGTTGAAGAAGGTCATGCAGATCCCAGTCCTGAAGATGAGGCTAATTTCTTCAGGAAAGTTGGGTGATGAGGGATGCACAGTAACTCTCACAGCAGATGCACTTGAATTAGTATGTGGTAAGAAAGTAGGTATTCTTTATTTATCTACTTGTATTACTGATTCTCCTTCTGTTGCAAAGATGTGGCTTTGTAGGCTTGGTCACATGAGTAAGAAGGGGATGCATGTTCTTAAGAGGAAGTCAGATGTCTTTGACAAACTTAAGAACTGAAAAGCCTTGGTTTTCAAGGAGAAGATGATGGATAGAGATCAACTCAATGGGCTACATAATTCTGAGTAGGGCAGTGTTGATTTGGACAAGGTTATGATCCAAAATAAGCTCGTGGGTAAAAAGTCATCACTCACAGGAAAACACAGTTACCAATGTCGATCAGGTGGAACTGACGTCGAATAGGTAGGTACCGACGTCGATCATGTGCAGGTCAGAGTTGGTGGTGTCAGGCAAGTGGTGACTGACATCAGTCAGGGAACCGATGTCGGGAACCAGGTGGACACTGACATCGGTTAGGGAACTAGCGTCGGTGATTAGGTGAATCGACATTGGTTGGGTGTAGACCAGGGTCAACCAGAGAATGGATTTTGGGCAGACAACACGCTATCAAGGAGTCTCAAATGCCCATATAGAGGACTGAAAGGGTAAGTAAGCCTCAAATTCATTATTCACCTTCTTTATACTACTTAAATAGGTTGCTCACTGATGGTCAAGAACCAAGAAGTTTTGAAGAGGCAATGCAGGTAGAATCCAGGAAACAGTGGGAGCATGGCATGAATGAGAAATTTGATTCCTTAGATGAGAACCAAATGGGAGATTTGGTAGAGTTACCAGCCAGGATAAAAGCACTGAAAGATGAATGGATTCCTAGGTTAAATAAAGGAGAGAATGGACACGTGAGACAAAAGGCTAGGTCATATGGTCTTGAGCAAGCTCCAGGATAGTGGTACAGGTTTGACAGGTGTATGACAAAGCATGGCTTTAGTCAATGTCAGTGTAATCATTGTGTTTATTTTACCAGGTTGGATAATGGTCACGACATTATCCTATTACTGTATGTGGATGATATGCTTGTTGCAGGTTCATACATGCAGGGATTTGCTGAGCTAAGGGTAAAATTAGTTCAGTGGTATGCCAGGAAGGATTTAGGAGAAAAATTCTTTGGCATGAGTATTCCTAGAGACAAGGAAGATCACAAGTTGATGTTGTCTTAGGATGATTATGTGAAAAAGGTTGTGGCGAGGTTCAAGATGTAGGATGTAGAACCAATTAACACACCTATGGATGGACAGTTCACAGAATAGTGTCCCAATTCACATGATGAGGTTAAGTACATGTGTACTAGACCTGATGTTGCCCAAGCAGTGGGTGTTGTCAGCAAGTTTGTGGCCAATCTAGGAAAGAAGCACTGGAAAGTAGTTTAGTGGGTTCTCAAGTATCTAAGAGGGACCAGCAATAGGGATTCATGCTATGCAGGGTCAGGGACTTCTCTACATGGGTATGTAGATTCGGATATGGCAAGGGACTTGGATGATAGGCATAACACCATAGGATGTGTGGTGGTTGGTCTTCAAGATTGATCTTGAAGAGGGATACAAGCCAGGAAACAAAATTATATGATGTACAGGTACAAGTACAGGTGTAACTATTTATCTCCAAGTGGGAGATTGTTAGGTTGTGGAGCTAACAGTTTCACTGATGCAAATGGAGGAGGTTGCTAAGTTGCAGGCAACCGACGTCGGTCTGATCAACCAACATTGGTCATCTTCAGTGTTCACAGTAATTGATGTCAGTTATGGGTCGATCGACATCAGTCAGACAGGAACCGATGTCAGTGGCCTGTATGTGCATGCATTTGCATGTGTCTCCAGAATTGGTCTAATTTTAGATAGATAATTAGTTTGCATGTGAAAGACTAATTTTAGTCTCAGAGCTGCGGTTCTAATTATTGTAATTAGAAGTCTAATTATTGTTTGTATGGGATCTATTTAAGAGACCCATGGGTTGTATTGTAAGATCATAGAATCAGTTCTGTAGAATCAGAAGGGTTCTATCCAAGGGAGAATCATAAGGACTTGGTGAGGCAAGGACAAGGGTTCTTCTGAGTGTGTAAGATCTAGGTCAAAAGGTGTGTAAGTCCAGGTTGATCTGTGGTATAGCAAGATCAAGTGAGATCTACATGGTAAGTAAGGTCGGTTGATCTACAAGTGTGTGTGTGTGTGCGAGATCTAGGTTTGCAGGTGTGCAAAACCAGGTTGATCTACAGGTGTGCAAGATTAGGGAGATTAGCAACACAATAGGTAGCAAGATCAGGTGAGATCTACTTAGAGTATGTGGTGTACTCGGACTTGGAGTATGTGTGTATACTCAGTGGTACTGGCAGTATTGTTACTGACTGGTTGAAACACCAACTCGGTTATAGAGTTGATTGTTTGTAATTGAGAGAGAGAACTCTTGAGGGAGATTATTATACGCCCTAGAGGTGTGGGAAGAAGAGTGTGACTTCTTTATTGTAATTCCTTCTGGATGAGTTGAATACAATTGTGTATTGTCTCTCATATTCTGTGTTATTTCTGAATTCTAGTTACATTTTACTTCTGGTTAAATTCCGTGTTTAGTTGCTTATACAAAGGTAATCAAGTGTGCTCTTAGTGAGCAGGGATCCTGACAAATACTATGAATAGGGCTCAAATCACACGTATTTATTATTCTAAACTATATGTATGCTAAACAATGATATACTAATATGTAGTGCAATCTTGTGTGGCTTCCAACACTTAACATATTTTCTTACCTTGAAATAGTATTTAGATGTATTGATGACTATTTATTTGAAGGTTTATAGATTTGGATGCTTTAGGATTGTGCCTCAAGGATATGCATATGTATTCCTCAATGTGTTATATGCTTTCCATATAATCACTAGATAGGAAATATGCTTATGCTTGATATGTTTATATTGCCGACTCTTTAGGTAATATCCCTCTAAACTAATGTGTGAAATGTTTGGGCTAAGCCAAAGGAAGATTTTTAATTAGAAAACATATTTGTTAAAGAGTATGTAGACATGTTCAACTAAGGAAGATGGCTCTAGTAACTAGATCTATCTAACTGTGGTTGTAATCATTGAGGAAACATGAAATAGTGATATGAGATCAGGTGATAGTTTGCTCATGATAATTAATTGTATAAATAAAGACTAAGGAGATCCTATATGTGGATGACAATAAATCAAGAAGGCTAGGCCCATAAGCTATGTGATTAACTAGGAGAGAATGCAAGCAAGAGTGATATGTGTACACAAAAGACATGTAGCTAAGGTTTGGTCAAAAATGACATTATCAAGTGTCTAATACCAAATTTATGTGTCTACAACAGACATGTCTATCATAACTGACACATGTATATCATAAATATGAAATATCATTATCATATCAAGTAAATATTTCTAATTATATCCATAAATATATAAGAATGACATCAAAATAGTATTTTTATTAGAACTATTATTAATCATAATGTCACGGGTGATTGAAGGATTATAGTTGAATCTTTTTATTTAGATCATACCCTCTATGAAATGCTTTAGTTGTATCTATCTAAACTATTTTAGGCAAAGAAATCACATTACATTCAAGCAATCTCTTTAATATTGTGTGAGGTGGGTCTGGTAGTGTTGTCATTTGTTGTATTTGCTCAGGAGTAGGAAACACAAGTATATCATCTAGTTAAAAAACTATGTTAAGTGTCTTTTCCTCATAATTCTTAGCTTGGGAATTAGGCAAATCACTAGTTCTAAGTTTGAATGTTGTTTTGCCTTGATATTTCGATAAAGTAGATGTAGATGTTATATAAGTCTACTTTAACATATTATCATCCATAAGTTTAACCTCAATGTTGTGAAATGCATGACAAAGCTCACCAAATAAAACATATGTGTTAAACATGAATTTATCCGTAATCAAGTTGAAAAAACCATTTGAGAATATGCTTTGAAGCTCACTATCAGGACATTGATGTGGCATTTTGGTAAGTATAGTCTTTAATTTAAGAACATATTCAATAATGCATTCATTAGGAAACACAAGTATATATCTAGTTGGAAAAATACGTTAAGTGTCTTTTCCTCATTCTTAGCTTAGAAATTAGGCAAATCACTAATTCTAAGTTTGAATGTTGTTTTGCCTTGATATTTGGATAAAGTGGATGTAGATGTTATATAAGTATAATTTAACATATTATCATGCATAAGTTTAACCTCAATAGTAAAAAATTCATAAAAAATATCACCAAATAAAACATATGTGTTAAACATGAATTTATCCTTAAGCAAGTTGAAAAAACCATTTGAGAATATACTTTAAAGTTCACTATAAGGACATTGATGTGGCATTTTGGTAAGCATAGTCTTCAATTCAAGAACATAGTCAACAATGCAATCATTAGGATCTTGTTTGATTTCAATAATTTGAGAGAAAGTGTTATTTTTACTAGTATTTAAAAAAAAATTACTAAGAAGAGGTCAAATAAATCATGTCTAGGGCCCATCTCATAGAATTATAGGAAATAAATTCATCATAACCAATTGATCATGTTGATGTTAGGAATATTAGTTTAGTGCTCACTTTTAATTTTAATTTAGTTATAATAATAATGTGAGCATAATAAAAGTGTAAGTGAGTTTATAATATAACTCACGTAGGTAGGATTATGAGAGTTTCTAGAAGAGATAAGTGTGAGAATTTGTAGGGGATATATTTATAAGGAGAAATGTAAGGAATAAGAGATTAGGGAACTCTCCTTGTTTGTAGGATATTTATGCACTATATATGTAATGTTTATATTTGAATAAAATAATAGAATTTGATTGACCAAATCATGTTATGCACACTCAAACTTTTGGCTCTTTCACATTAAATAAATTATCCAAAATGGAGTAATTTCTACGTCTAGTAATAGAGCCAGTTCCCTTGGAACTCTCTATTTTCCCTCCATCCATTAGTTTTTGCATTGATAAGGCTTAATGTATATGTAGTGCAACCCACATGAAAATGTCACATTTGTCCATCCACCCTTACTTGCATATTTACAACCACTTACAGAGCAGACCACATGTAATTTATTGTCATTCACCATTCACTAACATATCCTCTCTCTTTATATCCTATCCATTCTATTCATTGTCTTCCATTTCCATATTGTTCACAGTTTCATACCCAAAAATATAAAAATTATATATATTATATATATATATATATATATATATATATATATATATATATATATATATATATATATATATATATGTTTCAGGTTTACAGAGTTGTAAAAGAAGAAGAAGAGTAGAAAAGAGAAAATTAGACTTAAGAACATAACCACAAGATCTTCTTAGGCATAACTCCCCATTTGGAAGATTTTCATTATTTCAAGTTTGTGTTTGAGATCTCATGAGTCCAAGAAAGCATTCATACATGGTTTTTAAAAGTCCATAGAGTCGACACCACTTCCTATTTTAGATAGATTTGAAGGCCTGTCACTCAAGGCTGCTTCACCAAAATTCTATCTTCTTTGGATGCATAATGTATAGACTATATATTCTAAACGATCCTAAAAAATATCTATAAAAATTAGTGTGTATTGGATTAAATGTGATCCTAATTTCATGGTGGTTTCTCCACCTTCGAACAACATTCACACCAAACTCCCTGATTTATATCCTGCACTATATACATTTGAACATTATTTGTAGAGAGTTCACAACATCCTCTCTAGGATAAGTGACCTCCACAACTCATTACATACCCCTACAAATTAAATTTTGTGCTTGATTTATGGAGAATTATATTCCATGAATAGATTGATATTCTCACATATGGAAGACCTATATTTGAAGACCTCTAAACAATGTTTACCGTATAAGTCCACTATTTCTCTTCACCATTGTTTTAAGTTTTTTTACTTGTTTATAGGTTAGGTTTTTGGTTTTTTTAGTTGTAGCTTTATCAAAGTCCATAGTTTTAATTTATTTTTAATTGGTTTTAAATTATATTTTTTGAGATTTGTGTGATGGCACATGTAGATCAAAATCATGAACAAACAAAGAGGGCATGTTGTAGTCCCAGAATGAGATGTTTTCTACCATGTTCACACTAGGGGGAATGTTAATAATATTAATTTAGTGCTCACTTTGAATAATAATTTAGTTATTATAATAATATGTGAACATAATAAAAGTGTGAGTGAGTTGATAATGTAACTCACATATAGAGGATTGTGAGAATTTCTATGAGAGATAAGTGTGATAATTTGTAGGAGATACCTTTGTAAGAAGAAATGTAAGGGATAAGAGATTAATGCAGACTCCTTGTTTGTAGGAGATTTATGCACTATATATGTAATGTTTACTTTTGAATAAAATACTTGAATTTGACTGACCAAATAATGATGTGAAAATTTGAGCCTTTGGCTCTTTCACCATTGAAAAAATTCTCCAAAATTGAGTAATTGATACAATTGAGATCCAATACAATAAGTAATGAAAGATTTAATATGCTGATATGGATCCCCATTTCCAATAAATGTTGTAAATTTAATCACTTATAATGATGGAAGAAATGGGTAAACAAGCACTTCGTAAGTCAAAGGGTTGTGTAATATGTTACAAGATAAAGCCACATGGATAGGTTTTCTGGATGTTTGTGATAGTTAAAATATTTTCATCTTCATATCATTGAGTTTTTTTTACACTACCAAATCAATAGATGTACCACTATGTATATGATTAACATGTGTACAAAAGGTGCCTTTGAATGATTATCAATAGTATGTGAGGCATGATTAGTGTTATGCTTTGTCCAAAACTAAGGGATTAAATATATGAATTCATTTGAGGCAAATCAGTCTTAGGATTAGTAGGTGAAACCATATAAGTGTTAGGAATAGAAACATTAACCTGAGGGGGTGTAGTATCACTAGGCGAAGGCATGGTAGGATTAGTAAAATGAGGAAAACTATACTCATCCCCTGATGTAGAATGAGTAGAACCATCCAATGGATATTACCCAAGCAAAGGATACTTATTCCTAATTTTCATATTGTGGGATTATATAAGTAAAAATATCATAGTATCACACTCTTTAGGATTGTTTGTCATAAAATTATTTAATTTTTCTTCAATGATGTCTTTGAAATTTGAAAAATCTATAGGATCAATAAGTGTATCATCACAAGCATGGTCGTTATCTTCACTAGCATTGTCCAAAATTAAAATTATTGAAAGACATCTCCTTTCCAAGGGAAGTAGATTGATCATTCCCATCAATATTGGAAGGAGGGACATCACTAGAAGGTATATTAGTAGATACTATTTTTTTTGAAACATGAGTAAAATGTAAAGGTACATTTATATATTCATAGGTATCATCACTCAATATCTAACACTATGCCTAGTGGGATGCAAAGAGCTAGGCCTCTTAGACATAAGATATAATCTTGAATAACACAAAAGAAACAATGTAAGTAGCCTTAAATAAGATGAAAATATGAAAATCAGATATGAAACAAGATGACCAAACCTTAGATAACCTCAAAAAGATATATGAAATCAAGGAACAAAGGTTTAGGCACCTAAATTTGAGGATGAATGTAATCGATAACTAGAAATAGGTGAATAGAAGCTAGGGTTTTACTAAACATGTAATAAAAAGATGCACATATGATATCAAATTTGAAAAATATAAATATTATCCATGAAGCCCTTTGGATAAAGTTATGAGCATTCAAATAATGGAGGGTTTCACTTTAATAATGTTTTATATTTTTAGTGTTTATGAATTAAAACAAGAGAAAATAATTGCACAAGGAAGATATAACATTTAACCAAGTAGAACAACAATGTAGATCTATCCTAGTGGATAAAAACATTAAACATGCCGAATTATAAAATTGAAAACAAATAATGAATAATATGAACATTAAAAGATTTGGAATAGTCATACCTGTAACAAATTATGAAATAATGAATGTGGATTTGAACTGTGTAGTGGTGTAACTAACTATGTGTAAATTTTGGATTGCTAACTATGTAGGGACAAGATCGATGTCTATGTTATTTGTTCCCTTAATGGGATTGGTGTTGGATTTTTTTGATTTTTGTTCATTTCATCCTGTGTTGATCATGTTCTAACCTATTTTTTACATTATGTTATTTTAATGCTTCTTTTTCATTAGACATTGTTCATATCGATGTCTATGATTATATGATTTGATGGTCATAAATATATAAATGATGTCTTATTCATTATCCTTGACCTGGCTTGCTATCAATGCACAAAAAAAAATTATGGGTAAGGAAACCTCAATGGAGTTGCAACTATGTATAACACATGCTAGAATCAAACACCACATAATTTTGTATAGTGTGAATAAAATCTTGAGTAAAGGTTTTGTTCCTTCTCTTCTTATATGTGAATATGCAACTACATACAATTTATCTAAAAACTTATTTTGATACAATAGTTTAATTCAAAAAGGACAAATTTGACATAAGTATAAAAATAGATATGAAAAGGGCTTGAAATAACTTTAGTTATAGAGTAAGATGACTGATACTCTTGCTCTCTCTCTCTCTCTCTCTCTCTCTCTCTCTCTCTCTCTCTGTCTTTCTTCTTGTAATTATAAATGCCTTGGGATGAGTTGGTATAATTAAGATGCTATAATACATAATTTACACTTAGCTCAGCTCAAGAAATAATATGAAGAATAAATAAAATCACATATATCACAATGAAAGGTGAAGGGACCCAAAAAATTATGAAGGATAGGAAAAACATGCTCATCGTTCTTTCCAAAGGTAGGATAAGTCAGACCATGTATCTTGTACCAAGTAATATAAAGGTGTGATGTTAAATTAAGAACATATAAAGGTGTGCAACTAGGCTAGAGGATGTGAACATATAAATTAAGAGAAATATTATATGTATTTAAAAGGCCTAAGAACTAAATGAATAGTGTGGGGTAGGATAAGTCCCAAAGAAAAGCATGAAAAAACATGGAAAATACATTATGGAAAGGGGTCTTATACCAAAATTAGGTGTTTAAAGATCATCTGGAGATAGATGCAAAACTAATTTAGGTCAATATAAAATAATATTGTGGAATTATAAAGAATCGATAATCTTAGGATAGGGTAGAGGTTATGAGGAAGCACAAAAAAAGACTAAAAACAAAAGAGATACAAGCAAATAAGAAAAATAAAGCACACAATGAAAAGAAACCAATGGTTTTATCGACTATAGAACCAAACATCCAATCAGATTCACAGTGAAATCAGGGATATGAGAAAAAGAGAATACATGGCAAAATGACAGTAATGCAAAACATAAGGACAATATCATGCAACCATATGAAACCTATAAAAGGAAGTGATAAGGCATATCTAATTGATGGTAATGGTCTTGTAGAGAACATTCAAGATGGTGAAGAGACATATAGCCCCACAACACCCATATTAATATGGTCACAAAATATGTATGCACAATAACTAATGAGCCTTAAATAAGGCTAAAAAATATAGAAGAAAGAGAAAAAGTGAAGGATATCAAATTAGGAGGGATGAAAACTAATAAAAATTTGAGGAATAAAATAATATGATCAAAGTACAAGTATCCATACTATAGAGACTAATGGATGTAGGAAAACATTAATTATGTGTCCTAGAATGAACCATCCACTCCCCAAAAAACTTAGATGAAGGGATAAAAAGAGTAAACATGTAACAAAAATATAATAATTATATGAAGGCACTACAAAGCATGGAAGAAAAATATAAAGACCTAAGAAATCAGCTACAAAAAACCAAAACATGGGCATAGGTAGTGAAAGAACCACAAGATGAAAAAAGAGTTGATAAAAAAATAAGTCAAGAGACAATGGTAGAATAAATAAAATGGCATGACATTTAAACAAACATAATCATCAAATATATGAAAGATGATGGAGAAAGGGAGGATAAAATCAATGTAGCAAATAAATTTCTCAAAGATCAAATACAGAGGAAAGGTCAAATTTGGCAAGCAAGTAGATTTGGAAAAATAAGGGAAGGAGGAAGAGATAAACATATTTGTGTCACAATGATGAATCATGAAGAAAAAATAATTACTAAGAAATATATGTTTGTTGTGAGGCTCATGATTCTACTTAGATGAATACCTAACCCTTTTTTAACAAGAAGAAATAAATAAGGAATGGGATAAAGTAAAGGTGAAAAAAAATGAAGGAATACAAGAATAGCTATACAATGGGAAAGCTGATATCACTAACCAATCGAATATAAAAAAATAGGGAGTAGGCCTCTTCCTGGAAGCATATTATTTTGGTATGCTATAAATTTAAAGACTATCCTTAGATAAGAGGACCTAGATTATGGCCTATAGCTAGAAACTAAAACACAATCATACTTATTAAAACACATAAGCTTGAGGGGTACAAGACTCCAAATTTAGAAGGATAAAATAAAATAAAAATATGGAATAGGGATTAAAAAAATGGAAAAGAGCATGGGGATATAATGGTTTTAATTAAATAAAATTGGGTCAAAATTATAATAATGGAGAAGTAGGATGCAAATAAACAGTATATTTGGATTAAAACAATATAAAATGATATATCAATCAACATAGATATTTGTTACTTTGACCTAAAAAATTACAACTCTTATAAGAGGCATGATTGGATCGTGAAGACCCATAATCATCATTGAAAAATGAAATTTTAGTTGACCACAAATGAGGGGAGATAATACTAGGGTATTTCAATATAAGGACAAAAATTAAATATTCTAGTATTATAAGAAATAATGAGGACTTAGATAATGATCCTATATGGTTAGAAGAAGAGAAAAATTAGTTAAGGACTAGAATCTCAGAAGATGAACATGGGACCATGACACACTTTGGGGAAGAAGTATTAAGCTTTTGTAGCATATATGTTTTGACCATTTTCAATGGCATGAGTAAATGGAATAAATCAATAACTATAAATGTAAAAATCACAATTGATAAAGTGTTATGGATTTTATGTTTTTTACAAAAATATATACCTAGAATCATAAAGATGGAAGTAGAGGATTCTCTCATGGAGCTTAAGTCAGACTATAACATAATATTTATTAATTTTCAAATGTAAGGAAGTAAGCTACAATATGAACACATTTGGGTCAGTCATGAAAAACCACCATCTAAAGGGAGTCTCCAACTAATGAAAGGAAATTGACATGCCATTATGGATGCATTAAAAAACAAGCATTAAGATGAAAAAGATAAAAATACATAAAATTTTCTCATATTATATTAGAATAAAGATGAAAATTCACATAATTAAATGATTTTGAAGCACAAGTAAAAGACCTAAACCTAATAATAAGAATAAAAATAACTTTACATCAAATCATGGTATGATGAAGAATGCAAGGGAATAATAAGAACATTAAGGGAGCCATTGGGTGTGACAAAGGGATAGATAAAAATTTATGAACAAATGATAAGACAAAGAAATAAGAGTACATTAAAACAATAAGGATAGTGCTTGATATATCTAAGGAAGCACAATCCAAAAATATTTTGGAGGGAACTACATAGAATAACATTACAACAAGTCAATGGTTGGAGTATTATAAATAATTATATGAACATGAAAAGGAAAAATACACACCCCTTATAATCAATGTTAAATAAGTGCTTTTCACAACTAGATATAACTAACATGGGATTAAGAAATTAGCAATAAGTAAGGCCCATGACATAGATGGTTTACAAGAAAAATATATAATATGGGGAACACAGATCTTATTACGACACATTAGAGATATATTTAATGATGTTATTCATAATGAATTTTTAAAGAGTGGGGATCCTAGTAACACCTCAAACTACCAAACCATTATGGTTAATCACCTCTTTTTAAAAAATATTTGGGAGCATGGTAGAGTGTACAATAAATAATTAGGATAAATAAAAAGGAAATAAAATAAAAGGTCAAGTAGTTTTTAGAAAAAATTATTCAAAAACATACCATATATCACATTAAGACACTTAGTAAAGAAGGTTTGGGATAAAAAGCTGAAGTGTACTATTTTTTTGTAGATTTCAAGAAATCATTTGATCCACTGTCTAGGAGAAAATTATGGAGCCAAATGGAAGAACTAAATATCCCAATACAATATACAACGATAGTCCAAATGTTATATTAACAAGTCAAGGCCAAAATCAAAATGTAGAAAGGGATGTATAAATGCTTTGGGAGTGATACATGAGTCAAACAAGGTTGCTCTTTGTCTAAAAATTTATTTGGGTTATATAGTGACAAACTAGAAGAATGGATTAACAAGTATAAGGGTGGAGGAGTTCATCCATCCAAATATGTTTTGAAATAACTCTTATATGTTGATGATCTAACTCTAATGATGAAATAATCTAAGGATTTCAATACCACCTATAGGCTCTATACAATTTCTATAGATAAGTAAATTAACATTGGCAAAACCAAGATATTGGTCTTCCATCTAAAAATATAAAAATAACATTTCATCTTAAAATTTTAGGCATGCCTACTAGAAGTGATATCTAAATATAATTATTTCATCCTATAATTTCAAAAAAACTTAATTGGGACATATGCGGAATGAAAGGAATACAAGGTGGATGGAAAGATCTATACACACTACAAAATAGGTGCAAAATGTAGAGTTGTGGGATCGAAAAAGCACCATTATCTTATGTGGGTTATTTTAAACCCCATTGGTCCTATATGGGTGTGAGATATGGGGAAAAAACACTTTAAGTTGAAATGAAGGCAAATAGAAAGGATATGGAAGCATTTAGTTACAAAAAAATTCAAAATCAAGGCCTTAATTCCCTATGAAATAATCCTTGTAAAAACATGGAATTGCCCTTTAGAAGCAAATACTATGATCAATTTATTATGATAATTTAAAAAATAGAAAACACAGAGGATGACAAGTGGCCTAAAGTAAAAAAATGAGAATAGTTACATAGGAGAACGAACAATTGGATGAGATGAAACCGTAAATAGATGAGTACATGGGATATTGACATAAACGAATGTCCAAACCTTTAAAAATAAATAAAAAATATATGAATGTGAAGTTTAGAATAATATATGGAGAAACAAAAAAATTAGCAATGATAACACTATCTTACATAATTAAACCCAATATATGAACATCATGAAAAATCATATATAGGGATTGAAATCAAATGGAAGGAGAAAATAATCATAGTTTAGATAAGAACTAGTTTCCATTGGTTCAGATCTGAGACATGTAGATGGGTGGCCCCTAAAGAAGAATGGGGGAAAAGGATATGTATGTTCTACACCACAAGAACAAACATTTCATCCTAAAATTTATAGCTTATAATGACATTTTGGTCAGGTACATGAGAATATTGATAGTAGATGCTATGTTGGAGATATTTGAAGAGATGAGAATAAAAGAGTTGAGGGAGTTACTAACAAAAATCAATAGGAGAAAGAAAAATCTTCTTAGGAAAAAAATATATTCATCAAGTTATGCCTCATTAGGGATTTGAAACAACTATGACAAAGTGCGTTACCATAGATTGTTGGGTCTTGTGGATGTAATTTAAATCATTTCATTTTATTTCATTCCTTATGGAATAGTATTTATGTTTGTACCCTTCTATTTTGATAGAATACATATATATATTTTATGATCAAACCCACTTAAATTGTAAGGTACTATAAGCTTAAGGATTTTTTATGAGTGATAAACACAACCACTTTGTTACTTTGTACTTTTTATAATTAAATTTTAAGCTAGGATTTTTAAAATTTTAAATTTTAACATACTACTACAATATGTAGGTGTAAGTGTATTTAAATGGGTAATATTTAGTTTATCTTTGAATTTGGTCATGTGTTGAGGTATAATATTGTAGTATGGACAAATAAAGACATTTTTTTTTAAGAGTGCACTCTACTGAAGGAGTAAAAATATTTCTAAGAACACAAGGTTGTTTATTATAAACTAAAAAATTATATAAATTGATTTCACAATCATGTTCATTTGTTCTAGGGCTCCAAACACCTCATTCAATTTCCTTTAATTCTATGTAGAGAGTTAGGAAGCTATTCTCCTTATTTGTAACCTGAATAACTCATTGTAGACCAATAAAAATGTGGAATTGGTTGAGGGTTATATGTTATCCCTCCATTATTATCTATCCCATAGGCTAGAATAAATCTATAAAAGAAATTGACAATAAATTTGTGGATGAAATCCTCTATATGACTTTTCATGCTATAATAAATAAGTGAAAAAGTAAATAAATGCTTCAATTCTACTCTTACACTTTCACAATAAATCTTTATAGCGTAAAATTTGTGACTTTACTACTACACAAAGTGTAATTTGTGCTGCCATTAGGGTTAGAGTCATGTGAAAAATATTTTTTTTGGATGTTTTGTGCCATGAAAATTTGAAGTTTTTTTACATCAAATTTGAAACACAAATTTGGCACAAATTTGAGACTACTAAGTATTTTTGGTCACGTCAACTTTATGTTGAAAATAATGTTGCACTATTACAACTGCTAGCCCTTTCATGAAAATTATAGCAACATAATTTTGAGATTAATAGATATTAAAAAATAAATAATGGCAATTTTAGTATAATTATTTTTAATATAATAATTAAAAATAATTATATTATAATTATTATTTAAACAAAGTTATATTACAATTATATATATATATATATATATATGTATATGTATATATATGTATATGTATATGTATATGTATATATATATATATATATATATATATATATATATATATATACACACACACACACACATACATATACATATGTGTGTGTGTGTGTGTGTGTGTGTGTGTGCGCGTGTGTATATATATATGTATGTATGTATGTATGTATGTATGTAGACACAAACACACATAAATTGTGTGCATATACATATTTATATTTATAATTATTATACATTTGAACATTTAGAAATTATATTTTTAAAATTGAACAATATACAAGATATATTTAAATTAGGAAAATTATATGCACAATAATATTGCAGACGAGAAAATAAGTAATTTTCCATTTATAATTATACAAGATAGAGGGAGTGAAATTAATATAATATAAATTATAAATTACACAAATAAAATACAACTACGACCTTAGTCCAACTATTAATCATCACATCATAACATCAAGTTCAAATGTATATGAGGTACTCTCTAGGTCAATGTCCGTCTCATCATGCATGAAGAAATTATTTACATAATCAAGATCCTCCTCATCATCTTCCTAAAAATTAGGACCCTCAACTAGAATAAATGGTCTATGGACATACAAAAACACAATTTACTAATTATTAAGTGCTCTAGGTTATAATCTACATAGATAATTATAGCTACAAATTATATATGGCTTATACCCTAGTTTTTCCCAACTATTTAAACAATCAAATTATTACCAACACATAGCCCCTAGAATAGGCCCACTCGTTAAATACTTCAATGTCCCATCTTAAGGCCTTCAATATTTATTGCACTTGCATTGGGCCTTAAAATAATAATGCTTCTCCTTCAACATCATTTATATCATAAAATGAGGTACATAATAGTTTATATAAAATAAGTTATATTATCTTAAAAATTTATGTAAAATAGCTTATATAAACTTAAAATTTTATGTAAAATAACTTATATAAACTTAAAAAGGGATGCATAGTTTCATTTATGCTCATTTGTCCCAAAAGCTGAGTTATTATGACCCCTAAATCAGTCTCACTTTGTGAGCCTTATCTTACTAACTCTTAATCCTTGCATTAATTATAATAATTATAAAAAGTAATTATTCAAATATAAATAATATTTTTTTATATTTCATTGATTTTTTTAACCAACTTATAGCCTTATCTCTGTAACATGTGAACCAAGAATTGCACATTACATACTAAGTTGTTATATTTACACCAGAGGTTGAATCCTTCTTATCTCCACATCTACATTTCCCCATTATTCTACTTGAAATTTATATATTTCAAATGATTTTAGAATATTATAAAACATAAAATAAAATTAATGTGTATTTATAAAACCTTACCCTCATATGCCTCCCCATGCTTGTAAGCCCATCTATTGCATGTTGTTTAATTATCTTGATGCTATAGTGGGCTTTTATGAAATACTTTTCAATGTTTTAGTGAGCCATTATCTATGCTCAATCAACATATGCTTGAAATCAAGGTTGTAAGTTTTAAAAAATAACTTTCTTGCTTGGGAAACCTTTTTTTTTGAAATATCTAAAATAAAAAAAATATTGAATGTCAAATAGATTATACATAAATCAAACACTACAAAAGAATGAAAAAATAAATTTAAATAATTCAAAACCAATAAATTAAAAATTTTAAATAAGAAAAATTAAAATACTCAACTACTTCAAAAAATGATAATTTTAGTGTTTAATTTTCACCATTTAAATAAATTATATTTTTTCTTTTTATAATTGGGTTAACTTATGTGATGGCACATTAGCTCAAAATTTATTCCTTTTCATTAATTATTTCTTATAATTACCCTTTAGGATTTGTTTCTACGTAATTTTGGACATGGTTTATCCATAATTACTATGTGTTTCTTGGTCCCCATTACCTCAAAATTATAGGGAACATATATTAGTTATTTTGAATAACCACTTATAATCTTAAATATATAGAATATATTATATAATATATATACTATTTTTTAAATATTATAGTGTGTGACATCATAATAGTATATCTCATTATTTGACATTATGAGAATCTCCTCCTAAAAATAAGTTTTTTAGTTAATTAAAGTTAATAAAACACATGTTTTAGCTATATATATATATATATATATATATATATGCATTGTATCTATATTTTTTAATTAAAAAAAAAGTTCGTTAAGTACTTTTTATAATTTATTTTTTAAAATACTTTTTGACTGTTAGTGGGATATGTTATTTTGCTTTAACCTATATATATATATATATAAAATAAGGAAGTGTTTTAAAATTATAATATTGATTTACTAAGGATGTCACTTAAATGACATTCCCCATAAATAAGCTCCTTCAAAATAATATGAAAATAAAATAAATTATAAATTAATTGTTAACTCACTTGAAACAAGTCAACTCCTTCCAAAAAGTGTAGGGTTAGGTTCCCACCCTTGAATCCTTCCAATATTATCTATCCCTCATATATAAACCTTTAAAAATGCTATAAATCATTATGAATCCATCAAAAATATTACAATCCTAGTTTGGGCGAGTTTTATAGATGTGAAGGAGAAGGGGAGAGGGAGAAGGATCCATTCATGGCATTCACTCCCAAACTTTAGATTGATCTCTTTGGGTAGAACCTTATACTTAGTATTTTTAGTTTTTTATCATTACTTTTACAAAATTTCCCTTTGAATTCTATGTTTTTTTTTCACCTTATTTTTTTTAATCTCTTGGTTTTTTCTTTATTTATATGGAAAAAGATTTAGCACAAAGGAAGAGGTATGGAAAGGATTCAAATCCCCTCCCATTTTCTATTTATTTCAAAGATTTATTTTTTATATTACATGAATTTTAGTAATTCCTTTGTTATTACGTGTTTTTTCTTTTAATAAATAAAAAAATAAGAGAATGAGAAGGGTTTTAAACCCTTCCCTCCCATCTCATCCCTTCTTATGAAAGTTTTTTGTTTTAAAGAACAATGATTGGGATTGGATAACTCCTTCAAAATTACAGTATGGGGGACTCAATTATGCCAACCCCATCCTATGCATGTTGACCCCATATATGTGCACAAGGAAATAATTTTAAGAGAGGATATATTTGATGATGTATGCATGAGACTCATAAAATCACACAATGTACTTTTAAATTTGAAAGATAAATAAAAAGCATAGGAATAAGGACAATGAATGGGTTAAGGAAGTATAATGAGAAACATAAAATCATAGGTTATGGATCAATAAATAAACATAAGTGTGAAGAAACACAAGGATAAACAAGGATGGTGAAGAACCAATATATGTAATGCATCTAGAATAGGATAATGTGGATGACTAGGGATCGATCAAGATTTATATGAATTTTATGATGAAGTCAAGGAATAAGCTAATGATATATAAATGTGGAAGCCTAGTTGGAAATAGTTGGCAAAGGATGGATAGGTGGAAATGAAAAAACAACAATTAACAAAAGGCAAGGAGTCTAGGAAAAATATAAATAGGAATCTTGACCACTTATTTGACAAAGATGATTATAAATATTATAAAAGTTACACATTTACACATGGATAGTTAGATTAGTTGGATGTGATTGGTAAAATTTTCTCATACCCAAGGAAATGAATATTAACACATGCACACGCACGTGCACGTGCATGTGCACACACACACATTAGTTAGTCTATGATATTACTATTTTGGATACACCTATCCATTACCTATAATATCTCAACCTATCCATAAAATTAATCACATAACACACTCATAATTACATGAATAATATAATTAGTATAAATTATGTTGTATTAAAATATCTCTAACATTTTCCTCTTTTAGCATAAACATAGGAAAATGAATTATATTACATAGGAACTGAGACACACCAATTCACAATGAAAAATGTTAGATGAGAACATATAACAAATCCAACAAGGGGTAAAACTTAGATTAGGGATAGGGACACACTTTCTAATCCAAGATTATTTAAAAAATAGATAGAAACAAACACACTATCCATATATTTGAACTTAGATACATGGTTCATAGAGAGATAATGTGTTTGTCCCTATCTAATTTATCACCCACTGAAGATGTAGTCATATCAGTTAAATTTTCATGTGTAGCCATTGTAATTGAGCATAGACACCTATTCACAAATAACATAAATGATCACCACTATACTAAACATCATTTTTAGCTTTAGTATTTTTGTCATGGGTTTATAAATGTTTTGTAGCTGGAGTGCATCATCATTACCATTCATGATAAAAAATATTTAGACTATGTAATATTTTTGGGGCACATTAAGTTTTTTCATTACAACAAACTACAACCTCTAAGCTAGCAACAAACTCGAGATTGGAATGGGCCAACTTCCTCTATTTCTTCCAACATCCTACAAATTCATCTTAACTAGCTAGATGTATCTTGAAGTTTAATGGTTTCAACATTATTTTATTTTTTTTTATTATTATTTTATCCTTTTCTCCATAATGCAAACCAACTTATATGGATATCGGTTTTGACTATAAATGTATCACAAAGATATTTTTGACTTTGCAATATAATACATAATTACTATATTTAGATTTTAGACTTATAATACTAATAAATTTTGATATAAAATATTTATTTACCATTAAAATACTTTGACTATAATTTTGGAATTTTATAAACAAATACAATCGTCAAATAGCTAACTACAATGACATACATAAAATGACAAACATAATACTCAAATAATTAACTAAAATGGCATACAATAACTAACTAAAATGGCATACATAATAATTAAAATGACATTTTGTTAATTTTTTTGATCCAATAACACTTTATACAATCCAATTAATTAAAAACTTTTTAGTGAAACTATTAAGCACTTAATTAAAAGAAAAAAAATTCAAACCATGTAAGACTAAACTATACAAAACAAATGAATGTATAAAAATGATATAAGACAAACTATATGAATTTTATCACTAATGCTTAATAGCTTTCACTAAAATAAGAATTATGTCATTATCAATTTGCATGGGAATGGATTTATTTGTAGGAGCTACTATATTTTTGATATAAAACCTTTGTTGTTCTTATTTTCGTGGATTCTTTTTAGTGTAAAGACTTCATATGTCAAAAGTTTTATTTATTTAACTTGTTACTACTATTTTTGGGTACTTTCTCCACACTTCTACTTTTATAGTGACACTTCTTTCTAGATGTAACTACTAATCCACCGATGAAAACCTCTATATGGAACTCCTCTCTTGCACATCCCTTTAATAAATGCATCAAACATAGGGTTACACTATTTTTCTATTGGAATTTTTTTTCTTAAAAAATCTCTCTCAAATCAATTTATCTCTTGGTTTTTTTTTTTCACTTTTTTGTTTAAAATTTCTATAAAAAATTAAAATTATGAATTTCATTTAAAATAAGGATTGTATAAATATTTGAAGGACTCTATGTCAAACTCTTTAAAAAAACTATTTTTTATAGTACACATTCACATAAATTTTCTATTATTATTTCCTTTCTTATTTGGATGCACATATAATCATTATTCACATTAAATAATTTTCACAAAATAAACACTCTTCAGTGTGTGTGCACGTGTCTCTCTCTCTCTCTCTCTCTCTCTCTATATATATATATATATATATATATATATATATATAACTTGAGAATTTACAAGTAACATTTTTAATAGAAATGATTTCACAAATGAAATAAATTAATGTCAACTCTATCTTTATTGTAACTCGGACCAACCTTGGTCTTCACTCTTTCAATATCTTCCTACTCTTAATTTCTTCTTTACTAGCCTCTCATCCCACTTTGATACCAATGATAGGAAAAATTTGATCATACTAGAATAAATTAACATCAATATAAACAAATATATATACAAGTATTAATTAGTTTGTGATCCTATTATTTAGGATACACCTTCTATCCACTACCTATAATATCTCAACCTATCCCTCCAATTACTCATTTAATCCTAATTACATGAATAATTTAATTACTACAAATAATGTTATACTAAGATATATCTAACAAGATGAATATGAGAGCTAGGGTTTGAAATATCAAACACAAATATTCTTATGTGAATTTTATAAGTGGATATCATCCTTTAATGAAGATAATTATAATATGATATGAATGTATGATTTGTTATGTCTAAATAATGATAATAAATATGGATTATTGGATAAACATAGATGCGTATTGTTATTGGTCCCTTGTATTTGTTTGCTTACACCAAACAATAGTTACAACATAGAAACTCTTTCTAGTGTGGGATTGATCTTGCAAGAGAGCCTCTAGAGCTAGCAAGTCCTATTCCTTATTCTAATGCTAATCTACCTAAATTTATTGAAATAAAAACTTGAAGGAAAAAAAGGAAAGAGAAATAAACATAAAATAGGTGGTAATGCACTAGAATGTGATAGGAGCCAATTCCTAATCAATACAAACACATAACCACCAGTATACAAAAAGGAAAGTGAACATCGATCAAAGCAACAAAATACATGGATTGATAAAAAATAAAAGTAAACTAGAAGGATGATCTCTTATAGTCATGACCATTTCATTAATTGTAAGGAAATACACACATAATACAATCCATTAAAATTCAAAAAGGAAAGTAAACACATAGCAAAGCAATAAAATACTCAAGTTGATAAAGAAGAAAAATAAAGTGGAAGGATGATCACTTACATTCATTATCACTCCATTAATTTCAAGGAAATACACACATAATACAATCCATTAAAATGATAGGTTTGAAACAAATCTTGCATAATAGCAACAAAGGCGTTGAATCCATTTTACAAGAATACAACGAAATAGAGGTCCAATGAATCAATAGTTTAATAATTAAACATATTAAATACATAAAATAATAAGGAAGAGAAAAGGGAGGTAAGAGTCATAAATATACAAATTCCCATTATCATAAGTAAATGAGGATTAATTGGAAAATAATTGATTTTTCCTATACTTTCTTGTTGCAACTTTTGCCCATCTCTATAGATTTAGTGGCTTAAGCAAAATTTTCAAACACTTATGCCCATGCTTCCTTTACTTTATGTAAGAGCTTAGCTTTGAATTTTTCTTGCACCCTTATTTTGTAAATATTTAAATAATGTTTTTGAGCTCACATTTTATTATCTTTATCTTATCCTTTTTAGATATAAAAGCTTAACTAAAGCTTTGGATAGCTCTAACTTTATGATGCATGGGGTATTTTTAACACATTTAAATTAGATAGGTGAACACACTATTAAAATAAAATAATTAAGTTCTAGAAAATATACAAAATAATCTTAACATTCCTAGAGATTTTAAAGTTGGGAGACAATAGAGCATGGTGCAAAAAATTTTTAACATTTATTTTATGTTATGTTTTTAGTATACTTAGGGTTTCATTGTATTAATCCTCATTATGAAGATGCACATGTTTATTTCTTAGTATTTTGTTTTTTTAATAGAGTTCTCTATGATATTTTGTTTCACCTTAGGTGATTGATTAAGTATCTGACTTAAGTAATATGCTGACATATTAAGAATTATTTTCTATTGCACATAGTCTAGTCTACACAAGATTATAAGGTAGACTTAAAAAACACAACATATTTATTCTTTGATTGCGACCCTATTTGAATAGAGTATCAAGGTTAGATATGTTTATAGTCAGATGCATCGTGATAGAGCAAGTGGAGGCCTAGTTCAAGGAAAAATATATTATATTTGTAAAGGAAACATCAAGGCATGAGGGTCTGAATCCAACAAAGTAGATACAAAAGGAAATTTAGAGTGAGTTATATGGATTTTTATTTGTGGATTTACCAGAGTATCTCCATACCTTATTATCAACATACTTTGTAGGCTAGAGAATAAATTATGGAATGAGTATGGTTAGAGTGAAAATTGTGTTGAAAATTTGAAGAATATTGATGAGGAATGGAATCATGTAGTTGATGTTTGGTGGAAAGGATTATTTTATAGTTATTTATTAGAAATTTTTTCAATATCTACATATACTTTTATGGAATAATATTTTTTTAATTTTTTGCATGAACCAAGGAGAAAAGATGGTATAGATTCCAATGGATAAATATGCTTATGATAGACCATGAAATTATAGATATAAGGATACATGGATAAATTTACATACACATGGGTTAGGTGAAGAGTGAGTAATAGTTTCAAGTTAAAGTTTGTGTAAGATTGGTGAAGTCAATAAATTATAGTGATATGGAGTCCCAAAATGAAATGGAACAATTAATGTGTAAGTATCATGAAGGTAGAGAGAAGGTGATGTCTACTAAGGATCCTAGAAAACATGGAGGACCAAGTTATATGAATGTTTTTTTAACTTGAAATAATAAGGGAAGACACGTGATTAGTCTACATAAGGATGAAATATGCTCTTATGAATGAGGTGAAATGCACATGGAAGATTCCCTTAGTGATGAAGTTCCATGGGACGATGAAGATTGGGTTTCACAAAATGACAATTAGGTTGAATACACAAGTCTTAAGGAGGACTCAAATTCATACATAGAATAATGTGAAGCTCACACACATTTTAATTTTAATAAGAAATAAAAAATGTGGTATTCAAACTAAGGAGATTTGATTTAGAGGAAGTTGGAGAATTAGTAATTAAAAAAGAAGTATTTAAAAAGATAGAAAGTGTGCAGGAAGTAACTAGATCAGAGGTGGCATAAGCACAAAAGATGGGTGCCATGGTACCAAGTGTAGGGGCTACCATATAAGCTAGAGGTAGCCAATGTTACATAATAATAAATACCATTCCATTAGTAAACACAAACATTGTTGCATACAGAGGAACCACACAAGGAGGCATCAATTAGATAGAAGCTGGTGGATGGGGTTTTTATGGAGAATTGATGGAGGGAATACATTTAGAAGTAGTATGAAAACACTACCACAATAGCCACAATAGATGACTATAATTTATAAGATGTAAATAAATATTCCTAAATATAAAATAATTAAGGATGCAACTGATAACATGCATAAGTGTGAGATAAGTTGGAGAGTGATAAGAGTACTTTCTCTTGAGATGAAATCTATCCAATTTTCCATGACCCTATTGTTGATTATTTTATCAACTATAGGTTAATTTATAATGAAAGTTTCATATAAAAACGAGTTTGAAAATTGGAGCATATCTACACTCAATAAGATCAAACAAGATATTATTGAGAGTGTGCATGTATATGATGCACAATATAAGATATTATTGTCCAAGTTGTCATATGATACACATCCATTACAACATGTGAAGCAGTTTATATGAAATTTGTTTCCAAATTTTAGAAGATAAATTTTGATGAATAAATTTGTAGATGTGCATGAAGCACTAGATACTACATTGAGGATATGATTTTTAGGAAACTTTGACATGGGGATAAACCCATATTTGAAGATCAGATTTCCAAAATGGAAATTCAGCATAAAATATATCTATAATTAATTCACAAGAATCACCAAGATATTTTTTGTGTGCCAATTACAAGATGGAGGGCCACACAAAGATAATTTATACAAAGAAGAGAGTATAAATAGTGACACTATCTTGTGAAGTCTATAAAGGAGACCATATAATGCCTAACTTTTTAAATTTTAGGTCAAAGCATAATAGTTTGTCCCACTTTTTGGCATAAAGAGGCCACATACACTTTCATTTTATCCTCAAAATATCTTGAGTTTGGGTCATTGAAATTAATCAACAAATATGTTTTAGATTATATATACATATATGTAGTGTATATATATTTTTCCATTTTTTCTAAAAATCATGAAGTATTTTTTAGGATTTATTTTTTAATTTATTTTTTACTATTTTAGTGGTCAGTTAGTGGGACACAATATTATACTTTGACCCTTTTATAATGGGTGAAATAGATACATGTCACTTATATTTTAAGATTTATGATGTAAACATCCATGGCATTGAGAATTGTCAACTCTTTGATGAAATGCATAACGTTAGAGAGATATGACTAAGGTAAGTGAACACTACACCAATACAAAAAAATCAAGGTGGATTTAATGGAAAAAATGGGTATTATAATCAAAATTAGGGAATTTATAACTAAGGAAGGTCATAGTCATGGAGAGAAAGCATATATACTAGTGGAAATGGCCAGGTAACTTACTTTACATGTGGATAAGAAGACCATTATCAAAGGAATATTCATAAATTATAAACTTGCACACATTTTAGAGGGGATCAAATGATGAAATACTTCATGGAGTGATGTGAAAAAATCCTACAAAAATATCAAATGTATAAACATGCAAGAATGATTAGAATTACTAACTAGGAGAAGAGTTGGGCCAAAAATATGGAATTAGCTGGGTCCAAGTCAAATATCATGACTAGAAGTTGAGTGGATACATAATTTAAAGATACACCAATATAAAAAATAAGAAACTGTAACACATAAAAGAGGTATCAAATAATAATTATCTTGATAGATTTATACATAATAACATACTGATAGAATCATAAAAAAATATTAGTAACTTACAATGAAAAGTTTAAATCATGCAAGAAATGAGAGAGGAAGTAAAGGAAAACTTTAGAAGAGGACCTCAACCTAAAGAAATGAAAGATATTTCTTAAGAAAATTCATTGTTAAAGACAAAAGAAGTTATCCCTATGTTGAAGACTTGGCTTCAATAACACATGGGGGAGGAGCTATAATCTCTACAAGAGTGACTAAGAGAAATGCGTGTAGCCAAGAATACACTTTATGTTCAGGAATTCATCATTGATGTGAAAATAAATTATTTGGAAATGAATAATATATTGATAGAAACAAGGGATGAAGTAAAAATATCAATAAAAGAGCAATGGAAAAATATCTATGGAAGCCATCATTAAAGCTATAAACCAATATATTATTCATGGCTAATAAGATAATGTAAAAAATGATTGGAGTCTTCCATGATGTAAAATCATATATTATGGGAGTTATATTTTCCATTGATTTTGACGATAATGAGATGGAAAAAGATGATAACTATCCTATGTTCTTGGGTAGACCATGGTGTTATGAAAATCATACAAACATGCATTTTAAGTAGTGTTATTAGTTTCAATAATAGGGAGTAATGAGTCTCAATTACCCTATATAATGACCATGGTTTAACATATGTTGAAGGAATTTACTTAAATGATGAAAATAATAATGTCTTCAATGTGACTACACATGTTATTAAAGGAAAAAATCACATAAAGGATGAGAATATAAATTAGAATAGTGAATAATCCACATCAAACACTATTGAAAAATTATGTGATTGATGGCCTAAGGTATGTATAAAGCCAAAAAATAAAATGTTCAAATGTAGAAAGCAAAGGTCCATCTATTATGAGAAGTGGAATACTACAAATATGTGCAAAAATAGAAAAGCTAGAGTGAGATCAAATAAAGTGAAAATATGGGTGCCATGCATTATGAAAAATCCTACAAAGATACCTCAAAAGAAGAAGAGTGAACACAAAATTTAATCAAAAATATATAATATTGAAGAGATCAAGGTGTTTGCATAGAAAAAAAGGTGAAGGTACCTATGAGAGAGGAATTCAAACCAAAGGTAGAAATACATAATGATGACACACATGTAAAAAGGGTACCAAGTAATATTATACCTATAAAATGAAAAAACAAGGACATTAGGTCAAAAAATGTGAAAAAGGAAACTTCAATGGAGAAGAAAAGATGCATAAGGTGCTATGTGTTATTCCAAAAGTTTTACTTAGTCAAAATTTCCCAGTTTTGATACCAACATGAAGCATTTTATCTGAAGTCCATATTCACCTAAGGATTCATTTTTATATACTTATTCATTTTCTTAAAAATTGAGAATGCATTTTCAACACATTGCACACATAGAAGGTTGGGTAAACCTAATCCTCTAGGTGCGATGTACTAGAAATAATGTCCAAAATATCACCTAAGCATAAATTTTTACTTGGTGCACCCACATGGATAGGTAGACACAACCTCATGTGGTTGATAGACATGAATCCATGCCTCATTTGAGTTAATCTGTGACCTCTTATTTGGTGTGTCCATGGTTTAGGTTGACCTAGTTATAAGGATACATTGCACATGCACGAAAAGAGTCAATGAACTAAGTGCTTCAAAAACTTGAATTTTCTCCATAAATACTTACTAAAATCAATTAGTCAGTAAAAAACCTTTTCCCAACACATAGTGAGCCCTTCTTTATACCAACATGACACAAAAGTTGTAGTACTTTTCCATTGACATTTTAGGAAGTGAAATTCAACTCAAGTTTAGTCAAAATATTTATCTCTTAAATAAATTTAAATTCATATACATTTTAGAGGGTTTTGACAGTGTTTCAAGTGAATTATAGGTTGAAGGAATATTGACACACTCTAGTTACACCTAAGTTCTTCCTAGCTCCCACAATCCCCTGGGAAAGAGTTAGAAGGATAAATATACTTTTTCATGACCACCATGGCTTATTATCCACAACAACATAAGCATTTTATATTTATATACCCATTTGGAAATATTTTATCTCTTGATAAATTAGCCTTTAATTCTATTATAGAAGCAAAAATGAAGTTCAAGTACATGGGTTATGAGCCCATGTTTATCTTGGAGGCTGACATACTATAGATTAATGATTCACATATTGAGCATATGGAGATATATAATTTTTGTAGTGAGATCAACACAAAATATTTTATTATTATGGTTGAACTCTTATCAATGAGTAACCTTCCAAAAGCTACTAACTTTCCCACTTTAGTATAATGTTCAGATTTGGTATTCACATGTGCACAACACTATAGTATAGATACATATAAATCTAATTACTAGGAGGAATATTAGTGGCTAACTTTGATGAAACACCATGGGCATGAATCTTAATATACCACACAATACACCTTTAAAAATATGAGTATAAAAGTTGGGGAAGCCTATTAGGATAAAACCTAGATAAACATCTCACAAACATTAATAATGGGTGGTTGAAACATAAGACAAGGATTATGTCTAAACTTCTTAGCAAATGTTACATGTCAAACTTCAATGAAAAGCTATTATATATGCTTGCACTTCTCAGTAAGGTGGTAGGGAACAATACTAAAATGTAATTTCACCACTGGATGTTCTTGGCTATGAGTATCATTTGTAATGGTAAATAGTTCATTGATTGGGAAACATCATCAATGATGCATTAAACCAAGTACTGATATGACATTTTCCATGAATTCATATTTGATATATTATTTATCAACCCAACATATCTACCCCTATCTCATTCAACTAGACAATGGTGGTCCTATGATTAAGTATATGAGTTTTACCCATAATTTATCCTGGAATAGAGTGAAAAAAATTATACATATACATTAAATGTTCACCATGAGGATCGTGGAAGTGCTGAAAGAGGATTAGGGGAAAATAATTATTGATGGAGGAGTTAATATTATCACTCAGTATGGAATCTATTTCTTTCTATTCCAAAATTTCACCTATTGTAGAGTAGGATTATTTGAAGGATACCATCTTAGACTTCCATGGCTTATAAACAATAAAATTATTTTGATAAAAATATGTAAATAGCTTACTGAAGTTATAAAATGTATAAAAAGAGGCATATTTCTAGTGTAGTTTTCCCTCTAAAATTTAGCCATTACACCTGTAAAAATGTAAATGACACTCAAAATATTGAGGCCTCAATGGTGAATTTTATGTTAAATCATCACACAAGTAGGTTTTTTTTTGACAACAAATTCTATGTCAATTCTCATTTTAAAGTAGGTGTCACATATATGCATGTACCTCATCTAGAAGAATACTTGGAAAATTGTGTTGATTGAACTCAATAGAAGCCCCAATAATAAATCAATATGATTTTCCAATTCAAGTACCTAGGATTGGAAAGGATGCCATTATGACTATAAACATGTAAAATAGTTATAGTAAAACTCTTGAAGCTTTTATAGAGTAACTCCTTCTGGATGGGCTAAAGTATATCAAAAAGGTAGAAAAACCATATTAAAATATTGAGATTGAGAAAGGCATATTGGAGTAGCAGATCATGTGCCACCAAAAAGAGATTAAAATGTTGGAAAACATGAATAAGTATGTAGAGGAAATGTCTAACACAAATGTAGATTTAATGGTAAAATGGGTAGTGTTTGATAAAAAATAAATTCCTATGATTTTTTTGAGAGAATTTTGCAAAAGATTAAGGTTATGAACATAATGATTGAAGATATGAAGAAGTAATAAAATATTAGAGATCAAAATATTGTTAATGCCTATTTAAATGTATGGAGCCCACATTGTGACTTATCTAAGAAATATGGCTTGGGACAACACCAAATTATTAGGGTAAAAGATTAATTTATAAAGCTGATCAAGGAAGAACTATTCAAGGAAGGTAATTTTAATGTCTCTTTTGTGAATGAATAGAGAAAAATTAACACTTCATTTGAGGAGTTGAACACACAACTGACAAAGTTTTTAGAGACTCCCATTGATATGTGATGATCTTAGGTAGATCATTAATACTTTGTAAGAATACAATAATTCTAAAAAAGGATTACATTGTTGATGCTATAAAGAAATTTAGAATTTTAAGGGTATATCAAGACAAAGGGAGAACTATGGGTTATCCAACTTCACAGTAGATGACTCTATTAAGTGAAAATACTTCCTTGGGGAAATCCTCCTAGGAAATGTCTTAATTCTATTTTTCTCCCTTTTATAATATTTTAAAAGTTTAGTTTTTATTTAGTAATTTCAAATATAAATGCAAAATTAGCATAGGGAAAAGAGAAGAAGGCAAAGGGTCAGTCAATTCCATCCTAAAATTATAAATATCAGAAATGGTTATTGTACAAGGGATATTTGAGGCTCATTTATTTTTTTTGGAAAGGAAATTTTGTGTTCATCCTATTATTGATAAATATAGAAGAAACTCTAGAACTTTGTGTTTTGTGATTTTATTTATTGATATGCATTACTCTTATGTTTAATGTATGTCCCTTTCAACTCTTAAGCAATACATGTTTTACTATCAAACTATTTTTATTTCTTTCTTGTCCACCAAGGGGAAATATTTGTGTTTGCTTGATTATGTGTGACCCTTCATCTTCCTTATTTTTCAATTTTATTTTAAAGGTAGAAATCAATAAAACCCTCTAAAATATTCTACCTATAATGTTGTAAATAGTTATGTTTCAATTTTTATTATTTTCAATAAATTAAACATCCCTCATAATAGAGGTGGGACTTCATCCATTCATTGTTTCAAAAACACCATATTTATCATAGTGCCAAATATTTTACCAATATTTTTTGGTGCCCACCATAGGGCTGTTTAAGACACTTTTGTGCTTCCCACAAAACACATCACTCAACAACTCATATGAGGCCATAAGGTGAGTATTCTTCTCATACCAGTTAATTTCTAGAAATACTTTCCTATGCAAATAATTATTTTACTATGCATCAATTCAGAAGAAAACATTTTTTTCATCCTAGCTAAGAAATAATTCACAAGGGCTAGCAATAATTGTGGTGTTTGTAATCCACTTTTCAAATAACACAAAAAATCGAGTCCTAGAAAGCATAGGAATAATTCAATTGATGCTAATTTTTTTTTCATTGCCAGTAACCTAATTCCAAGGACATATATTTTAAAATCATGGTAGTTTAACTAATACTTTGGAGTCCATGAATTGGACCATTGGATTTAGGTACTTAGCTTCATAAGATACCCAAGGGTTCAAGGAATAATTTCCCCAAGTTTAATGGTGATGATAAAAACACCTAGACAAGGACATAAAAGCAGCCCAAGGATGTGTTGATTGGGCTATTTGCATAAATTTTGAGTGAAGGAGTAGCATAATTGTTTCATCATATACAAATAGGTTATATCCTATATTGGAACATAATGAGAACCAAATTTGAGTGAATGTTTAAACTATATGAAGATGCACATATTCTCTTAGCTCAACTAGAGACAATTTAAAAAAAAACCTAATGAGCCAATGAACGAATTCATAGCCTAGTTCAAAAATTTAATACATAAAATCCTTCAAAATTATCTGCCCACTCTAGAAAATTAGAAGTGTTTTTTCTTGAATGTAAAAACACCTAAGGTGAGTTTAATCCTAGGAAGAAATCATCAACAAACCTTGGAGAAATATTAGATCCAATCCATAAAGATAGAAGATGATATGAAAATGATTGAGAAACTAAAAACGAAGGAATTCAAAAGAAAGGTGTTGATCTCAATTTGTGACCATTTCAAAATACACCCATAGAATTGAGTGATTTAGAAAGGATAAAGGAAGGCAACAAAACATGAAATGGATGTCCCCTTATTAATTTTAGGATTGATGCCAGTTCAATCCAAGGACTACGTAGTTTAACCCATTTTAATATGAGAGAAACAATCACTACCACCAGAGGTTCAATTTTTATGAGCATTCATTTTCATTTACTTGTTTTCTTGCTAATTAATCATATAAATCTTGTTGTCTATCTGATTTAACTTATGAAATAATAAGCTCTACTTCACTATAATTCCTATCACAACCTAAACTGGGTCAGGACATCATCAAAAAATAATAAAAAAGAGGGAAAGATAAGGTAGAAAAGAGAGGGTGTCTTTGATCTAAATGGGATTCTTGATACCAAGGAGATGAAAGCATGCCTGACCATAGTTATACCACTGTGTGCTTGGTCTATAAATTTCACAAACATGAGCCACTTAATGGTCAAACTTGTTGGACCCAAAATTTTATAATAATATATTCTAATTATTTTAGAATCATGACACAAAGATGCAAGGGCACAATAATAACACTTAAAAACTTGGTATGGGAGAGAATGGTGCAGGAGAGACATGTAATAATGATGCATGATACCTTGGCACAAAAGATCAAGTTACAAAAGACAAGGAAATGAGGAATGAAGAATATATGATGCAAGAGTAAAAAAAACACAAGACTAGGATAAGGGCATGAAAAGTAGAGGTAGTTGTAAAGTAGTTAGTGGAAGCATCAAATATTAATAAAGTGTGAATTTAGCACTAGTATACAAGAGAAGAGGAGCATGAAAGCAAATATATAAAATAAAAAGAGTATATAGGGGTTTTTAGGATTAAATCAAAATGAACTTAATTGTAATGGCTTACCATAACTTCTTTTTTTGAAACAGTCATTGGCTTGTCATTTATAATGTATTAATGATGCAACCCAAAAAGGGGTTCAATTATGTATAAATACCCCTTAAATTTTATTAGAAAGTGCTGTTGGATGTATATGTGTTGTTGATGACAAGATAGAGATCTAGAGAGATTATGTATTGAATGAAGTACCTTTGCAAATTTATCAAATGAGATGAATGAAACTAATAATTTGTTTATGAATATTGATGTGTTTAATCTCTTTGGTGTTAATTCTATTTTCTTGATGCTAGATAAGTACATGTAATGTGTGAATGCATTAAATGGATAAATCTAGAATGATGTTTATATTAACAATGATTGGAAGTATTAACTTAAGCACCTAATCAATAATTATCTATCCATCATCACATGGTAGAATCGATAGGAATTGGTCTAGGTTGCATGCCTCAGGTGAGTGCATGAAGTCACTCATGTTATATGATGCTGCACTATCATGTTAGATTATTTATTCTTCTAGTCGTATTACTAGTCTTTAATCATGTAGAACTAAGGATTAGAGAACCCCAAAATTTTGGTTCTATTGTTGGGACCTATTAAATTTGTTATTAAAATGGTAAGAAGATGCTTGATTTTTTATATTTGGAAAGTGTTGAGCATTGGGTTAGTACCATAGAGGATAAATTTGCACTTTAGTATCTTGAAACAACATTTTTTATGTGCACCTGGGTAGAAAAACACCTATATGATTCTCAATATGAAATATTATTTGTAAAATTACCCTTTCACTTGAATGCTTGGATTTTGACATATGCACAAGACCATTCAATAAATTATAGACAAAAGGGTCCTTGGTAAATAAAGCATCAAACATCCTTAGTGAAGTTAAAATCTACTTAGACACGTGTGATGGATATGTGCTAGAAAAGAACACTCAATAGCTACAATTTGGAATACACTATCTCTACATACTCTTGTCTTGAAGAAGCATAGTTTAATTCTTTAAGGAAACTACACATAAGGTATATCAAGAAATTTAATTTATATATTAAGAAACTTATGGTTGATTATGTACTTTAGAACTTCCCCATGGATGGATAAACTCTCTCACACACGATCAACATGATTGGTGGGGAAATGTAGGGGTATGCATTAGTATGGGATTGGTAGTTTAGCATGGAAGTTAGTCAATAAGAACTATGAAATATTAAGTATGATGAGGCTATGCATGAGGATATGAGAGGAAGCAATCTCATGGGTAAATGGGAGGATACTAGAAGTACCATGAGAATTCACAAGAGGGAAGAATGCATGGTGAGTACTCCCTAACCACACATTCATGCCCTTTATTAGCACATGTACATGTAGAATAAGCAAGATAAACATTTATGATAGTGGGAACCAATACAAATAGACCCAATTCCCCCATCATATTGTATGCTCATGCATTTGAGTTTGATGTAATTCTTGTTAGAAATTAGGATACTCATAGTGCAGAATTTGAAGTTGAATCTGAATCTAAAATCATAGAGGAATCTTTGGGAGTGCAAGCTAAAAATAACAATTTACCAGTAACCTTTACTTTTATATTTAAATAAATAGCTATTTCTTACCTTGGAATTCCAAGTGGACCAATTGTAAGTACTAGACAAAATACAATCCCAACAATAACTAATCAACCTCCCTAAGCACTCAATATTTTTAGTGTACCTATTGCTACAGGAGGCATGCGAGGCATCATAAATGGTGGTGTTACTAGATATATAAGAGGATCAAGAGGAGTTATAAAACCTCCACTATAGGGTTTAAAAAGAACTAGAGTACCATAGTACGGTCCACTATAACCACCTAGTATACCTACAATCTATTATGAGATGACACTTCACCTACCTGAATATAGAGGTGTCAAAATGCAATGGAACATGTTCAAAAGTGTGAAATTATTTGGTGAGAACATGGTATAACTTTTATTGAGTGAAATTCAACTCAATTTTCCACTAATTTATTGGATCAGATACATAAATGGTATCAAAAATTTTATCCCCAACAAGTGTTTGTGAATTATGAATTATTGAAGATTACTTTTCTCTGAGAATTTGATATTCTTGAGTTTGAACAATAAAGTATTGATGCCTTAAAAGATATAAAACAAGAACTCACTAAGAGTTCACATGCATATGATGCAAATTTCAAAATAATTATTTTGAAGCTATCATTTGAGATTAAACCAATACAACATGGTCAATGGTTTATGGGAGGTTTATTACTTAAATTTTGATGAGTCTGATCTCATAAGACTTTCATTGAACCACATGAGGCCCTAGAATCTGCTATCTATGTTGAAGTTGTGGGAAGTATAGATAAGGGGATCAACCCATTTATAGACACTTATATTTTTATGATGGATTCTGAACTGGAGAAAATTATAGCCAATAATGTTCATGACACCCATAATATCTTGTGTTGTATTAACTACAAAGTGGAAAGGCATAAAAGGAACAAATGTCCATAGATAAATGCTCATGTTGTATTAAAACCATCCTATGATATTTGTAATGGATATCATGATTTAAGGAGTTATATGTTTCTTTAACATGTCACCCAATCCAAAGTGTCAATATACTATAAAATATGTGATGCATATACACATGATACTAATGATTATTAGGTCATCAATGAGATTTATGAAGCATGCACATGACATACATGCCAAAATTACATAGTTAACAACTATGAGGTTGGTGAAAGTCATTGTTTTAGAGGTTATGGTCATGGAAATGGATGTTGAGGTGGTCATTTTTCACCTAGGACATCTTACAAGTGTGTCTCTTTAGACCATTACCAATGTGACTGCAAATTCCATCCAACTTGTGCCTTTTGTAAAAATGAGCATCACCTAGAATAATAACCTAATTTATATGCCACCATTACTAAATAATGAAATGATAAGGGCACCGAGATGATACATGTTGAAAAAATTCTAAATTCTCAATAGAGACCATGCCCTAGCACTCCACCAATTGGACCCATGGTTAATATTACTACATGGAGTGGCTCTCATTCCCCACTAGTTTCAAATCCACTTACTAAAAAGGTTTAATTTAAATAACCTCATGTGCAACACTATCTCAATACTCAATGTTAAAAAGAATTGTTGCACAACACACTGGCCTTAGTCTAGGAACTGCAAGGTGAAATTGAGTTCTTAAAGGATAAGAATGCTAACATACAGGTTGAGATGTAAATAAATATAGTACCCACAAACTTAGGGCATGATGAGTTCTAAGAGATGTGCAAACTCTTCCTTAATGAGGACATCATCCCTCTCCTCAAGAATTGGTTATGAAAACAAATGGAAAATCCTTTGAAGGATCATCATTTAAACCATACATGATACCAAGAGACCCATATTCAACTAAATCCAAAATGTTTCAAAGAGGTCCTTGTCAATACATCTATTGATGGTTAGATGATCCATGATATCCTAGTGGGCATTAGTGTGAAGGTTAATGTTATAACTAAATATGCCTAGGAAAATTTGGGGAACCCACTTTTCAACCCTCCCCACATGTTTTGTTCATGGCCAACAAGTTTTTCATAACTAAAGTTTTTCATCTTGGTATGTATGTCTTAGTCTATGATTCAAAATTTGCATGCCATCTAGGTAAACTACAAATCCAATGGAATGGTCCTTTTATCATTCATGATATCCATCTAATAGGTGCTTATAATTTGAAAATATTATATGTCCAATTCTTACTAGATCATTTCAATGGTAGTCAGCTTCGACCCTACCATTCTATGTAATTCTTTAATTTAGTAAATAATACGTATGCCACTAGGTTAGTTTAGGACTTTAATTCATTTTAAAATAAGCATGGCATTGGTTGTGTGCCTTTTGTAATTTTTTTTGGGAACCTTTTGATGCTCTTTCTTTTTTGACATGAATTTTACTAAGTTATGATGTGGATGACCACACACATTTTTTAATGTGGGGTATGTTTTAAGGGTGGATAAGCTACTTAAGATTAAAAACATGCAAGGGGAGGTGTGTAAAGTAAGCATGAAAAAGGAGGAACATGAATGAGAAATGCAAGAGGGGGTGAATAACTGAAGAATTTATAATGAATATGGAAAAGGAAACACTATTACAAAAATGGGTTAAAATAGAAAAGATAGTTTCCCATGAATAAACTAGGAAATTTGAATTTTGACAGCTACCATACACTTCAGGAAAGGTGAAACAACTCTTAGATAAAGTATGGGACATGAATTTATTAAATACATAATGGAATAAATGGAAATGATGTCAAATATGAGCCAAGGCATGATCATTTGAGATATTAATGGTTGAAGTGATGGACGATGGTGTGGGGGGGGTGTTAATGTAAAATAATTATCTACCTATAAAAGATAGAGACATTCCATTTTCATTTTTATTAAAAAATTATAAGTGATTTTAGAGCTCAAATAAATCATGAAAAACTGACAAAAGAAGGTTATTACATAGTATTCTCAGTGATAAAATGTGAAGTAGATATTGTGGTGAAAATCATTCAACAAAAAAATTGGTAAAGTGATCATACGGGTGGGTGTGAGAGAAGTTGTAGGTTATAAATACTATGAATACCATTAGAGGAGGTTTAAATAGGAAGCCAAAGTGTTTTGGGTCAAGTATAAAAGAATAAAGATGTATTTATTTGGAAGAGTTGGTCAATTATGCATTAACCTTCGGGGATCCTAATTGGTGATGCGACCAAAGTAGAAAGGTAAGAAAAAGATCCATTACTAGTCATTCTAGAAGTAGAGGAGTGTAAGGGAACAAAATAATAAAATCCTATTTATATCTAAGATGACTGATTTAGTATATGCAGTGTGTGAGGCAAGAACACCACTAAGTTGGTAGAAGAGACATCTAGTGAAGAGACACCATAAATGGCAGTGTGGGAAAGAATATGCTACAACACCACTTCCCTCTCCTATTTTGATTGAGTAAATGCAATACCTATAGTTAATTTTTCACTTTGATGATTTGAAATCTAATGTTTCCACCTGTCAGGTCCTCAATTATAATCATTGATAGATTGGAAATTAAGGTGATTTATAATGGGACTATTGGGTGGAGATAGAATAACAAGAATAAGATCACCTATGATCTCATAATTTAAAACTTATTAGAGGATATGGGGGTGATCTAACTCTTCCAACTACCATATTTTTGAAAACTATGGGAGGCAATTCATTTTCTAATTTCATACATTCATGAAGATTACATCTAATTTACTAGGTGCAAAGTAAGGATTACCTCTAAATGGATCATTAAATTAACTCAGTTTCTATGTTATGAAGTTGATGTTAGTGTGGATCTTGATAACTAAGAAGTGATTGACAAGATGAAAATGGTGCTTAAATATGAAAAATAAGGCAATACCATATATATCATAAGTATTATAGATCCCACTATTTGGGTAGCTACATGCTTGGCCTCAACCAAGTTATGAGGCACACATAGGTGGAAGGAGGTAGATATAATACACCTCTATGTCACCACCTAATATCCAATGGGACCAAATATAACTAATACTAGTAATTTATTGAGATAATTTAATAAGATGTTGAGAAGGTGCATCGCTTACTTAACCACAAGTTTCCCTAGGGTGTAATTTTGATCTTGCTTATTTTTAATGAAATTGACATCCCAGATATTCTGGTAAGGAACTAAAGTAGGTTTACCCACAAAATCATAAGTCCCCCATCAATAGGTTCGAATAATTCACATGCCCCAACACCATCACATCCTCCTATAAAGTAAATATGGAGGTTTGGTTTGATGAAATGATGGATCCATTTAGGAATGAATGGTGCATACCAAAGGAATTTCCCACATAGATGGGAACCTATGCTAAGTTTTTTATAAATCAACACTATTCTCTCATGTGCTAGATGATAATCACTGACAACTTGTCAAGATGGCATAAATTAAATTATGCATTCATTGCTAGATATTTTATGGACTCTGTGAATCGCATTGAGGATTCACACCCTATAACTATTGATGTAGATAAGATTGACTTTAAGATTCACACTCTTCATAATATTTACATCTATCTAGGGAGGAAAACATATGTAGAGTGGAATGAGTTTGATAAGACTATATCAACCCTTAAAAGATAGTCATGCAATGAAATATCTAGGAGATATTTTATATGCTTAGGCCACAAAAGAGAACATCAGGAAGTTAGAAGGTAGAAAAGGAACTGCTCCCCCTTCAACCATGATCATGTATAGAATAAAGGGCATAAATGAAGGAGAAAAAGTTGAGACCTAAGGCCACCAGCTCAAGTAGGGTGTAGGAGGGATAGCCTAGGGCTAAACCCAAATGATAAAGGCATGATTTATCACCAAAAAGAGCCCAAGGGTTGATTATAAACCAAAAATATTATTTTATTGCTTTACAACTAATTGCCTAGCCATAGCTCGATCTTAAAGTACCCATAGTGGTAATTTGTAAAATAAGTGAAGCATATCTAAAAGCATCATCTGTAAAGGAAACCACTTTTGATCCAAGTGAAGAATAACTTGTTGATGATCAATAAATGGATGTTGAAAGTACACAACTTGAAGAATTAGAAAGATAAGGCACTGACATTAACCTTGGAATTAGTACCAGTGAATGAGAAAAGAGTCCTAAAGTTATTGATCTAGAGCATGACCCCAAAAGGGCAAGGAACCTATGTAGGAGGTAGAGCAATAACAATAGGCAAATTAGGGACCTCCCACTTGAAACTTATTATAACAAGATATATCCAACAAATAACTATATTTTTAGGAGTTTTTACCTAAACATGAGTCTATTGAACAAACTCAACATGAGTTTTCCTTTACAATAGAGGTATATCATGAAAAATTCCTCTTAGAGATTCTAAAATCTAGCACTGATATAATCCCAAACATGGTTAATGTTCTAAACGTGATTTGGGTAGATCCCATGAAATGTTCTCTGTCTCAAAAAGGCAAAACCCTCATAAATTTTTCCCTATAGGTTTCTATAAAAAAAATTATTCATAGCCATGATGTTGGCCAACTTTGCTACAAACATCAAGAGGTTTTCTGCATGTATATAGAAGAACATGTGCAATGATGCAAACTTGAGGAAGAAATTAAAGTGTTCAAGTGCCAATAGGATGTGGTAGAGGCATCTTGACTTAGGATGTTAGGATTTTGTCAAATATTTTTTAGGAATGAACGAATGCTCATAGATGGTATTAATATTACTAGTGATATCATTAATAAATTAGAGACACTCATGGAACTCTTGTTAAAGAAATGTAAAAACATAATGGATCCTCAATAGGGGAAGCTATGGGACACTAAACATTTAATAAATTCCATGGACATATACCACATATTTTTGAATAAATTGAGTGCCACTAGTCAATTACCAATGGGGTTTTTGTCAACTTGGTGTGGCCACATAAAATTTTGGAAGGGCAATCATTGCCTGAGGAACAATAATGCCAATAATTAGCTAAGAATGCACTCAATATCAAGGACATGGCTCAACATGCAAAACTATTTTAAGTCATTAAAGAAATAGATAAATAAATAAGCACCCATCAAAAATAGTTGAATGATAGTTTCTTAGCACTTTGAGGATAGGTTTTGGCAGAAGTCGGGGCACTCGAGGATGCTCATAAAGCTATAACTACTCAGCTTGAGATTTTGAAAACTCTAGCAAATAGTTTTTTGGGGTAGCCCAAGGAAATGAAATGATTGAGAGGTAAAGTGGAAACTATTACTTCCAATATTCAAATGGACCTCAACCAGTGGGAGAATCTCAAGTGCTAAGTGTAGTAGATAGGTTCTAAATTTTTATTATCTAAGTAAACTATAACATAGTCTAGGATAGATTATCGATCTAGTCTAGGGTGATGTTGGACCCTAAATTTTGTAATAATATAGTCTAAGTATTTTAGATCCATGTTGTAGATATTAAAGGGTATGAGAGTAGTGTAGAGGACCTTGGCATAAGAGTGAATGACATAGGATAGATACGAAAGAACAACATGGAAGAATTTGGTGTAGAAGATCGAGTTGAAAAAGACAAGGAAATGAATAACAAGGAACATAAGACACAAGACTTAGAAAAGTTCAAGACTATGACAAGCGTGTGAAAGGTATATTTAATTATAAAGTAGTTCATAGAATCATCAAAGATTCTCAAGCATGAATCTAGCACCGGTCCACGACATAAGAGGAGCATAGAAGCAAATACCTATCATAAAGAAAATATATAGGGGTTGTTAGGCCCGAATCAAAAGGAACATAATTATAATTACTCATTACGACTTATTTTTATAAAATAGTCATGAACTTATCATCTATAATTTATTAATGATGTAATCCAAGAAGGGGTTGCTTTATATACAAATACACCTTATCTTTTAATATAAAGTATTGTTGGACGTAGATGTGTTGTTACTATCAAGATAGAGATATGGAGAGATTAAAGACTGAATGAAATACCTTTATAAACTTATTGAGTGAGATCAATGGAATTGATACTTTGTCTGTAAATATTGATGTGTTAAATCTCTTTGGTGTTAATTTTATTTTCATGATACTAGATAAGTACATACAATGTTATAATGCATCAATTGTCTAACTCTAGAATGATGTTTGTATTAATAATGATTGAATGTGTTAACTCAAGTGCCTAAGTAACAATTGTGTATCCACCATCATGCAATATAATAGATAGGAACCAATCTAGGCTATGTGCCTCAGGTGAGCATGTGAGGTCACTCGCATGATATGCCAATGCTCTAACACATTGGATTATTTATTCTTCTAAATGAATGACTAGTACATAGTTGTGCATAACTAAGTATAAAAAAACCCTAAATAAATGTTCTAAGGACAAGTGTTGAAGGTCGTTAATCTATTGAACCCATTCTAAAGATAGTCTAACTGATAGTTTATAACTATTACACATAATAATTGGGAAAGACTAAAGTAGAGCATGAACAAATCCAATAAACAAATTAAAATAAATGATGCACATATTAACCAATATAATCATTTTCAAATAAGCATATTAACAACCCTAACACCAATTAATCAATTTAAATCAAAATACTAGAGGTATTAAATGAACAAAATATAATAAAATCTATGTTTAGCATTCTAAAAACATTCTATTACAATCAATATCCCCTAGCAGATAACTAAGTCCAAAGTCATGGGGAAAGGCTAGTGTAATCCAAACCTATTTCAACAACTGTTCGATAATTATAGTGCCGATAAACCTTTGGTAGATAATCTAGGTAAATAATAAAGAAAGAAAGCTAGGTGAAATATTGGCATAATTCATGTAGAGATTTAATACCCAAAAGTATCACCCTTTATAATGGCAATGCAACCTATATATATATATATATATATAATCCATGAAGCTCATCCATGAAGCGCATGGCCTCATATTCCAAATTAACCCACTAATGGGGTGGTTATAAATATTAAATGATGATTTTAAAAATGTATTTAGGATTCATGATTCTTTGACATATTTAATGGCATGCCCACTACTATATTTGAACCATGTCTCTTTAAGGTGAATATTTATCTTTTAGATCCTATTTGTATTTTATGGACCTTTACAACTTGATCTTCCACCATCAAATTGAGTGCACAACCCATCTATAGATTTTATGGCCTTGATAGTGAGTCATGCCATCAATTTTGGTTATCGGGCCTCCCTAATGACTTGACATGTCCACATGTTCCTACCTCTTTTCCTTTCTATATTGGTAGGTCTTACCATATGTCTTCTCCTTGCTCAGCCACTACTCAATGTAGGGATCGATAGGCCTTCATTGTGACTTAGTCATGATGTAATGAGATGTTTCCACATAGAAACATCTTTATAACCTAAATCTCAGATGTATTTCAAGATTACACAAAACTTTTCAAGGTAGTGGGTTGTCAAAATGATGCCACATGGCACAATCTTACTAAATCACTCACCTAGAGGGTCTACTGGTGTATAAATGACACTAAGGTAATAGGTCACTAGGATGACACCATGTGGTATAATCCTGATAACTTTCTCACCTAAAGAGTTTGTTGATGTTGATTAAGTCCCATGGAGTGGTGAAAAGATGCCATGTGGCTCTGGGAAGCACTTAAAGAATTAGCCAAGTCCCAAAGGATCTTTTATGAATGGGTTAGAATAGTTGGGAACTATGAAATATTGATGTATGGTTCTGGGAGTAAAATGGACATCTATATACACATAAAAATGGCACAGTCAATAATTTTTAATTAAAAAATCCAATGACTAAGTTATTTTAAAATAAACAACTCAATATTCGAAATAAAATCAAGAAGGTGGATAAACTTAGTGGAGAGAAAGCCATTTAAAATAAATTCAAACCTGAACTTTACTAAATTGAAAGCATATTTTTATCCCTTATTATGAAATCAACTAAGTATAAGAAATAAAACCATATGAACACTTAGTCAATTAGTTCTAAAATTGAGAAGAAATAAATTAAATTACTAAGGAAAAGAAGTAAAAAAACTCTGAAATAGTTAGACAACTTGCCTAGATCTAAGGTGAAATGGCCTAAAGAAGGGAAATGAATACATTTCCAAAACAAGATTTAAACCAAGACTTAATAGTTCTAAGCAAGTTTAGATATTTAAAACAATGAAGCCCTTGATGGGAATTTTATACCAAGTGAAATAATGAAAATTTAATTAACAAACTTGTTTAATATCAATGAAGCATCCAAAAGGTAGGAATTCACATCTAGGAATCTACAAACTAGAGACCAATTGAAATAAGAGGGTCCCCATCTGAGTAATTGAGGATGGGGCATGTTAGACCCAACACAAAATACATGTTTTTATAAAACTTCTACTTTGGAATTTGGAAAATGACTTATTGGCCCTTTAGAAAAAATCCCTCATGCACATCATGCTGCCCCTGATTAGGATGTGCCAAGGTGGCCTTTCATTCTATATAACAATATATGTCCATACCTTTTATATTTATCTCTAATCCTCACCATTGAAGTACCTCCTACACAAGTTAAATTTTCATTCACTTGACATGCTACTAATGATCATAATGGTTCCAATTACCTAGATAATATAATATTCTTAAAATTATGCACCATGGAAAAACCACCAAAAGAAGGTGTTTTGAGCACCTTTAAACCTAAAATACAGGAACCCAATGGTGAATCCACCATGTGTTACTTGGAATATGAAATCAATTATGATGAACATGGAGATGTAATGGTA
The DNA here is from genome assembly GCA_037957365.1 of Torreya grandis. Taxonomy (NCBI): domain Eukaryota; kingdom Viridiplantae; phylum Streptophyta; class Pinopsida; order Cupressales; family Taxaceae; genus Torreya; species Torreya grandis. Next base: position 335,759 of record JARHVA010006507.1, on the reverse strand, counting down.
GATTTGAACAATCATTCTTATGATATTTTCACAAGAGCATGTCATAAGAAAATGAAGGCAACTAAAAATGGTAAAGAGAGATAAATAATAGGGGAAAGAGAAAATTAAAGAGGATCCCAATATACCCAATCCAAAGATTATTCTCAATGAGGGCATGCCATTGATTGAATTTTAAAAAGACATGAAAACTGAGAAGATACATAATATGCGTTTGATGTTCTTAACTTTGGAAATTTAAATCCTGCTAGTTTATCTTCTTTTGACATCATTGATAATATAAGTAAAAATAATATTTAGATTACTTATACGAAGTGCCTCAGGTCTTATCCAGACCAACTTGATAGATCAATTAGATTCATTTGAGGATATAATTATAGTAGTTCTAGAACTGCCCCTAAAGGAGTCTTTGCTAGTTCTACTAATTCTAATCTTCAAAATAATATGGCTACTTATACTCAAAATAGTGAAAATCCTAGTTTGTTTAAAACAACAAGAATCTTGATCCATTATATGTTTCCATTTTCATTGGAGGATTTGGACTAAATAATAAAATTATTAATTATAGATGATCAAACAACATGATGCCATCTAAGGTGTCACATGCCCTAGGCTTGACATGTATTATTTTTTTAGGAAATATTTATTCCACAGAGGTAAATCAATTTACCCTCATTCGATAAATCAAAGATGCTCAAGTGGTTCTAGTAGTCTTTCCTTAGAAAAGGGTTAAGATGACTATCTTAGTAATAAATATCCCTCCTAGTTACATAAATTTATTGATTAAAACTTTCTATAAGGACTATAGTGGAAAAATTCAAATGGGTTGGACTCATGCTACAATTCCAATAAAGGGAGTTAAGGAATTTTTTTCTTGAACTAAAATCTAAACATGTGTAAAAATATAAATATCCTCAAGCATATATTCTTTATGAGGAAACAAGTCTTATCACATATATGATGATGAGTAAAAAACATATATAACTGGATGTATAGAACTTGAAATTTGATCAAAGTCATTCATTTATAGGTTCATGTTCTATATAAATTTTGATTTCTCCTCAAAATGAGTACGAGATCCAATTAAAAAAAATTGATAGCACAAATGAATACAATGTATTTCCCTTAGGAATGCAAGTGGAGGAGGAAATGAGAATTCAAAATCATAGGGCCCAAGGAGATGTTGAGATGATAGTGAATAAAGCATGTAACCAATACCAAGTTAAGAATGATAGGATAAGCAACTATAGAAGCATGGTTTAAGATTTCATTGAGGATTTTAAACCTTTCTATATTGTCACAATTCATAAATAAGAAAACACCTAAAGCAGACACACTAGACATGTCTACATTCATGTGATAAATAAGGATAAGTATACCATTGAATTGGTGTACTGACCAAGTGTTTTGAACAACACAAATTGAGGTGTTTAATAATGAAGATAATATTATTTACTTCTTAGATTAGGTAGACAACTTCAAAAATTTGTATTTTTAAGGGATTTCATTAGCATACAAAACATCCTCCTCACAAGAAAATAAAAGTTTGGATGAAAATAAAGCTAAGGGACTATCCAGTTCTAAAGAGAACAGATTAGATGACAATAAGATTATCTAGCTCAAGGGAAAAAAAATATCAAAGGGATTATTGTCACTTGAATAATTTTTTGATAAACATGCTTGGTGTATAAAGGAGAAGATCCAAGAAGATCCTAAAGGATCAATTGACTAGGAAAAAGTAAACAAGGCACTTTATAAGAGCCATAATATGTGAATATTGGCAAATTTTATCTAAAGGAAGAATGTAGTATAATTATAGTTCTTTTCAAATTCTATAGGAATATTTTTTGCATGGTGTTAAAAATATCTGAATTATTTTTGACCTAAAGATATGTAACATAACAAACCTCTAAAATAAGGTGCCAATCCTTTTAGGCTATCTCTATCTCTGATGGGATGGGGTTGGGCCAAAAAACTCTATCAACATAAACATTATAACCTGGAGATCATAGGAACCATCTATAAAGAGATTTAGAAAAAATTAGATGCTAGAATCATCTTTCTGATCCGTCACTCCACATGTGTTTAAAACATTGTGCCAATGAGAAATAAAAATGGATAAGTTAGAATATGTGTTGATTTATGCAACATGAATCAAGCCTTAATCAAAGACTACTATCCACTACCAATAATGGATTAACGTTTGTATGTGGTTATAATATTTAAAATAATGTCCATGTTAGATGGTTTTTCTAGATATAATCATGTGGAAGTATCACTTGAAGACCAACATAAAATAAAATTCACTACTCTATGGTAAATATTTATGTACATGAGGATGACCTTCAGAATCATCATTGTTAGAGCCAATTTCTAGAGAGAATGGACCTATATTTTTGTGATATAAATAAAAATATCACATTGATATACCTTGATGAACTCATTATCTTATCCAAAAGGAGAGAATATCACTATGATCATTTGAAGATGGTCTTTAAAAGGACCAGGGCTCTTAAGATCTCACTATTTTAATTAAATCAATCTTTGTGGTCAGAGAAGGGAAAATCGTGAGATATCACTATTTTAAATAAATCAATCTTTACATTCAGATGAGGGAAAGTCATAATTCATATAGTTTTTAAGGAAGGTATTGAGATTTATATTTAAAGGGTAAATTTAATTCAACAATTGAGTCGTCCTACTTGAAAACTTGCTACACATTCATTTTTTGGTAAAGTGATTTTTTTGAGGTTGTTTATTCCTAATTTTAATATACTCATTAGACACATCACTCAAATGATGCAAAGAAAAAATAATTTAAAAAAAATTGAAGAAGGAAATATATCCTTTAATAAGATCAATAATGCTATTACCAATGCCCCTATGTTGGTAAGCATATAATTTAAAAAATATTTCATCACATATTGTTATTCCTTGGAGCACATGTTGTCAACAATATTGGTGTAGAAAATGAAGAAGTTATTAAATTTCAAATCACTTTCATGAGTTATGGGTTGAAATATCATGAGAAAGTATTCACCAATGAAGAAGCATGCCTATGCTATTTTAAAATCTATCAAGCACTTTCTTTTCTATATCTTGAATTCACATAGTGGTGATGGTCTCAGATTCAACTACTAATCTATTTTGACTTAGTAAGAACTCAGTTCCAAGTGAGGGGGATGGGTTACTAAAGTGCATGAATATGACTTGGACATCTGACCCACTAATATGGTTAGAGGAAAAGATATTTTCTAGTTGAAATTGGAAGGAATTGATGCCTAAAGGGATTCTAACAAATAAAATTTCATTAAAGAAAATATGGAGGAACTATTTCTATTAGTATTCATTAACTCTGTTGATGAGTTGTAATCTGAAATTGCATACTTCCCTTTATATGGAGAATGTTGTGCACACATAAATTCAAAAAATAAATGAATGCATTAAGATTAGAGATACTAGGTGTGTGATATGGAATAATAACCTCTTAAAGAAAGCCATTGATGGGATTTTTATATGATGTGTTGATAATGAATAACAAAAAATACTACTAGAAGCCTTTCATAATCAAGGTTGTGGTGGAAATTTCTCTTCTTCATTGACATCATTCAAGATTATGCAAGTCCACTATTATTGGTCAACACTATTTCAATATGCATAATATTGGTTTCAATATGTCAAGCTTGTGATCAATTCATTGGTAGACCTAAACTCGTGACACTACTCCTTCAACTTAAAATAATAGAAGAACCTTTCCAACAATGGGGATTAGGTTTTGTTGGCACCTTGAATCCTCACTCAAGTTTATGACACACTCATGTGTTAACTACCATAAATTATTTCATGAAATGGGTCTAAGCTATACTAGTGATATCCACTACTTTGTAGTGGTCTATAATTTCATTAAAATAAACATTTTGGTTAGATTTGGGGTAACATAAAAGATAGTTACAAACAATGCATCTAACTTTTCATGATTAGATCTCATCAAATTCTACTATGGATATGGGATCTCCTTTAAAATTCCTTTAAATATTACCCCTAAGATAATGATCAAGTAACATCCAATAATAGAAACGTCACAACCATTGTTTGTTTACACGATCTCATCAAATTTTACTATGGATATGGGATCTCCTTGTAAAATTCCTTTAAATATTACCCCTAAGATAATGATCAAGCAACATCTAATAATAGAAACATCACAACCATTGTTTGTTAACTCATGGATGAAAATCAAATAATTTAGCACAAGAAACTATATGAAACTCTTTGGATTTATCGCATCACCCCCAAAATAGAAATATGAGCTCCTTTTTAGCTAATGTATAGAATTGACATAGTTCTAGACATTTCCTTGGAACTATAAGCTCTTAAACTTGCTCAAGTAGTTGAATATGATGGTTTTAAATACTTAATAAAAATTAGGATCATGTACCTGACTAAGTTGGAGGAAGAGAGGGTAATAATGATTGATATAATTACATCTCATCATAAGAGAGAAATGGAAATATTTAATTGAAATTCAAGAAAACATGATTTCTATATTGGAGATTTGGTCCTCCTAAGGGACAAAAAAAGAGAACTTAGAGGTAGCCATATAAAGTAAATTCTTTATGGATGTGACCTTTCAAGATTCACCATTTATGTGGTAGAAACACATACTATATACACATAATATTTTTAACTTTTATCAAATACTAACACTTTACATATTACAGGAACCCATCATGACTCAATCTCTCTGAGTGCATGCCTTAAGGGGTGCACCAGGAAAGGGGAAGGTAGACCTTTGGTGCTTTGTAGGATTTTTGTCCCTTATTGCAACATTATTTCCAATCTAACTAGTTCTTAAAACATTTTCCTAAGATATTTATCCTCTATTACATAGTCTTCTAGCCTTTTCCCTCTTTTATCCTTCATTCCTTACCTTATAACTCTTTTGACTAGTTCCGTCAACTAGGTTGACCTAGTCTATTTAGTGTGTTTTGGGGTCATTTTAGCTCTTTAGGTTTCTTATCCTTCTAGCCGACCTAGCACAAACTTTAGGCATTAGCCTAAAAATATACTAGGTCAACCTGGTTGACCTAGTACATTTGACATGTTCAAGTGATTTTTGGGAAAGATAATCATATATATACAAGGTTATTTTGGTCATTTTCATAAGTAAGGCAATAAAGAGTTATTATTTACTCATGCTTCTTCACAATTTGCTCTTCCACCATTCTACTTAAGGAGACTTAGCTTAGGTTTCTTATTTTGTATAATCTAGTCTTATGGATAGGTCTTAGATGCTTTGGCCTAATAAAGTGATCCTTAAAAACCATAACAACCTCTTTTAAAGCCCCATTGGCCAAGGGAGAGATTGAATCATGATGGGTTCACATTCAGGTAAGTATATTCTAACTTTATTCTCCTCTCTTTTAGTAGATAGAAGTAGCATAAGTTTTGGTTCGAATAATATTACTCTTTATATGCTATGTATTAAGGTGTAACTCATACTTAATTTATTATAAGTTCCCTATACATATTTGATTACTTTGCATCTAACCCCTCACATTGTGCCACAAGCTTTGGTGCACACTAGATTAGTTTACTTTTCTTGTTATTAGAATAATTTACTTTCTTATTTATTAGTATAAGTGAATATCAAATCATAGGACTCTTTTAGGGTTATTGTGTGATTGTGTTATATTTTAGGCTTTATAACCCTTCCTATAATGATATGTTGTGACAAGTGATACAAGTGATCCCCTAATTGGGTCTAGTGGATCCCCATTTTGGTCATGCTCCCGCTTAACAAGTGTATACCCAATATAGAAGTGTAGGTGTGCTCTATCTTATCTGATCTAGGATTAATTCATTATGCATCATGAAATTCTAATTGCATATATTCTAGTGAACCCAATGTGAAATAACCCTTACAAGATTTGTTCACTTTTAATTCATTTATTTTAGCATTTTTTTATCATCATCTCTACCATATATTTTGACATACTAGTTCAATTCTATCAACCCAATTTATTTTATTTGTGCATAGGAATAGGCAACTAGATCAATCAAATCAACCCAGTATAGGTTTTTATCACTCTTTTTAGACTTCCAGTTCAACCAACTAGGTCAACCAGGTTAACCTAGTGCATTTTCAACACTTTTTAGTAGGTTTTTGTATTGCTTGGTTGACCAACTTGACCTAGTTTACAAGTGTTAGATCAATTTTATTCAAAGTTCTTGATCAATAATCTCCTTCATTTATATCTCTAAACCATCAATGTGAGTTTATATTCTTCTATATCTTTCTATTTTTGTACTTTCCTTTCAAGTTTGCAATCTTCAAAACTACCCCTGCATAACCAACTACATCGACCTAGTCAACCTAGTTCTATGTTCTGTATGCTATCTGAAACAACTAGGTCAACTTGGTCAACCTAGTAGGTTTTTAAGACCTTATCTTTAGCAGTACTATCTCACCATTGATGACCTAGTTCTATTTTTATGCATATAGTGTTTTGACTATACTTTGTTTCAAAGTTTGAATTCACCTTATATGTTAATCACATCTTTCCTTTCAGTTATTTGCATGCTTAGAAAATTTCACATAGTCTAATTAGGGGGGTTTTAACTAACCACTTAGTTTCACTATTTCTATTTTATGTACACATAACCAAATCACATAAAATCAAAAATCATTTTAACATTTGACTACCCAGACTAACCTACTTGGATTTCATCACCAAGGGGGAAGCTAACTTGATGCTCTGGTCGAGTATAAAGCATGGTTAAAGGTATATTATAGATAAGCACCCGACACCCTTATCACTATGATGTGTGAGGTGAGGGGGTAGGCCCTAATACCAAGCCTATATCGCTACCACTATAGTCCCTATCTTCTTAAACTCACTTGAAACCATCCATAGATTTCTATTTAGTACCTTGATTACAGACAACTCCCTATCATTTAAAATCATTCTTAATAATCTTATTAACATTCTAGATTGACCAATTAACTAGCTTTACTTTCCAAGCTATTTATTTTCTCTTTGCTCAATTGTGTGTGTAAGTACTTGAATTAGCCAATGTTGGTGCAAGGTTTTAATTTTTGTGCATCAATTTGATTGACCAACATCAATTCAATTGAATGTGTGTTTCCTTTCATAATTTCCTTAGATTAGCTACAAATTATCTTACTTCATTTCCAAACTTGTTATCAATCTTTACCTCTTTCCTATTCACTATACTAGGTTGACCTAGTCAACATAATACCTTTTCTGGCTTCTGTGCACTACACTAGGTTGACTTGGTCAAATTAGTTTAGTTTGTAGGTCCTGTTTTTACACTAGGTCGATCTGGTCGACCTAGTTCTATTTCTTAATTTTCCTATTTATCAACTTAATTTTTCATTTCTCTAGTTTTACATCTTGTTCATATTTATTTCATCAAAATGAGATCTCCTATCAAAATATTTTTGGATAGTTTTAATCCATTTAGATCCTATATGGGATGCTCATTCCTTCCTCTCTTTTCTTCCTAAGAGAGCCATCATTCTTGGGGCACCTCTTCTCCTCCTTCATCTAAAAATTGTAACATGGTCCAAATAACACCTCAAGATGAAGTTAATGGATCCAATCCTTTCTGCACATATCAAGAAACATCTCAAAATCTTCAAACTAATATGGGAGTGATTGACACAAGTTTACTCAACAATATTAATAACAACCCTTCTTATAATAATCCTCCCCCCAACACCAATCTAGGGACTGATCCTTCTAACACCAATCCACCACCTGATATAACACAAGTATTAGCCCAAGTTATTCAAAAAATGAACATTATGCAAAAATCTAATACCAATCAAATGATGTAACTTTAACAACACTTGATCAATGTGGCTAATCAACCTCTAATCATGTATCCTTAAGCTAATCCTAATTACATTCTTCCACCTCTTAGAGATGCTTTAGGTAATGTTATTCCTCAACCAATAATGAATAAAAAGATGATTCAAACCATTTAAAATGAGTCTTTATCTCCCTTAATTGTAGCTATTGACATTGGTAACATATCACCAACTATAAAATATGATGGGACTAAAGACCCCACCTCATTTATTAAAGCCTTTGGTAATCTCTAAAAAGAGTGGATCCAAACTAATACATTTACTAGTACTAAACTCTTAGTTAAAACTTTCACTAGTGATGTATTAGAATTGTATAATCAACTACCCCAAAATTCTATTTGGTAACTCAAATATTTGGTCAATCCTTTAGTTAAAGAGTTTCAACACAATGATTTTTTGAAAATTGTCTTAGCCATTTCATAAATTCTAATAAATTTCTTAATGAATCGATTCATGACTTTATTAAAATATGGAAATATTTAGCTCATAAAGTTGATCATAATATGTTAGATGATAACTTATTTAAACTCTTTATCATCACTTTAACTCCCACTCTTTAATACAAGGTTAAAACCTTTGCTCCTCAAACTCTTAACGAAGCTCTTGACCAAGCTAAATGACAAGATTTTATTATGAAGCAATTCGAACCTAATTCTAAACTTCTTAAAGGATATTTTCAAAAATCCAATGTTATCACTAGTAACACCTCTCAAACCAAACTAGGATTTGTCAAAAATGATATTCCTTCACTATCTCACATACCTCTTTCAGTACATCAAATGAGATAATTTTTACCACCCTCTAAACCTTTCATATATCCTAATGCTACTCTTAAATTTTATGATCCCAATATCTTTTGTTGGTTTCATGTTAATAATGGGAATTCTCATGAATCTTATAGAGGGATTTCTAAATGTGTTATTTCTTACATGCTTGGTGATTCATTCGACCATAAAACCATGATAAAAAATAATCATCAATAATACACTAATGATTCTAAAAAATGATAATCCTCTAAAGCCTCTACATCCAATAACCAAAAATATTCTTCCCATAATCAATCAACTTCCAAAGATTTTTGTGCAATTGACACCAATTATAACCAATAATTTAACAACTCTCAATATGTTAATATGGCTAAAGTTAACTATCATAAAAAACTAGCTCACAAATATCTTGTTACCAAGCCTAAGAAACCTTCTTTGGAGGAACAATTGCTTAAAGATACTACCACCATCACTATTGAATCAGAAGCACATGAGGAATAATTCCCTTCTTCTGATCCTCCAACCACATCTATTCCTCCAAAGTATAATTTATCTTCTAAACCTTGCGGCTCTTCTTTTAAATATTATTTGAATTTTCTTGAAGAACTTAATTCTATGCCATGCAAGATTCCTCTTATGGAGTTGGTTCACACTTCACCTTATCAACATAAATTCATTATGCAAAAACTCCAAGAGATCAAAGATCCATCTTCTTTAGATGAAGAACCACGTTCTATTGATTCTTAACCAACTAACATTAACACCATTAAATCTATGTGTCCCTCTTCCAAACCTTTCATTGAATTCCTTGAAGAGGACATGATTAATGATGAAATATTCTTTCATGTAGATGATCCACCTCTCTTCATCAAAATAGCCATTAATACCACCCTTATTTGAAAATTTCTAGTTGATGAGGGTTCTAGTATTAATGTGACCTCTTTATGGATTATACAACTTAGTTATAACAAGGGTCATCTTAAACAAACTCGTCTTACTTGTCATGGTTTTGAAAAAACTAATTACAAGCCACTTGGTTGTATATGGCTTCCTTTAACCATTAGTCTTAAGATTGTTCATACCAAACTTATAGTTCTTGATCTTCCTTTATCTTATAACATACACCTTAGTTGTCTATGAACTCATCAAATGAGGGCCATTGCTTCTTCTGATAGTCAATGCATTAAATTTATACATAATGGAAAATGCTATAAGCACAAAGCTGATCCCAACCCATGGAGTATCCAATTACCTAATCCTAAATCACAATATTGTATTCTTATGATCCCTAAAATTAATAATGATCTTTTACCTAAGTTCATCAATATGAATTTTGATCTACAAGTCACTCTTGCAGATTCTGATGATGATGAGACCAATGAATTACATCATACTTACAACACCACCAAATTACTTCCATATATTTCAAAGTGGCTTCCTCTTTCTCTTTTATGAAGGGATTGTACCATTCCTCTCATGGATGAGATTACTGATTTCCCCCCCCCCCCCCCATGAAATGCGCAAGAGTCATTTGTACATGAAGATGATTTTAACTGAAATGATTTTAGAGTGGATAAATGGTTTCAAAATCCTCTCACCATGTCTCCTTGAACATTTAGTAATCTTGGGATTTCACCTTCTGAAGATCCTCCTGACTCCCAAGCATGTAAAATTTCTCCCACATATGATGACAACTATATCATAGCCCAAGCTCAATTTAGAGACTTGGATGTCTTACATTATCAAAAGATCTTATCCCAAATTCATGCTTTCAATTGGGATGTATATACCATTTCTATAGATAATAACTTAGCACCTAAGGGTTATGTGATTCCTATTAATATTCCTCTTATCAATTCTCCTTAGGTGGTAGAGTAAATAACACCTTCCAAACCTCCAAAAGAACCTTCATCTTCTTTACCTCCTTTGGATCCTCTCATTGAATATAATCCTTATCTTATCAAAAAAACCATCAATACTCTATCTACCTCTTCCAATCCATCTACTTCTTCTACTCCTAAAATCACACTTGATGCCAAGGCAACTAATGTCCATTAAATACATTCTGAATATGATTACCATGGTAACCAAGTTTTAGATCTAAAAGTAGATGTTGAGTATTGTGGTCCTCTTCCTACTTTGCCTAGGGATGAAACTATTTTGGAATTACTTTATTCCCAATAACCTCAACTCCCCTAATAACATCATAAACTTGGAAATTTTCAAACTAAAAATACTCAATTCAATGAATTTGTCACTGACATTGATCCTAAAACCAATCCAATTTCATCCCTACCTAATGCACCATACCACTTTCAAGATGGTAATGCCATGATTATTAAAGAAACAACTCATATCGAATATGGTACTCCTTCATGCCCTTAACCGATCACAATTTCCAAAGAACTTTCACCCTCTGAACATGATAATTTTAGCCTATTTTTTGATAAGTATTAAGAAGCATACACTTGGTCTTACCAAGACATTCCTAGCATTGTCCCTATCATAGTGGTCCATAAAATCATTACCTATCCTGATGCCAAACATGTGTATCAAAAATGATGCAAATTTCCTCCCAAACTTACCAACTTATGCCATAAGGAAATCATCAAACTACTCGATGCTAAATTTATTAAACCTATAGATATTCCGAATGGGTTTCCAATATTATTCCTATTCATAAAAAGGTCACTATGGTCATTTGTATTTGCATTGATTTCCATAATCTTAATCTTTCTTGTCCTAAAGACAACTTTCCTTTGCCTTCAATAGATGTTATTGTCGATTCTACTACTAGATATGAAATGTTATCTCTTATGGATGGATTTTTGGGATATAATCAAATTCATATAGCTCTTGAAGACCAACATAAGACTACGTTCACCATAGAATGGGGCACATATTGTTATGTTAAAATTCCCTTCTATCTCAAAAATGTTGGGGCCACTTACCAACACGTAATGACCCATATCTTTCATAACCTCATCCATAAAATTATTGAAACATATGTGGATGATCTTATTTCCATATCCAAACATCGTAAAAATCATATTTCTAATCTTGCCATCATCTTTGACCATCTCATAAAATATAAAGTCTAACTTAATCCTTTCAAATGTGTCTTTAGAGTTACATATGGAAAATATTTAGGATTATTGGTCTCTCTCCATGGCATTGATGTTGATCCAGCCAAGATTAATGCTATTATCAACATGCCTATTCCTCATTATATTCCTGATATTCATACCTACTTAGGAAAACTTAAGGAAATTATATGATTCATTCCTAAAATGGATTATCAAATTCACTCCGTTAATTCCATTTTTAAGTAAGGTATAGCCTTAGAATAGATGGATCCATGTCAAAAATCATTTGATAATATGAAAGAGTCATTTCTTCATCCACCTACACTTCATCCTCCTTCCAATGATAGACCTTTAATTCTCTATACTTCTTCCACACCCATATCATTAGGGGTAATGCTTTCCCAACAAGATGATACGGGCAAGGAATATGCCATCTACTACATTTGTTGAGTCCTCATCGATTATGAAACATGTTATACCAAAGTTGAGTGTGATTACCTCACTATCTATTTTGTAGCTAAAAATATTTGTCACTACATGCTTTACCAAACCATTTATGTCATTGTTCATTCTGACCCCCTTCATCATTTATTTTAGAAATAATTTATTCTAGGAGATAAAATTGGCAAGTGGATGGTCTTACTTATGGAATTTGATCTTCGCATCATCACACAAAAAGCTATCAAAGGGCAAGTCATAGTTGACCAACTTGCCGTAGCTCCTATTCCAGCCACTTCTTGCCTTCAAGATAACCTTCTAGATGATAATATTATTTACATTGAAGGTCTTAATCAAGAAATTTCTCTTAAATATTATTTTTATATATTTACTGCCGATCTTGAAGCTAATCAACTAGATGAACCTTTCGTTTCCTCTGATACTACTAAAACAAAAGTAGTTATCAAGGAAATGCCTAAAATTAATGTTGACTTATATGAGGATATTTGGACCCTTCACTTTAATGGTACTAAATGCCTTTAAGGAGCTAGGGCAGGTTACATTCTCACTAGTATTTTTGGCAAGATAATTCCTCTATCTTTTCATTTTACATTTGATGTTACCAATAATATGGTCAAATATGAAGCTCTTATCTTAGGTATGAGACCTACTCTTGATTTAGACATACAATATCTTCATGCTTTGGGTGATTTTCAACTCATTTACCATCAAGTTAGTGGTGCCTATCAATATAAAAGTGAGAACCTTATCACCTATCATCAAATTAAAACCACTCTTGCCAAGGATTTTATCTCTTTTACAATTAAGCTTATTCCTAGAGATCAAATTTCTATTGCTGATTCTCTTGCCTCTTCAGTTTCTCTTTTTCATCCACATAAAGTTATTTATAATCTTTATTTTATCATACAAATAATCAAATCTCTATCATCTACCCACCCTCCTGATTCACTTAGCTACCACATCAAGGCTGTCATCATCTAACAATACCTATGGTATCCAGATGTCATCCAATTCTTAGAACATCAAAATTATCCTCTTAACTTAGATTCTTGTGAAAAGACACATCTTCACAAATAAGATTTCAAGTATGTATTGAGACATAACATCCTTTATTATTGAAACACCAAAGGTACCTTGATCCCTTGTGTTATGTAAGATGAGGTACCTCCTCTACTTGAACAAGCACATGGGGGCATTTGCAGTGGTCACTGTAGTGGACTTGCTACAACCCAAAAATGCCTATGTATGGGTTATTATTGGCCTACTCTAGAAAATGATGCTATTGAATATTCTAAAAAGTGTAATCTTTGTTAACTTCATAATGATCTCCTTCATTCCCCACCAGTTGAGCTTAAAACTATCAAATATCCTTGGCTATTTTCTATATGGGGATTTGATATCATTGGTAAACTTCCTCATTCCCAAGATGGGCATGTCTTTATTATCACTGCTACCAAGTACTTAACCAAGTGGGTAGAATCCATGCCCCTTGTTAATGTCACTAGTATTACCATATATAAATTCATTATGAACCAAATCATTTGCCACTTAAACATTAATCACACCATCATTTCTGATAATGGTGGTAATTTAAAAAATAAACACATCAAACATCTTTTCACCAAATTCAAAATTAATTACAATTTTTCCACTCCTTATCATCCACAATGCAATGATCAAGCTGAGGCCACTAACAAGATTATCAATAAAATTCTTCAAAATATAATTCATTAAACTCATATAAATTGGCATATTCATCTTTATCCTACACTTTGGGCCTATCAGACTAGCATTTGTACTACTACTAGGGCAACTCCATTTTCTCTAGTTTATGGTTCTGAGTTGGGTCTTCCTCTTGAAGTTAAGCTTCCCTCTCTTCACATATATCTTCATGGAATAATTCTCAATGAATAATTATGTGAGGCTTGCCTTCATACCCTTGATCTACTTGATGAATGCCATCTTTATGCATTACAACATAACCACTAATACAAGGCTTGCATTACTCCATAACATAACAAATGTGTTAAAATCCACATATTTAATATTGATGATCTTGTCCTTAAATTATATTACACCCATGAAAAATAAGGTAAATACACCGAAAAATAGTGGGGCCCATATTTAGTCAAAGATATTCTTGGTCCAAGAATTTACCACCTTCAAACCAATGAAGGCCATGTTTTCAAGGAGCCCACCAATACTCAATTCCTAAAAAAACACTTTGCCTAATCATTTCCTTCTTTTCATGATTTATTTATATATATATATATATATATAACACTTTCTATAGGTTACTTAAACATGGTTCACTCCCTCTATAATAATTTCCCTCCTTTCACAAACCTTTAGTCCTCTCTTTTAGTCTTTTGGTTTCTTGATGTACCATAGTCTTCATTATCTTAATTTTCATTATCCTTCTATTTGATAATTTTTATTTAGTGCCTTTTGGGTTTTTATTTTGTGAGTTGCTTTGTAAGACCATGGATAGGACCCTATATCCCTTACAAAACCACCATCTTTTATCTATCTTCCTTCTCGTGTTGTTGCTTGCCAATGCTATTTTGGCATCCTTTGGGTTTTTCTTTGTGAGGTGATTTTTACAAAGGCTCCCTCACTCTTTGATTTTATCTTACCTTTTAGCACTCTCGTGGGTCTTTCTTTTATGATTTTCTTGGTAAGACCATGGATAAAACCTGGCCCTCCTCATAAAATTACCATCTTTTCATGTTCTTTGTGATCCTTGTTATTAGACATTAGCTTTTACTTCTTTTGCTAGATGGAATTTGCATAATAATCTATGTTAGCATGTTTTACTCCATTTCCATCATTATTATGATAAGGAATCATACCTTTGATATCATTTTCTCCCTTATTTTTGCCCTTTATCACATTTTTTTGTAATTTGAAGCAATTTAAATTGTTCCATTTGTCACTCCTCTTGATTTTCCCCTTTATTTCACCTCTACATTGGATAAAACAAGGTCAAAGTCAAGATAACACTTTTATTTCACCTAGATTTATGAGACTCTTAGACCCCATGCTCTTTGATGTTCTCTCTCTTAGCAACCTTGTAACAAGTTTTCAAATGAAAGTCATCTTTAGCACCCATGTTTGGTTTTCCACATCCGTATGGAGGAAGAATAGAAAAAGCCATAAAGAAAGTTAAAAGATAAATCATTTGAAAATAAAAGGCAATGATATCTAAAAGGCAACATAAAAATCTTAAAAGTCAAATTCACACCAAAATACATGATTAAAAGCACAACTCCTATCTTCAATCGAAGCTCAAACTCCTTAGTCAACTTCACATAGAGCCAAAGTCCTTTGGAGTGTGGTAGGCCAATAGATAAGAATAAGGGAATTCAAAAAAATCTATGGCGTTACCTACTTTCTCATGCAAGTACCCAATATTTGCAGTAGATTGATGAATCTGTAAGGGGTCCTGAAGAATAGAGAACACATTGTGGGGAGATAGGTCCATTTTAATTTTCATGCATATAGCCTTCATGGGATGATCTATATACTCCATTTATTAACATAAGACTCATGTAGCTAAGATAAGTTCTTCAGAGTCCCTAAGGTTGATAATCCTCTTATTTTGACAAACCAAA
This sequence comes from Torreya grandis, assembly GCA_037957365.1. NCBI lineage: Eukaryota > Viridiplantae > Streptophyta > Pinopsida > Cupressales > Taxaceae > Torreya > Torreya grandis. The sequence continues at coordinate 319,939 of JARHVA010006507.1, read as the reverse complement.
TTTGAGTGTCTTGACCTCGATAAAGAGTTCCTCTACCTTGGTTTGTCCTTCATTATCCCATCCACCTATTTCATTTCCCCCCCTTGACATCCAAATTATGATTCTAAATCTATTCTCCCTCTTCTTTTAATTCCTTCTTCTTCATCTCTTAAAAACATGCTAGCACTACTTTGTTTTTATTTTATCTATCTTTAGAGCAAAATAACATGTTTGAGCAACTATGGATCATTTTCATTTTCATCACCTCATTTTACATTTAATAAACCTAATTTACTTTATTTTTCCTAGTTATCCTGATTTTGCTATCTTATTATTGTAGACACTTGAGTTCACACCCTTTTTCCATTATTGAGTGAGATGTGGATTGTTACTTCTCACTCATCAATGTTGTTTTTCCTTTTTTGCACTTTTTTTCCATTATTGAGTGAGATGTGGACTGTTACTGCTCATTCATCAATTTTTTTTTATGATTTTGTCTTTCCTTTTACCATTGATTTGTCTTGCTTATCATTCCTTTTTAAACATGTATATTTGGTTTGCATTAGTGAGTTTGACTTTTCATACTTGAGGTTTACTTATTTGAGTTTTTTGGTCTTTAGTAGCCTTGGCTTTTGGTTACTTGATTTACTCTTATTTGACTTGGTCTTTTGGTCTAACATAGCACTTGTCACCCAACTTGCCAAATTCCCAAGTATGTCTCATCCACATAACACCAATTATCTTGGCTTTTCTTATATTTGTTTGTTTTTGCTCTTTAGTTTTGTATTCTTGGGTTTTTTGAAAGCAATCTCTCTACCTTACACAATCAAAACTAAAAACATAATTGAAAATCAACCTATGATAAAGTTAAGTCAAGGTACACATCCATTTTACTTTTCAATTATTTACTTTTTAGTTAGATTACTTTTATATCATTTACTTTTAATTATTTTATGCCTTGTAAAATACTACAACTTTTTTTAGCATTAGCATTATGTGTGTCCTTATGTTCTTTCTCAAAACACCATCCCCTATTACACCTTAGTGACATGTGATGAGCTTTGAGTGGGGCATATGTATACACATAATAGTTTTAACTTTTATCAAATACTGATGCTTTACATCTTGTAAGAACCCATCACAACTTAATCTCTCTGAGTGCATGCCTTAAGGAGTGCACTAGGAAAGGGGTGGGTAAAACTTTGGTGCTCCACAAGATTTTTATCCCTTATTACCATAATATTTCTAATCTAACTAGTTCCTAAAACCTTTCCCTAAGCTGTTTCTCTTCCATTGCACAATCTTCTAGCCCTTTTCCACTTTCTATCATTCATTCCTTACCTTATTACTCTTTTGATCAGTTTATTCAATGAGGTCATCCTGGTCGACCTAGTGTGTTCTAGGGTCATTTTAGCTCTTTAGGTTTCTTAGACTTCTAGCCAACCTAGCACATACTTTAGGCATTAGCCTAAAAAATGTACTAGGTCAACCCGATCAACCTAGTATAGTCGACATGTCTTAGTGATTTTTAGGAAAGGTACTCCTATATATACTAGGTCATTTAAGTCATTTTTAAAAGAAAGGCAATAGAGAGTTATTATTCTCTCATTATTATTCACAATCTACTCTTCCACCAATATACTTGAGGAGACTTAGCTTAGGTTTATTATTTTGAAGAATCTAGTCTTGTGGATAGGTCTTGGATGTTTTGGCCTAACAAAGTGATCCTTAAGAACCACAACAACCTCTTGTGAATCCCCATTGGCCAAGGGAGAGATTGAATTGTGATAGGTTCACATTCAAGTAAGTATATTCTAACTTTATTCTCCTCTCTTTTAGTAAATAGAAGTAGCATAAGTGTTGGCTCGAATAATATTACACTTGATATGCTATGTATTAGGGTGTTACTCATACTTAATTTATTATAAGTTACCTATACATATTTTATTGCTTTTCATCTAACCCCTCACATTGTGCCACAAGCTTTGGTGTGTACTATATTAGTTTACTTTTCTTGTTATTAGAATAGTTTACTTTCTTGTTTATTAGTATAAGTGAATATCAAATCATAGGACTCTTTTAAGAGGGTTGTGTGATTATGTTATATTTTAAGGTTTGGAATCCTTCCTAGCATGATATGTTGTGACAAGTGATACAAGTGATCCCCTAATCAAGTCTAGTGGATCTCCATATTGGTCATGCTCCCGCTTAACAAGTGTATACCCAAATGGAAGTGTAGGTGTGATCTATCTTATCTGATCCAGGATTAATTTATTGTGCATCATGAAATTTTGATTGTATACACATACTAATTAGAATATCATGATGGGACTCACCTTCCAGTTCCCTATAGTGGGAACATATAAAACATTAAAAATAGTGAAGGTAGGTTTTTACCTACCAAGCTCATAAGCGATTTAATATTTTGCTATGTTTCCTTTCCTTTATGTGTTTTCTTTCTATTGTGTGTTCCCTTTATGTGTTATGTTTCCTTTACATTTGGTTTCCATTTACTTTCCTATTCTTTTGAGTCTAAATGTTTTGAGTTGATCTCATCACCCAATGGATAAGGAATTAATCTTGAAATCTCAAGATTTTAAATTTCATCCTATGTAATTTCAAAAGTCCATGTCCCCAGCTAGAGGTATCTATTATTCCCAAAAACTTAATTGGTCAAATTTTCCCAAGCTTTTATGTACTTGAAGTATTTGCACCAAATTCCATGTTTGGTTAAGGAGTTTTTTTCTATACTTATTTATTTTCTTAAAAATTGAGAATTTGTTTTTAGCACCCCATACACCCAAAATGCCAAGAAAGTCTAATCCTTTGGGTGCACCAAACATGAAAGTGTGTCTAAAATATCACCTAAGTGTGACTTCATGCCTATTATTCCCATGCATCTAGGCTGGATTAACCTTACGATCATAACAGCTACAAAACCATGCCTCATTCAAGTTAATCCATGACCCTTTATGTTTGGCATGCCCATGGCATTAGGATGACATAGCTATGGGGGAACATTTACATGTGCATGGTGGTTGGGAGTCAATCGCTAAGACACACTGATAGCTTGAATTTTATATATAAATACTTGATAAAAATACTTAATTGGCACAAAAACTCCACCCAACACATAATGAGCCCTTTTGATGAAGAGAAACCTATACACTTGAAATAATTGATAACTTGTACTATATTCTTACCTTTATCAGGATCTAATCATCTATTTATAATCCATTTTTTTGATCTTTGTATGTACATTATTGACTCTTGAAGCTGTCTTGATCACTAAACTAGGCTCTTAACCCTCTTTGCATTCATATATTCAATTATATTTCCATGAAGAACTATTATCATTTCAACATTCTCTATACTTTTTATATCTTTGATCTGAGACATCACCAATATAATCTCAAACCAATCTTCCAAAACTTACATGCTCTATTCTTTCATTCTTATTAAAATTTGTTTCTCTTTCTTTACTTCTTTGTACATGGGATTAAAATCCTAAAACATGATCCAAGGTTATTTGTACCTTTATGAGGACTATTAATATCCTCTCCCCATTTACTTAAAAACTCTCATATATCCAAATAAATGGTACAAACTATAAACAATAACTCTTCTTGCAACCACACTTTCTTATTTAAGGACTCTTTTCCTAGTAACCCTATTTTCACACAAACCTCCTAGGTTAGGATCAAAAAAAGAGTATATAAAAAATATAAAGACATATTTTGGAACCCATTAATTCCTTAATACTTCAATCAAAGTTTCATTTTCTTCTTCACAAGGTAACCCTATCAATTCACCACCCTCCTTCACCAATTAGATCTCCATTAGGCCTAGTTCAATACCACAATAAGATTTCCATATAAAACCATAAAATACAAACCTAAAACAACCATAATATATTAAATCATGTTAAATTACAATTTATTACCAAATTTTATTATTTTTTTATGAGTTCAAAGAGATTTATTCCAATTTCCTTCCAAAACCCTAGGTTTTGGTCTACACAGGCCTGTGCACGACCAAACGTGAATAAAAATTCACAATTTGAATTTTTTAAGCTTTAAAGATTTATTATCACATATAAATTGTCTTTAAAACCTTAATACACCTTATCTAATATTTTTTTAGCTTTTCAAACCTTTGATTATCTCCTACAAGTTAAAATATAGGGGTTTTGGTCTTTTGGTAAGACTATGTAACAGTTTAAGGGTTTCTTGTACTTAAAATGAATTTTAGGACTATAAAAAGGATTTAATACTTGGAATATATCTTCCATGATCTCATTTTAGTTATTAAATATTTGGTTATTATTAAACAATCATACAAGGACTCCAAAATGCAAGGTTACAATTTTCTAATTATTTTTCCTCATACTGTGTAAATAGGGTATTGTAAATTGACTATGTATTAAGATTTTTAATAGACTACAAAATCCTTAAAAAATATAAAATCAATATAATTATCTACCTTATGATTATACCATACAAAAATTCTTCAAATAAACTTCTAATGCAAACTACATGGCATTTTTGACATGTATTTGGTAGAATAACTCCAAAAGGGACTATGCTATAGATTTTCACTTGGAGATATAAATATTGATGAAGGAAACATAAAAAAAACATGAATAAAATTAAAACACTTCACTTTCATGTATATCACTTCATTATATTCAAAAAATCTTCTTCAAATATGTCTCTTTACTAAATCTTCTTTATCATATATATAATTCATGCACATAATATTGACAAGGTAGGTAGTCTATTTGTATATATTGGTATTTCTCCTTCTTTAATAGACCTACCTATTATAAATTTCAAATTTATCTATGATATATAATTTATACCACACACTCTCTCTTTTTTACAACATGTATGCAACTTCTTTATTATGCCAACCTGCACAATTCCTACATTCTTGCCAACTCCACATATGGAAGGCAGTTATAACTGAGGTTTCTTGTTTTTTGTATTGTTATAACATGAAAATAATGTTATGAGACATATAAAACCCATTATAGGATCATTTAAAATCAAATTAAAACATTATATTTCACCTAAGACTCCAAAAATTCCCTCAAACTAGACTTAGAAATTCAAAATTTTAAAATAGCCATTTTGGTAGGAAAATCTAAAAGGCTTACAAACACATCAACTTCAAAACTTATAACGACTCTAATAATTTATAATGGACTCTCTAATACTTATAAAAAATTTACAATACCAAGATGGCAATAAATAACTTCATAAGCATGTTTACAACTTATTTCTATTGATGATGCTCTGCATCACCTTCCTTTATTCCAACACACATTTTAGGTTATCTTATGCTAAAGGAAGATTAATTTACTATATGTATAAATTTTTTATTCCAAACTCTTATAGTCTCATGGGAAAGAGTTATAAGGAGAAATATATTTTTTCATGATCACTGTGGCATATTCTCCACAACCACATAATTATGTTCTTATTATTAAACACGTGTCTAAATCTTCAAACTCTTACTAAAATACATGGGTTATGAGTCCATGTCTATCTTAGAAAATGAAAAACTAGGGATAAATGATTCATATATTGGGCATGTGGATATAGAAGATTTATGTTTTAGGATCAATGCATAAACTCCTACTAGTGTGGTTGCACTCCTATTAATGAACAACCTAACTAAAGCTTTTAAATTTCCAAATTTAGTACAATGTTTAGAATTGTAGGGATTTAGATGCACAACCCTCTTTAGACCCAGATTTTATACCATCTATTGTGAAATAATATTGTCTATAATACCATAATAAATAATTACTTTGAAACACTTACCTCAAGACTTTAAAATGTTTTTGAGTAAAATCTTCCTCTGTGTAGGACTATTCTCTTACTTTTCTGGTTTGAATAACAACTGCTTCACCATGAGAAAATATATACATTCTAGTTCTTATTCATTATTAATTGACATAATAATTTATTCATTTATTTTTGTGGTACATACATTCACATTATTTATCTTACTACCATCATTGTGTGTATCTGGGCACTCAAATACTCTATGTGTAGTTTATCCTCATCATGAATGTACCCATCAATCCTCTTTATATAAGTCATCCATATGATGCTTTTACTTTGGTAAAATATATTTACCTCTTTGTTTAGTATCATTGTGCTAAGAAGTGTTATCTTTTCCTTGCATAGAATAACTTCTACCAATATTTTCTTGTTCTTGAATGCAAGAAATCTTGCATCTCCCTCACATTATGCCTTGATGTCTATCAGAAAATTTTCCTCTACATTCAACATGCACTGATAGCCTTATTAAATTGAATGTACTTTAATCATACCAAACTTGTCTTGAATGTGTTGGTGTAAATTTAAAATTACACCTTAAGTTTACTTAGTAAGTAAGAAATTATCACATGATTTATTATTTTATTATTTAGAAAATAATCTTATTTAAACATGGAAACTTTCACTAAAGTCCAAGCTGCACACTCACATGGTAACTTGGATGAAAGTTCAAGTTTCACACCAAAATGGAGTTTTTAAAACTAATTTCATTTATTTAACCACTTGTATTTATGAGGCCTTTTATGCATTTACATTTGCATTGGTATTTTTATTCATGGTTTTGGCATTAAAATTAATAACATTGACATTGTCATTGATTGATTTTAATTAAAGCATTGCAAATGTGCATTGTTATTCCATATTCATAATAACCACTTGGCCAACCCCAACAACTACCAATCATTACGCGTCTGCCATTCTTACCATCCTCCACTACCATTTTGGACTTTTTCTCACCCAACCAACTACCATGGTTGACTTCAAAAGCCAAGTCTTTTTATAAAAACAATATTTTGTAATTTTATTTTTGAAAGTATTGAAAGGTATGTTGGACATCCTAATTTTGTAAGGGCATTGTAAGGGGGAAGGTCTCAAATTTGAGCCTCTCCACATATTTGTTTTTTTTTTTTTTTTAAAAATCGGGTTAATTTTATTGGGGTGCAATGTATTTTTTAAAAGGGGATTTTTTATTGTAAGGGTGGCCTTTTTTAAATTGGTGACTTAGCTCATGAGAGAGATATAACTCATTATTATTGCACATGGTACACTATTGTAACATTTTCCATTTGATTGAATACCAAAGGGTGGGTCTATCATAATAGGCAACCATGCCCCCCACAAAAATAGTTTTATTTTACATGTTGGCCTTGTGTGACCCATTTCACAAACAAACTTCCACAGGCCCATTCTTGTCATTATGGACTCAACATTTTTTTTTGAAAATGCATAATTTTTTGCAAACTTTATGAATTTAGACTTTTTTTGGTCCTCATTTCATGTGGATTTATCATAAGAGAACATTTTTGGCATATGAGAGTTGCCAAAACCTTTTTTTAGTCAGTTCTTATTTTGTTGTAGAATTTCTTCTTAGGAGATATTTTGGTGCATTTGTGATTTGCACCATGTTTCTTATGCAGGACACATTTTTGACTCACTTCTTCCCTATATCAATATTATTTTTCTAATTTTTTAAATTTTCTAGAGATATTTTGTGGGTCATTTCTCCTTCATCCCAACTCTATTTGGGCACTTTTTTTTTTAAACTACACAATTTTTGGCATTCTATGCAATAACATGGTTCTTATGTAATGAAAGTATAATTAATAATTTTATTTCCTCAATTTATATAGGGTACCTAACATGGTCTTGTTGTTGGGACCCTATTGAGGAATTATTTTCCTCTTTTTCACATTGCACTATCAAAAAACTCCTCCTGCATTTTTTAAAGTATTGTTCAAGTTGTGGATTTGTACCACTTGTGTAGACAATTCCTCAACTCCTTGCATTTTTCAACACTTTAATATCATGATCATTCCTTGTGGTGAGAGAATTTTGGCATCCCTAGCATATATCAATTTATAAATGTTTGAATTAGTGGATTTTGGGCCACTCATGCATGAATTTTAGGTTTGTTTTGGGTTTCTTCACCATCGTGATCAACAGTTGGTTAATTTCCTTTGCCACTTCTGCTCATTCAATTCTTTTTGAGACATCTTTTAAGGCCACTTTGTGGCACTTTATTGCATTTTTTGGAGGAGATTCTTTCCCTCAATTATTTTTTTGACACCTTGACACTATGTGAAACTTCTTGTGGAAAGTGCCTTATGAAATTCATAACATCTATTCGGTGTTTGAGTAGTGGATTCATACTATTCATGCATACCTTTTCATCTTATCCACTTGTTAGGATTTTTTTTGAGGGGGAGGAAGAGGGAGGGGGTAGGGTTTATTATACTACCTTATTTTAGTGTTGTATGTAGTTATATTGGGTATAATTATGACACATCTCAATATCTACTTCCGGTAATTCTTAGGTGGTGGATCAACCCACCTAGTGCTCTTTTTGTGATGGATTCAACCCATCTAAGGCACTTCTATTTCAACCTATTTTACTACTTATTATTTGTTTTATTATCTTCTTTGGAATCCCCATGACATATCTCAACACAAATTTTCACTTATGCTAATTATAGTGATACTCATTGTACATGGGTACCTCATTAAGCCTAGTATTAGGACCCATTTCAGAGGTTTTTCCTGAATTTTGGAAAAACTCCCTAAGTTTTACTTAAGGGGGTGTTGGTCTAATTTTTTAATTAAAACTTAATTTTACTTAGAGAGTAAGTAAATGTTCTAGGATTTCTTATTTTATTACTTAAAAAATAATCCTATTTGGAATGAAAACTCTCAATAAAGTCTAAGTTTCACACTCACATAGAAACTTTCACTAAAGTCCAAGCTACACATGAAAATAGACTTTATGCAACTACTTACATTTATGCAACCGCCTGCATTTATGAGGTATTTCATGCTTTATAAAAACAAATCTCTCCATCACTTTCAACATTGTAATAAAATGGAAAATATAAAGTGTAAAGTTTATTATATATTTCAGTCCTTACCTTTGTGCATTTTTAATAAAATATTAGAGGTACACTTTTGTATCCAATCTCTATATCTCTTTTTTTATGCATGATGTGAGTTATGTCTATGGTATAGATGTTTGATCTTGGTGTTTCACTAAATTTTGAATCTATTTGGTGTTTAAGGAGAAATAAAGATGAAGGGTAGGGATTAGAGATTAGAGAGAACCCAGATTGGTTGTGCGCCATATCCAGATGATGTTGAGCACTCCTCTTTGGCTAGGGAGGACTACCTGTGAATAAGAAAGCACTACCACCAAAAATAATTGTTAGTAGATATATGAGTGGGCTACCAAGCTACGTGCATGTTCTTGGAAGTGTCAAACTTCCTTAGGGATGATAGTCCACTTTTTAAAACAAAATGGTAATGAATAAAAAAAATGAAAGAGAGAGTAAGAGAGATATGTTTGTACCATTCTTGCAATCTGAGTACAACAAAGAGTGACATAATACATGTAATGTGAGTTATTTATATTTTTTTGAAGGTTGTTTAGGTAGGATTAGGGAGGTTAGTGGAAATACATAGTCACTAATGTCAGTTAGGCTATCGATGTCGGTAAGGAATATGACCGATGTTGGTTATATGACCGATGTCAATAGGGGAAGTAGGTTCTTAGGAGGTTGCAAGATACTTTTCTAAGCTGAGAGGTGGATGTTGGTTAGTTTTATGAATTTTGGAAGAGTTGTAAGGGAGTGGGTCTAGATAGAGGATTGGTATGTTTGAAGTAGAGGGAAACAAGCAAAGGAGTTTTACAACTCCTCTATAAGGAGAGTCATGATGCTCATAAAATGATAAATAGTATAATGTAAAGTAATTGTAAAATGACTATTTAAAGGAATTACAAAACATAGAGATATACTTAGTTGGTAAAATAGATGAATCATGAGTGCCAGATAGATGGATCTAATGAGGCATGTTGAAGTAATGGGTGAAAAGAAAGACAAGCATGTGCTACTGATTCATAAGAATCCAAGCTCTGTACAATAAATCCATTCCTAATCTAGATTTATTTTTGTAGAGTAATGATAAGCCTAGATGTAGAAAGTTGAATGCTAAACCTTGTATGTGAATGATTGAGTTTTTTTGATTTCTAATGACCTGAATACTAGCTCAGAATTTGGCTTAAGTAACTGAAATCAATGATCCTACATATATAGACCATGGTTTGACTGATGTTGGTGGCATGAGAGTAGGTAAAAGGGCTAAATTTAACCTATTTTATATTCCTTCTCCTGCCAAGTGTGGTATCTATTAGGAAATGGTAGAAATATGAGGTTAAGAAGGACGTATTTAGTTAGGAATTTATGTTTGCAGGTGAGAACAAGTCATGGATAGTTATGATTAGGGGACTAAGTCTTGAGGTGACTCAAAGGGTAAGAATTAGTCTTAGGATGAGGTGGCCAGGTAAGATGGCATAAGTAGTTTTTAATTAGCTTAATTAAATATTTTAAATTAATTAAATGTGTGAGGGGTGAAAACATGGGTTATAAAGGCTAATTATTTAAAATGGCTCAAGGGGGGTTTTGACATAGGGAGTTACACATGTGTGTAATGTAATTTTGGTGTCTACATTTGCCCCTTTTTGTCTTGTAATTTGTACTGATAAGTTGCAAGACAAAAATAAGAGTTAGATGCTCTAGGTATGGGATGAGGTATCCCCCCTCAAAATGAAAATCGATGGAGGAGAATCTAGAATCAAGTATCGCTTTGATAAGGAGTTAATTGGGTGGGTGGATCTTGAGTGAGAACATCATATCACTTTTTGTGGGTATACTACGATGAGTTATAGTTGACACAATCAATAACATGTAAAGACAAGGAGGACTTGGATAGAAATAACTAAATCATAGCTTGTAAGTGATAGCTGATAAGGTTAAAATAATCTAAGTTATAGCTCTAATGGTCTATGTGTTCTAGTTATCTGAGGTAAGAAGTGCTCCTGATAAACACAAAAGGTTGCAATTTTTTAGGACTAGCTTGATCATGAGCCAAAACACCTGATATACATGCGTGTGTATAATAGCCAACTATAGTAAGGTAGAATAAGTGGTCAAAACAAGTAATGTAAGGTTAGTTCAAAAGGGTCAAAGGTCAAGGATATATTCATGATCTCTGATCAGAGTCATCATGGGTGGAGATTGAAGTGATCTCCAAGGTTGGTTATCATGGTTGAGGAGATATATGTGATCTTTAAGGTTGGTTGTCATGGTCAAGGAGATATACATGATCTCCAAGGTTAGTTGTCATGGTCAAGGAGATATACATGATCTCCAAGTTACCCTAGATTGAGGGTGTAGTCTAAAGGGTGGTGGCTGGGGTTGAAAACTCTAATGTTAAGGTTATCAATGTCGATTATGCCATCGATGTCGATAAGAAGTATTGCCAACATTAAAATCTTAGGTCAAGATTACTAACATCAGTGGGTGACCAAAATTGACAAAAAGGGGTTTAGTGACCCACCAAAACTCATTTACAATATTTGATTAGAGAAAAAGAGCTCTAGGTGTTAGTGAGATGGCAGAGCTAAGAGGGGACCTAATTAGAGGTGTGCCACCACAAAGGCCAGTTATTCTAGCCCAAAGGAGATAAAGAGATGAGGTAAGATCTTATATGAGTTTAATTTGAATTTAAGTTTGTGAATTTGTGATGTGGTCTAATTTGTTATGTTTGGGGGAGAGAAGGCAATTATAGGGACAAAAAATGGGGGTGAGGGTAGGTTTTAGAGAATTTGGGAGGTGTGTGGGTGTAGTTTTTAAGGAAAAACTTAAAATTTGGGAGACAATTTGTTTGGCCCTAGGGATGAACCAGTCATCAATGTCAGTGGGGTTCATCGATGTTGGCTGATACTAGTGTCAATGTCAATTGACACCAAGCACTGATATCAGCATATAAGATCAACTTTGGTGACCTTTGAAAAAACTTAAAATAGGAGAAAAGACCAATTTTGGATCCCCAATTAAGTTAATAAACTAGTCTAAATGGCTGAGCTTAGAAGACCCCATGTCAACTGAGTGTTGCCTACATATTCTAGTTGAAGGCCTCAAGATAATTTAGTTCTCCTAGTGCATAAGGAAAAAGGGTGAGGTATGGTTAAATTTTTTTAAAGGGAAGTGGTTAGGAAAAGGGAGGTTGAAATAGGTCATGGGACTTAGTATCGAGAAGATAGATCATGGGGCTGAGGGTGTGAGATATAGACCATGGGGCCTAGAGTTGAGAGATAGGTAGTGAGGCCTTGGGTTAAAGTATAGGTAGTTGGGCCTAAGGTTTAGAGATAGGTAGTTGGGCTTAGGGTTTAGGTAGGTTAATAGGTTAGATAGTTAGGTGGGTATACAACTGAGCTAACCTTAGAAGACCCCATGCCAATTAAGTTCTACCTATATATCCTAGGTGAGGGCTTCAGGCCAATGTAGTTTTTCCATAGAGAAGGGAAAAAAGGGTAGAGGTTTATATTAGAAAGTATGTGACTTGAGGTTTCTTTGTGTGGATGCAGGCTAGGTAGGAGTTGACATTATGGGATCAATTTCCTATGCTACTGACAAGTCTGAGGAGGGATGCCACCATGGATGAGTGGGAGCATATGGTAGCTATAGGTTTAGGAGGAGTGTGATGATATTGTATAGTTTTACATGATGTTATTTTGATGATAACATTGATAGAGAGGTGGATCATACCACCAACACCTTCCATTTGCCTATCAGAGAGTTGATAGTGACACAGGAGGACATGTACAAGCTTTTATAGTTTTTGATCTAGGGTGAGGAGATCATCTCATGTTAAAGAGAGGATCTTGATATTCACATAGCTACATTATTTAGAGAGCATACCAGGGAGGTGACCTATCACTTAGTGAGCTTTGCCTATGAATCAGTTTATGCTATTGATGAGGAACAACATCAATTTAGCATCCTAATGATGATAGGGATTACAACATATGCACTACCAAATACAGATGATGGGAGATTTATTATTGTATTGATAAGTGTATTGGCATATATAGTTAAGCAGTAGATAATGTATACATGGGGATAAAATTTTATGGCATAATTATATAGAGAGTTGTGGGGTTTGAGGTTGTGGAGATGGTATAATTTATGTGTCGAGCATTTAATCCATTGTTGGGCATATGAGCACATCATGGTGACATAGCCATTAGGGTTACCCACCATGATTGCATCTAGCTTTAGGGTCAGGTTTAGATGATGGAGAGAGGCTATGGCCCAGACATGAGTAGATGTCTTAGTGTGGGACATTGGCTATTATAGGTGTATGATAGATGGATCGATTAACATAGATATTATTTGGAGGCCCTACTTGACATACCCTACATTTAGAGGATAGGTAGAGTAGCTTATCAGTTTACAAAGCATGTTATGGGTCAGAGGGAGATGAGTTGGATAGCTAGAGATGATACCTATTGTATGGGTTAGGAGATAGTTGGGATTGTTATAGGACATGCCTCCTACCTTATCTTGATATAAGAGGGATGATGTAGAGGCACTCCTACCTTTACCCTAGGAGATAGATGGACTAGATTTTGAGGAATTACCAGTAGGCCTAGGTATAGTATACCCTAGATGCACAATGACTTATCTTTCTTGGTGGACAAGTTTGCATCTCATAGTTTAGGTCAAGAGGCCACCACTAGATTTATAAGGAGTGATGAGAGAGAGAGAGAGAGAGATGAGAGAGAGAGAGAGAGAGAGAGGAGAGAGAGAGAGGAGAGAGAGAGAGAGAGAGAGAGAGAGAGAGAGAGAGAGAGAGAGAGAGAGAGAGAGAGAGAGAGAGAGAGAGAGAGAGAGAGAGAGAGAGAGAGAGATGCAGCCATATAAGTGAAAGATGTTATAGTATAGGCCTAAGATGTAGTGATATAGGCCCAAGATGTAGCATAGGCATAGGTGTTGGTCTTATAGGGGTAGGTTATGACATTGCAGGGGCAGATTGGGGCATTACAGTGCCAGGTCTGGGCATTACAGGGCCAAGTTACTACATTGACAGTAGAGAGGGATAGTTTGAGAGTAGCAGGATAGGCTACTACTCCTCTTCCACCATAGGGACTAGTATAGGGGCCTTTAGTAGGTTTGATGGGTCCACCATAGATTGTATCTCTAGTGAGGTACAACACTACTCTAGATGAGATTGCATACTATGAGAGAGCCATCAAGGAGTTACCACAAATTTAGAGATATTCTGAGTTTAGAGAGCAAGAGATATTAGTGACATTTTCCATGAGTTCTAGCTCACGTAGACGTAGATAGGTAGTGAGTGGTGATGACACTACTTCTTCACAACCATGACTATAGCCTTGAGGATTCTGAGTGCCAGATTTTTGTATTGATGTTGTTATATATGTTGTATACACACTGGCCTACAAGATGAAGATGATAGATGTATATTTTGAGAGAGATGATACTGATATGATCCATTGATGTACATTCATATTCAATGCATATATATATATATATATATATATATATATATATATATATGTATGTATGTATACATACATACATACATATATATATATATATATATATATATGAGATGTGTTATTTTGAGATACATTATTTTGAGATGTGTTTATGTGATGGTGATGATGTTGAAGTTTTAATAATAATGTAGATGTTTATATTATGTTAATGTTGAGCATGGTAGTTGAGTTAGACTAGCATTTCCCATATGTGTGATGGTATATGCATAGTTGATTTATTAGTTTCATCTTAGCATTTTTCCATATTTGTGATGGTGTATGCTTAAAATAAATGGTTTGGGTATGTTATTTTATTTCAGTAGTTTCCATATTTGTGATGGTGTATGCTTAAAATAAATGGTATAGGATTAATAATTTTCCTATTTATTATGGTTTAGAGAAACTATGGTTGCATGTGTGGTAGATTTCTTATGATCAATGGTTTGTTAGTTTAAGTATGGTTTTGGGTATTTATTTGAGCATCCTTGATTGAGATAGATATGTGTTAAACACATAACTCTAAGAATCAAGAAAAATTGACAGAAAGGTAAGAAGGTGATTGAATCTTATTGTGAGATTCAATCTCAGAAGAGAAATCATCATGTGATTGGGATGGGAAATAAAGAGGCACGATGCTCACGTATTGGAAAAGACCACAATCATAACATAAATAGGCTTAGAAGTATGAGCCTCTTTCATGATTTACATGTTTTGACCATTTTTTTATTAGATAAGCATCATAATCACCTTGTGTCAAGTGAGTTCAAAATCTCTTGAAAGAGTATGAGGGGAAAAGGGTAAAAGGAATTAGAGTTTTTGGGTAGCATAACCTTCTTAGTGGGGATGATATGACCCTTTTGTGGGTGACCTAAGAGCTAATATAGGCAAGTCCATGATTTAAAGCTTTTTTTTTTAAATTTTATTCATGGACAAGACTATATAGGCTTAGAGGTTTTCCACTTTGAGGGCAAAACCATAGCACTTTGTAGATTAACTAAGTGTGTAGGAATAAGGGTTAAGAGGAAGGGAGATGAATGTAATAGGGTTACTCAAGGGATGAACTCAAGTTAAACACAAGGTGAAGCATCAATTGATTAACAAAAGAATGGTCATAGGTGAAAGACATTTAAAGGCTCGAGTTCTAGCTTTCCTTTGAGAGAAGACAAAATATAACTTATTGAGCCATACTTGTGAGTTATGATGTAGGGTCCAAGCCAATTAGGAGAAAACTTACCCCATTTACTTTTCTCCATGTTTATCACATGTTGATTTTGTTTTAAGATGAAATCTTCGATATTGAAATCTCACTCCTTGAGATTTTTGTTGTAAGCATGTTTGATACGCTTTTGATAGATTTGGAGGTGGTTGAGGGATATAAGATGTCATTCATCAAGCAACTCAAGTTGAGCCAAACATTCTTGGTGAAAATAATCATTAGTAAGTATGTCTTGTATAGAGATGCGAAGAGAAGGAATCTGGACCTTAAGAGGCAAAACAACCTCCATCCCATAGATTAAGGAAAAAGGCATAGCACCTGTAGGGGTTTGAATGCTAGTGTGGTAAGCCCATAAATCAAAGGGAATGTGCATGTGCCAATCCTTGCTAGTATCATTGAATACCTTTATGAAGATTTTGGTTAAGGTTTTATTAGAAGCTTCTGCCTGTCCATTTACTTGTGGATAGTATAGTGATGAGAAGATTAATTTGATTCCAAAAATGTCACAAAGCTGTTGGATAGTCTTATTTTTAAAAGATTTTCCATTGTCTATTATAATTTTATGGAGGACACCAAAATGACAGATGATGTGATGGTTGATAAAGTCAACAATTTTTTCATCCTTAGTGGAGATGAGAGGAATGGCCTTGACCCACTTGGTGACGTATTTAGTGGAAATAATAATGGAATGGTGATGGAGTGATGAATGAGGGTTAATCTTATTGATAAGATCCAAACCCCATTAGGAGAAGTGCCAGAAGTCTTTGGAAAATTGTAGGACATGGCTTGGAATGTGAAAGAGGTTAACATGTTGCTGACATTTGATGCAACATCAAACATAATTAGTACAATCTTGATGGAGTGTTGGCCAATAATAATCAAGTTGAAGGATACACATGGAAAATGCATTACCATTGAAATGTCCACCACAAATTCCATCATGGAATTCCTTAATGATGAAGGGTATCTCAGTACTAGTGAGGCATCTAAGGAGGAAACCATTAAAACCTCACTTATAGAGAAGTCCCCTTATCATAGTGTAATGAGTGACACATTTCATGAAGGCACATCTCCAATTATTGGATAGGTCAGAAGGGGTAATAGAAAATGAGAGGTAATCCATAAGTTGATTGTACCGTAAGTCATGTGGGTTGTGTGTTACATTGTCGATAAAAAGGATGTTAAATGATACATAGGAGGGCAATGTTAAGCGATGTACAGTGACATAGATTTTTGAAGAAGAGGATGAAGAGGGTATGTGTGAAGCAAAAGAAGCCATTATGTTATAAAACTTGTTTGAGAATCAAGGAATAGTTTTCAAGAGGTAGGAGTCAAATGATTCCAATAATGTATCTACACAATGTTTATATCATTACAAAATTTTGTTTTTGTATAGGTAGGAACTATTAACGTGGTTAACCACTAGCTGGGAGTCACCAAAATTGGTTATTGTTGACACCCAAGAAAATAGATATTTGAAGCCCTAAGATCAAAGCTTCATATTCAACCATATTGTTAGTATATTCAAAATCTAGTTTAAATGACAAAGGCATAAGCTCACCATCAATAGGAATGAGGATGCCCCCTGCACCCCCACCATGTTGACATTTAGACCCATCAGAGAACATCATCATTTGATAAGAGATGCCATCGGTGGAGAGTGTTGTGATAGAATCATTAGGAAATTTAAGGTTTGAAGGTTAGTTGTCAGGTAAAGGGGTGGCAACTAACTGGTTAGTGATTGATTTCCCCTTGATAGACTATTGTTGAATAAACTCTAAGCCAAATTTAGTAAGGAGCATGAGCCACTAAGCTATACATTAGTTTTTATATGGCTTAGAATGCATATATTTGAGGGGATCAGTATGGGTGATGATTTAGGTTTTGTTATTTAAGAGGTAATGATGGAGCTTAGAAGCTACAAAGACCAATGTGAGACAAAGCTTGTTGGTATGGGTATATCAAGTTTCATAATCAATAAATGTGTGGTTTATGTAGTAAACCACTTGTTCTCGATGGTGATCATCTTGATGTGCAATCATAACACCCAGAGAATGGTCTATTACAAATATGTAAAGGTAAAAAGGCTAGTTTTCCTTAGGTGGAATAAAAACTAGTGGGGAAAGGAGATACCATTTGAGTGCATCAAAGGATTCATAGAAATATATATTCTAATGGAAGGAGACATCTTTTTTGAGGATATAGTGAAAGGGTTGGCAATGATCTAACAACTAGGAGATGAAGCGATGGATGGACTAGAGCTTACCTTGTAGACTGTGGAGTTGTTTGATATTAGTAGGTGGAGGCATGTCTAGTATTACTCAAAATTTAGTAGGGTTAACTTCAATACCATAGAGATAAATGATAAATCCTAAGAGATTACTAGAAAGGACACCAAAGATGTATTTATTTAGGTTTAGTCAAACATTATATTGGAGGAGATGAGTGAATATGATTTTGAGAATTATCAAGTGATCTTGGTGAAGTTTAGAATTTTTGAGTAAGTCATCCATAATTTTATGTCGGAGATCATGGAAGATGTAAGTCATGGCATGTTGGTAGGTGGCACTAGCATTCTTTAGACTGAAGGGCATGAACCAATAACAAAAAGTCCCCCATGGGGTAATGAAAGTTGTCTTGTGTTGATCCTTATAAACAACCATGATTTGATTGTAACTTGAGAACTAGTCCATAAGTGATAGCATCTTGTGGAAGGATGTTAGGTCAACAAGTTGGTCGATGCTTGACAAAGGAAAGTCATCTTTTGGACAAGCATGGTTTAAGTCATGGTAATTAGTAGAAATGTAGATTGCCCCCATAATTTTTGTGATAGGAACAATATTGGAAACCAATTATGGGTAGTTGATGGGTTTGATAAAATTGACAAAAAGGAGGCATTGGAGCTCTTATTTGACAAGGAGAGCAATATGAGGATGCATTTTTTGAAGCTTCTACTTAACAAGTTTAACATCTTAGTTGGTGACAATGTTATGGGTGACAATAGAGGGGTTGATACCAGGCATGTCATTATAAGACCAAGTGAAGGCTTTGTTATGGTCATTAAAAAATGTGGTATAATTTGCTTGCTCAGAGGAGTCTAAAGATTGGCCAATCTTAAGGATGTGAGGGTTATTATGAGATGGAAAATTAATGTCAATGGTTGATTCATTTAACATATCCTATGTTTTGGATGGGAGAGATAATTGGATATAGGAATCATCTACACCCATGTATGTGAGAATAGTGTCATCATCTTGACATTGGACAATGTTGATAGTGGGAGAGTCTTCATCAATCATTTCAAGATGAATGAGAGGAAGGGACCTTGTTTCCTTAACCTGATGATAGGTGAGGGGGCCCAAATGGATGGAATTTATTAAAAAAAATAAAAATGAGGAGGTATAGATACCTTCGATTTGGTAGGTGATGGTGGATGAGAGGATGGAGAAGGAAAGACTGGCTCTTCGATAATTAGTATATGAGAAGTTTTGGTGAGTTTAGCTGGTTTGTCATAACCCACTCCATGCCATTTTTTGGCATTTTCAATGGTTTTGTTGGTGGAATATTCAATAGGCATATGAACACCCTGATCATAATGACCTAAAAAAAATCCTTTCCAGACACACCTATAAAGATAGGTGTGAGCAAAGCTAGGATTTCTCAGGAAAGAGAAGTCACATGTAAATAGTTGTGGTGAAGAGGATGGATTGTCAAAAATAAGAGCTCGATCAATTCCCCCATATGTGAAATTAACTCAAAGGTTAGGGAGACCATCCTAATACGGGGATCATAATTGGGGTGAAAATGAAGCTTTCCATACTCTTGTGGAGTATGGAACATGTTGAGTGTCGACAAATGATATTCTCTGAGTGACAAATGCTTGAAAGTTTCCTCTATGGGGTCTTTTTTGCAAATTTATGTCATTGATATCTGTGTAATCAGGGTATTAGAGCTTGTGGAAGATTCAAAAGTATCATGCAAAGAAGATGATGTATTTAATATAATGATAACATAATTGGGACTATATTTCATTTTACATGTTTGGAAAAGAGGAGGGTCAGTGGGAATAACATGCACTTACCCATTGTGCTCAAACTTGATGCAATGGTGCAAATTTGAAGTCACACATGCCATATCATGTATCCAAGGTCATCCAAACAATATGTTGTATTAGAACTCTCTTTTTACAACATATAAGAGCTCAAGAATTATGTAGGGGCCCACATGGATATGTAAGACAATAGTGCCCACCATAGTAGCTGTGGTGTCATTAAAGGAGTAGAGCACCGTGTCAGTTTGAGACATGCAATTATTGGGAAGGGATATCTATTTATAGGGATGGGTGGATATAATATTAATACTATCTCCCCCATTGATCATGATTCTTTTGATGTGAGTTTGATCTATATATGCAGTGATAAAGAGGGTAGAATCCTGATCTTTAGGGTGTTGAAGTGGAATTTCTAAATCACAAAAGGAAATTACAAAGATGGCGTTAAGAGAGCTGATCAAAGCTATAAGAGGCTGGGGATCATCAAGTTGTACCTCAACCACTTGCAAGGCACCAATAAAAGCTTGATGGTGTTTGGGTGAGTTTTGGATTAACTCATACAAGGACATTTTTAGAGGGGTTTGGTGAAGTTGTTTCACCATCGAGTTTTTAATAACTTATAAAGATGTTGGCTTTGGGACACCCAAGATGGAAATCTTGGGATTTGGAGGAGAAATATATTCTAAGAAGGGATGAGCCCAAGGGGTAGCAACCTTTTCCTTACCTTTATCCTTTTGATTTTATGATCATGTGGCCATATTAATCATGTTGATCTAAAACAAAGGTGAAGGAAGTGGTAAAGGGGGCATGATAACATCTTTAGGTTTGAATTCAGGTGGAATGGTATGAGGAATTATGGATGCTAGAGGTAGAATAGTAGGAAGGTTAATGGGAGTATCAACAAAGAGAGTGTTGACATCAAAGTGTTACCAAATGACTATCATGAGAGCTTTATAACTCTAAGTATTGTGTCCAGGTGAATGATGATATAGACACACTTATGTATCATCAAACCAAGATGGATTTGGTCTAAGAGGGCTATAAGGCTTAATGGGAGGAAGAGTTATTATGGAAGATTACAAAAATTAGTGTAGGAAAAAGATTTGAGAGCCTATGAGTGGGATAGTACTTGTTGTAATAGGAGTGGACACCTTCTTTAGTTTAAGAGTCATGGGGGTAATTTTACATGGCACCTTTTTAGGTGGAAATGGAGCCATGTGTTTTAATGACACTTTCTTGGTGTTAGGTATCATGGTGTTAGATGTGAAATGCCTGCTAGGTGGTAGAGGTAGTAATGGAGGTAACTTAACCTTTTTTTTGCTTAGTATGGTGATAATCCAACTAAAGTAAAGAGATGTGGTCCCAAAATTAATGACAAAGTTGAGGGTGGAAGAGGGAAGGATTAGTGAGATCTAGGAAGCTTAACATTTTTCAATAATTTAGGTCATAAAACTCTAACTTGTGATTTGAGAGTTAGATCTAATTTCACATATGGATGAATTAGATTAGAGATCAGATGTATACCTAAAGACCTAATCTGATTTAATGTGGTAAATGCCTATGAGGGTGAGGGCTCTAATGTAGAAGGATGAGCTTCTGGTGATTTTGGTGAAGAAGCTCTAACTTTGTAAAAGACCTTGGGGTAAAAGGTAGTGAGAGGGTTGGTGGTAAAGGTTGACACTCATTGTGTAGGATAAGGAGTTTTAAGTTGGTCCTAAAATGCTGTATGATCTAGCTTCGTGAAGTCAAGAAATTATAGACTTTCCACTAATTATGAGAAGGGTTTATATGGAGTTGACGTAGGCCTTATGGTTGCTTCTAAAGAAGGCTTAGGTGATTGAGAAAGAGGGAAATCATTGGCCTCTACTACCTCAAGCCAAAGACAAGAAAGAGCCACAACAAGGTCTTCTTTGATAGAGATAGGAGAAGAAGCATGGTCTTCCATAGGTGGAGGAGAGGTAGGTGAATAGGGTTCCTTAAGGGGGTAGAGCATAGGTATAATTTCTCCATTAACATGTAGTTAAGGAATGGGTAAGGCATGGTACTCAAGTGGTAAGAGGAGAGGTAACATTGGTGTAAAAGGAACTAGAAATATAGGATCCTCTTATGGCAAAAGGAGTGGTAAAGGAGGCTCTTCTTCACATAGGAGTGGAACGGGTGAAGTGGGATATTATACTTGAGGAGAAAGAATGGGACAAATAAATTCCATTGATTACGAGGGAGGAGTAGGTAAAATGGGTACCTCATATTGTGGGATAGGCTAGACTGGAGGTAAAGGAAAGACCATATTGACTATATGGATACTATGATAACATGAGTTATTAGTCATGGTTTGAACAATATTTTGATTAGGTGAATGGTTAGGAAAAGGCTATTTGAACACATCCATATTTTGATTAGTAGGTGCATTAGGGTTATCCAAGATGAGATCAACCCTATCAAGCATGTCTTGAATAATGTTCTTGAATGTTTTATAGTTATTAGAATTGTGGCCTTGGACTCGATGGTAGCTGCAAAACTCATCCTCCTTGTACCAAGTTGGAATAAGATGGGAGGGATCAAATTGTATATGAGGTTTTATTTGAGGAAAATTTATGGCTCCCTATTGTAATAGTTCTTCCAAAATAGAAGTATATGACTTCCTAATGGGAGTGTATTGTCTTTGTTCATACTGTTGTTGGAATTGCTTGGTCAGATTTTGGGAAGTCAAGGAATTAGGTTGGTTTTTGGTTATAGAAGATGCTAATTTTACAACCACCACATTGGTGGAGCCCTTGGATTTTTGGTTGGAAGGAGAATTTTTAGAAGAAGAGGAGTCATTTTATTTAGAATTGGCATTCTTATTGTGCAACTTGACTCTGTTTTCATCTATAGCCCAAATCTTGAGTTTATGTGCCATTGTAAAGGCTTCATCAAATGTTCAAAAATTTTTTACTCAGAGTGTGGAAAAAATGTACTTAGCACATGCCCTTGAGAAGATATTAATAAGCTTAGGTTGGGGTAAAGAGAAGGAGAGTTTATTGATTAAGCCTCTCTAGCGAGTGATAAAATCTGTGATAGACTCGTCATCAAATTATCTAATAGAATAAAGGTCCATAATAAAAACCTTTTTAGAAATGTTAATAGAGAAATGGTATAGTAATATTTGTGTTAGTTTTGTAAATGAGAAAAGGGAGTGTTGAGTTATAAAGCTATACCAAGCTAGGGTAGCACCTGAAAGAGACATAGGGAAGGTGCGAAGTAGTAATGCATCATCATGCCCTATTAAATAAAAAACATGTCTAAATGCTATTGTGGGTCCTCTTTACTCTAGAAATGAGTAAATTTGGGGAGTTACCATTGGATTAGATAAGGGTGAATAGGCATAGAAGGATGGATGGGCTCATTGCATATATGATCATCAGATAACACATTCTTTGAACCTGACAGATATCTCTAGATTAGACATCTTGTGCATTAGCATCTTTATAAGGTCTGGAGGAGGATTGGTTTGGAAAATACCCCCTAAGTTATAGGGAACCTAATAGGAAGAAGAGGGAGCATATGACATAGCTTGCTACGATTGTGTTGATGCAACATAGGGGTAGTGAATCATAGGATAAGGGGCATAAATGAAAGGGGCTTATCCTACTGGGTTAGAGACAATGCTTTGGTTGAGTGTTATTATTGTAGGTTGGGTTGTTGGCATGGTTATACTAGGTGAAGGGTGGGTCATAACTCATGTAATTATAGGTACAAGAGTAGACAGGATAGGTACCAACAAATTCTAAAATGGGGTTAGACTTGACTTAACTACTTGTGGTTGTGAAGGCATGGAAGTCACAACAAGATTTAGGTAAGACTGGGTGGTTGGTGATACTGAACTCTGGACATTGTTTATGGTTGGGCTACTTGTCAAAGTGGTAGTTTGTGTAACCATAGGGAACATAGTGGAGATAGCTGAAACTAAAGTTGTCTCCATCAGAGAAGTTGACATACCATATAGTAGGTCACTCGAAGAGTTACATGTTTGTCTCATGGCTAGGTAATGCTAAAGGGCTGCCACATTGTGATCAAGAAATTTATCAAAATATTGATCTCCTTCATGCACAATGGGAATTTGGTTGGGGCTAGGAGTATGCTCTGTATCTGAGGTATGCTCCATGATAGAATCAACAATAAGAGGGGAAGGTGGAAGTGGTTGTTGGCTTGTGTAATCGGTAAGAATTTTGGCTTGGCTTCACGTAAATACCATGCAATAAGAATTATAAACAATCTTAAAACTCTTTATTAGTGACAGAGTGAGGAAAAACCAGGTTTGGGTGAAGCTAGATAGGTTGTTTTAGATTACTTTTTTGATCAAATTGAAATTACATAGTCATTGACGTTGATCATTTGACTGATGTCAGTTGGTAAAAGTCTACCAACATCAGTGGGTTTAACTAATGTTGGTCACTGTGGAGTCCTAGGATATGAAAAATCCAACATTTTAGAAAATCAAAGGCAAAACCTAGGTAAAACTGAGGATGCAAGAGGTTTGTACAAGTAGGATGAACACTCATAAAACTTGATATAATAGATATACAACCTGAGTATTATAAATGGTGTTGATTTTATAAATCAATAAGAGAACATCCTTACCAACTCCAAAATATAGAAAGCAATAGAAAAGCAAAAAAAGAACATACAACCACTAATTATTAACTCCTAGAGATTAATTTTAGTCTCGTGTTGGCTTATGCCTTAATCAACTGGTGAGATGAGAGTTTGGTTACCAAAGGTACTAGAAAGCAATTTAGAGCTAGTTTCAGGTTAGTTTTTGTGCTCAAGAGGAAATCTATGTTAGACCAGGTACATGGCTTGTTATAGGAGCTTGATTCCCACACTTCATGGACTTAAATCCAAGCCAAGCTGCTTAACCAAAATTTACCTTCTATCTAGAGTTTATACTCTACCAGAGAATGGAGTGGGTTCAACCCTTGGTGGTGAAATCCAAGTAGAATAACTAGGTAGGGTAAGGTGATCCACTAGGTGATGAAATCCCGATGGGCTTTATCTTAGGTGAGTTTAGATGTTTTTTTTGTGAGTGTGATCTAGTTGTGTAACATGGGTGTACTATAATTCATTCATAATACTTTTAATTAAATAGGTGAGCTAATATGCAACAAGCAAACAATGAAGTGTAGTAAGTTTTAAAACCAAATATAAAGTGTTTTGATTTGAATGAAAACAATGATTAAATAGGAGAAGAGAATGAATTTCACTATCCTAATATGCATGCAATAAAGAAATAAAGAAGATATTCTTTTTAACTTGAAATAAAAATGATAAGTTTCTTTTAGAGGCAAAAGAAAGAGAAGAGTGGCAAGGAAGAAGAAATTTCAATTTTTTGCCTTTAAATAGAAAATAAAATGTTGAGTATTTCATTTTGAGGAAAAAGAGAGGGATAAAGTGAAAAGAATGAAATTTTCACTATCATGTACCTATATGAATGCTTAAAACAAGAAATGAACCCAAGGAAAACTCTAGGGTCCCACCGGGCATGCCAAAAATGTTTCACTAAATTTTGAATCTATTTGGTGTTTAAAGAGAATCAGAGATGAAGGGTAGGGATTAGAGATTAGAGATAACTTGGATTGGTTATGCACCATATCTAGATGATGTTGAGCACTCTTCTTTGGCTAGGGAAGACTACCAGTGAATAAGAAAGCACTACCACCAAAAATATTTGTTAGTAGATATATGTGGGCTGCCAAGCTATGTGCTTATTCCTAGAATTGTCAAACTTCCTTAGGGATGACATTCCAATTTTTGAAACAAAATGGTAATGAATAAAAAAATAAAAGAGAGAGTAAGATAGATATGTTCATACTATTATTGTAGTTTGAGTACAATAAA
This sequence comes from Torreya grandis, assembly GCA_037957365.1. Classification (NCBI taxonomy): domain Eukaryota; kingdom Viridiplantae; phylum Streptophyta; class Pinopsida; order Cupressales; family Taxaceae; genus Torreya; species Torreya grandis. The sequence goes on along the minus strand of JARHVA010006507.1, from coordinate 294,356 downwards.
GAGTGACACAATGCATGTAATGTGAGTTGTTTGTGTTTTTTGGAGGTTGTTTGGGTAGGCTCAGGGAGGTTAGTGGGAATACATAGTCACCAACGTCGGTTATGCTACCGATGTCAGTAAGGATATATGACTGACATAAATTATGTGATCGATGTTGGTAGGGGTAGTAGGTTCTTAGGAGGTTGTAAGAGACTTTTCTAAGCTAAGAGGTAGATGTTGGTTAGTTTTATGAAGTTGGGAAGAGTTGTAGGGGAGAGGGTAAGACTCAGATGGGTCTAGACAAAGGATTGGTATGTTTGAAGTAGAGGAAATAGGTGAAGGAGTTTTAAAAATCCTTCACAGGGAGAGTCAATATGCTCATAAAATGATAAATAGTATAATGTAAAGTAATTGTAAAATGATTGTTTAAAGGAATTACAAAACACAGAGATATACTTAGCTGGTGAAATAGATGAATGATGAGTGCCAGATAGATGGATCTGATGAGATGTGTTGAAGCAATGGGTGAAAAAAAAGACAAGCATGTGCTACTGATTCAGAAGAATCTAAGCTCTATGTAGTATATCAATTCCTAATCTGGACTAATTTATACAGAGTAATGGTAAGCTTGGATGTAGAAATTTGAATGCTAAAATCTATATGTGAATGACTGAGTTTTTATAATTTATACTAACCTTAATACTAGCTTAGAATTTGGCTTAAGTAACTGACATTGGAGATCCTACCGATGCTAGTCATGGGTTGACTGACATTGATGGCATGAGAATAGGTAAAAGGCTATATTTAACCTATTTTCTATTCCTTCTCCTACCAAGTGTGGTATCCATTAGGAAATGGTAGAAATGAAAGGTTAAAAAGGATGTAGTTAGTTAGAAATTTATGTTTGGGGTGAGAACAAGTCATGGGTAGTTATGATTGGGGGACTAAGTCTTGAGGTGACTCAGAGGGTAAGAATTAGTCTTAGGATGAGGTGGCTAGGTGAGGTGGCATTAGTATTTTTTAATTAACTTAACTAAATATTTTAAATTAATTAAATGTGTGAGGGGTGAAAACATGGGTTAGGAAGGCTAATTATTAAAATGGGCTCAAGGGGGGTTTTGACACAGGGAGTTACACACGTGTGTAATATAATTTTGGTATCTACACTTGGATAGTATAAAATTATAATAAAAAAAATGCACAATCCATTCATGTACCTTTAGATCTTGTATCATCTTTAGTATGACCCACTTTGATGGTGAGCTTATAAAACTCTTTAGTGTAATCCTTTACAATCATCTCATTTTTTCTAAAACTTTTCTACTTTTTGAAAAAGCCTAGCTAGTACTTTTAAGGCAAAAACTTATCCTTCAAATTTGTGCCCAATATATCCTAGGATTTGATCTTGCATTTACATCTACAAAATTTACATCTGCATATGTTCCCACCATAAGTATTCATGAGCCTTCAACTTGGTTTTATAAATTTTGAGTTCTTGGGATCTTCTATATACTCCCATACTAAAAATATTTCTCTAGCTCAGTTTTTTAGGATTCAAACTCTCTAAATATCTAAGAGTGTCTAACTTTGGATTTCTACTCATCCTTATGATTTCACTAAAGAATATATCCTTTAGTTCATTGACCGACTCTTCTTTGTCCTAAAATTTAGACACTCCCCCTATGAATTCATTATCACTCTCATCATCCATCAAAACTCCTGTGCATTGTGAAATATCTATAACCTCTAAATAAGCTTGCATTCCTCTCATAAATTCAACCAAGTTTTCAAGTCTCAAAATTATCAGTGATATTAAAGTCATTTTAGATAAACCTCCCTTATGTTCCATTACCCTGAAATCAAATATAAATTGACACCTTTTAGCCAACTCTCTGTTGACCAAATTTGACCCTATAGGTCAAATTAGGACCCTTATATGAAACAAATTAATATTTAGAGGTTTATTATGGGTATAATGTTATTTCATGAGGTAAATTATAGGTTAATTTATGTCATTTAATTTTATATTAGCCTTGATCAATTAGTCTTTTAGTCCATTTATCCTTTTGAGTCATTTTGGGGTCAAAATAAGGCATTTAATTAGCTATATGGCCTCATAGGGAAGTGTGAAGGTGTAATAAGGGTGATTTAATGTGACATGTGTCCTAATATGTATTAATCAACTATTGGTAACTGAAAGTTGCAAGTTATTTAGAAGAAAGAGCAATTTTTTTAGGAAAAATGAGGAGTTTGGCACTTGTATGACCCATGGGGAAGTGTGCCACATCAGATAATATCATGGAATGTATATTAAAATTATTAAATCTCAAATAAAACTTTCAAATTATTTTAAATTACCCTTTTTTAGCTAAACCATTATACTCCTTCTTCACCCTTCTAGACACATAAAACTAGTCTTCAGGTTTGTCCTTGGTACGGTTAGCAGGAGAAATTCCAATTAAAATGAATTTGAGAGGTCATATTAAAATTATATACCTTAATATACATAATAATATTTTTAAAAATGGTGTCCTATACTTTATGAACCATCCTCATAAAGTTGACTATGTTTTTCTGCTTGCTAATCTATGCACCCTATAGGTTTTGCCTTGGTTTGGACATGTATGTATAATTAACTTGATGAGATTAGTTATAGATGATGTTTAATCCATCATAAAATCATTCCAATTATTATTTTAATTTTTCAAAGTGTTTTTATAGTTCAAGTACATCAAGGTTACAAGAGAAGAATCATTCTATATTGCAGGCAATTTTTCACCATTTTCAAAATCTTCAGGTTTTGACCATTGTTCCATAAGTTTATGATAATTTAATTATAATGTTACAAATTTAATATCAATCCTTTCACCTTACAATATCATTCTCTAGGCAATGCTCTATGAGGGTGCAGTCATAGACACCATTCAATCAACTTTTGCTCAATGTTTACTTGCAATCATGATGGACATGTATGGAGCTTATATAACATGTTCACAAGGGCATGAGGAAGTTTAAAAATATGTGAAATATATTATTGTATCATGAGGTACTATACTGAGTTTCTAAGTGAGCAAGGGACTATGGCAATCAGCTAATACAATCACTCACACCACCTTCTACCATTAATTACAACTACAACTACTCATAGGAAAATAAACATTGTCATAAGGGGTGTGATCTTGATTACATATCTAAAATGTCACAATGATTCATTTGGATACATTAAGGGGAAATAAAATGATTATAAATTTTGATTCTATGAGTATGGTTCATATTTCATAATTCACTACTTACATATAGCCCAATATGCACCTACAGGTGCTTCCATGGAAGCCAAATATGTTGAAAGGATATTTTTGAGATGAGAAAGGTTTTGATAGTGGAAAAGGTCTATTTTAAACTTTTGGAAAAGTTTCAAGAACTATTAAAACTCATAATATCATGCTACTGCTTAAAGGTGCCTTATTGCCTGTATACTAGAATGCCCACCTATAAGTGTTCCTAGTAGAGGCTAAGAAAATCTCAATAGAGGAATTTGGAGCATGAAAAAGACTTATTTGAAGTTATATTGTATGTTTTTATCACATAATATCTCCTTGAGGTTTTAAATGGGCAAATGATATTAGAGGAACCGTACAAAGACAATGACTGTGAACTCTATGATCAACTCCCTAAAAAAACAAAATAAAGGTCCATGGGTGTTTTTGAAATATCATATAACAAGGTTGAAATAAAATTTAAAGCATAATAATAGCTTGGTATTATATCCCTATCATAGGAAAAGATCCTTGAAAATAATGAGGTCAATAGTATTAATGGAGATTAGTTGTTGATAGGCTCAAACTTGTCAATTTATGCTTTGAAAACAGGCAGTGATTACCTACAGGTCTAAGCCCAAATAGACCTCTTCCACTTAAGTTGAAAATACAATCCATGTTTCATTATTAAATGGTTTAATATGGTCTAATATATTAATAATTACCTAAGGATAATTTAGATAGGCTCATCTACTATGCTTTAGATCCCCATGTTCACCTACAAGTGTCTTTCACTCTAAATATATGCACCTACATCAGGGGTCAAACTCCTACACAGTCCATGATGGAGGATTAATAATGGGATTATTAGGTTGGAATGATGGAAGAAGTTATAAATGGTCCATAAAATCAAAATTTATATGAAATACCTCCTAAAAATAATCTTCATACACAGGGTTTGCCTCTTTCAAACACAATTGACTATGTATGACTGTGTTGGCAGTGAGCAATGAAGGTGATTTTTATAAGTGTTGGTGTGGTTCAAACATCAAGGAATGAGTCCAATAATTTTTAAATGAATATGTAAGATTTAATAATGGTATTATAACATTGTATTAAGATTAATAGATCAATTAGACACCTATAGGCCATCTCACAGTCAATTGTAGTTGACTGTGAGGGGTAGAGAGCAAGAAGATTAGAATGCTTGAAGTGGACCTAGTTAAAACATAAGTACATAGGTCCAATATATTATAAATTACCATGTTAAGATTCAATAAATTATAATTCAATGTTTCAAATTCAAACTCATGCTAGGAATACCTATAGGCACCCTCTAAAACAAGAAGTATAGCCTACAGTCTAGGATAGTGAAATGAAAGGTTAAGCAGTCTAGCGTATGTATATATGGTTGAGATGGTAATTAGACTTATTAAATACTTATTTTTTACCATTATTAACTACATAGGCCATTTTATATGGAAATAAATCCAATAAATGACTCTTTGCAAGTACACACAGTCCATAAGAAGAAACCTTACACACAGTCTATCTCTTGCACAATCAGTTTTGGATTTTAAGGGAGTTATAAGGTCAAATGATGTTATAAAGGGATAAAATTTGATGAATAACATCCTTAAAACTTGGATAAACCTATAAAATATCCAAATGTTCTGAGTAAATATGGGAAGTACCCTCTATTTTGTCTCAGACAGAGGGTACTTCCCCTTATGCATAAACCTACAAGTTTGAGCGATGAGTGATAAGGTGAGACCAGGAGATATTTTAAAATTTGAATGAGGTTTTTAAATATGAATTACACATATATAAAACATATAAAAATCTCATATATGGGAAAAACTAAACATAATGTTCTAGACCCTTAAGGTTACAATTACCCTGTTAGGTAGGGTTTAGGCTTGGTGTCCAAGTGGGAAGTCATTCATAATTATAACTTTGGATGTGCATTATAATTAATTTGGGAATGATTTTGGGATCATGATAGAGGTTTTAAAAATATTATTATTCAAATAAACCATAATAAGAGTCAATTTTGGCTTGGGACCAATGTTAGGCTTGTTTAGATGGAGAATCAAGCTTTGTAAGCTAATTTTGAAAGATCATATCTCTTTTGTGGATTTACATGGAGGTTAAAGAAGATAGGAGGAGTTAGATAGGGTCTTAGGAAATTTTTTTGTGACATTTTTTTGTAAGTTCAATGTGAAACCTACATGAACAAAGCTTAAGAGGGTAAACAAGCTAAAACCCTTGCAAAACCCTTGGAAGGACCTGATTGGAAATGAAGCTAGAAAGACACTCTAATGGACTATTTTGACCAGGAGATGATTGGAACTTGTATAGGACTATCTCAGGATCCTTCCCACCCTTTTTAGTTTTATGGAGTTATATATACAAGGTACAAAACAATGTAATTTGGACTATTTTATGTGTTTTATAGGTTATAGGAACATTCAAGAGTTTCAATAAAGTTTGGGGAGAATATTAGGACTTGGAATAACCCCCCATGTTCATTTAACTCATAAAAAAAATCCTAAGTTCCTCAAATATAACTCTCATCTTAGCTAGTCAACATTGGCATAGTGAACACAATGGTGAGAAGGGTGAAAAATTCAAGTGTGAGCCTTTTTAAGATATTCCTAATACTTAGAAGGCCATAGAGTGTCTTGAAACATGTCATACACTCCATCCTATGTATTTTCATGGAAAATTGATGCCTTTTTGGAAGCCAAGTGTGCAAGGTACATGAAAAAGGAGTTTATTAGAGTGTAGGCAATGATAGATCTTTTCTAAATGATTATAGATGACAAAGCCTTCAAATAATGCATAGATAGGCATGTATGAAACCCTTCCCCTTCATTAAAATCATAAAAAAATATCCATAATAAGTTTTGGGATGTTTAAAGAGGTCTAAATTATGAAGGAAATTTTTTGAGCCATAATGAGAACTTTCATGCCACTTTTCAAGAGTTTCATGCCTTGTATGGCCACTTGTTTCTTCTAACCTTAAATGGTTCATCCCATATAATTTTTAATGCACTAGTAACTCATTTTATTATCTTGACAAGTTTCCTTATGACCCTTGGACTTCTCTTTTATTCTCTCTCTCTCAAGTTCTATAAGAACTAGCCATTTTGACCATTGTAACTTATGCTCCACCTGAGTATAGAAAATCCATAATCAATTGCATACCATTTGATCAATAAGAATATTAATTTTTACCTATTTATAACTATTCATATATTTTTTTGTTTGGATTATTTATTTTGATTAAGTGATAACTCTTGTTTCCTTAGTATATTATATCATTCTTTCATCCTATTTGTAGTTGGAAAGCTTTTTCTTGTAGGGAATGTGAAGTGTTCTAGGAATTGTCAAAGTTGAGTGAGTTAGTCTATTCACTAGTGCCATTCAAGGTCTCTTGTCTAGTAATTCTAGCCTAAACATTCATCCATTACCTCATAATGTAACATTGATGTGAGAAGATATAGATTGGAGAAGTGTATGTTTAGTTTATCCCTTGTTATCATGTGTAACATGCAATTGGTTGGAAGTCATCATTAAATTTGGTGTATCACCTCCCTTAGGATAGTTTTCTTTCAATTTTCTCTCTCCCTTCATCCCAAGGTTTAGGTGTAGTAGCGATCCAAAGTGGTACATCAAGGGAGGTAGCCCTACCTAGAGATTCACCTCATCTTTAGGCTACCCACAAGCCTAGAGGTGTTTCAATTGTGCCACTTGGATGAGGAGAGCTGAGACATCTCCTAAAAGGGTGCAAATCCAAGTTACAATAGTTTTTGACATGCCTAGCAGGATTCTTAGTCCAAGAGGTTGAAATATTTTTGGTGTTATCTTTCAACAATCAGCCTTTGAAGGCATATATCAAAGCATCAATGGTGAATATGAAGATACATCAATTGGTCAAGCAACCCAAGTTTCTTTTTTAATATTGTTGGTAATATATTTCTTTATGTACTTGATTTTAATGAAGTTCCATGGCTGAATTTGGTGTTAAGTTTTGCTTTACACAAGTTGGTGAGACATATCAAGCTTATATCCCTCCCTATCAGTCTTGGTGTGATTCTTATCAGTCCTGTCATGATCCTTATTAGCCCATTCATGAAGTGTATCAATCCAATCATGAAATGTATCAACCCTACAATCAGCCTTCTCCATATCTTTCTCTTAGTCAACCTATTTACCTCTCTAATCAACCCATTTCCACTTTTAATAAAACTCTTTTGGGATATGAGAGGTACATGTTGGAGCTTGATACTCTAAGGGGATGTGGTCAAGAGGTTCATATTAATCTTATTAATAAGGTAAGAGATTCATTAGAGATAGTAAAAAAAGAGTGGGTACCTATTAAGAGAGCCAATTGGCAAAGGTTCACAAGTGAGATGCTAGATGTGAGTGGCTTGGTTTATTCTTTAGAGGATAGGATAAGAAGTCATGAAAGGCAACCTAACCAAACTTATCAACCTTCATATTCACTTCTCCAAGTTTTCTATCAACCATATTTGATCCCTACTCATGAGTCTAATCAAGGTTATCAAAGTCATCCTTTTCCTAATCAGTTGAAAGAGAGAGTTGAAAAGAGAAACATTATTTTTAAAGTTACTATTGATAAGTAGATTGAGTTGGATAATATGAATATGAATCAGTCCATGTCATTAGAAAAATAAGTGGAATCTAAGCCCTAATTTCCATTTCCCATTACATCCCCACCTTAAAAAAGACTTATAGATACGAGATTCCAAGTTAGAGACAAGGTGGAGAATCTAAGCCTAAAGAGATCCTAAGCTTCTTAAAAACTTCATCCACTCCTCTAGTTGCACCACTACCTCAAAAAGAGATTCCTAATCCCAACATTCTAAGCTAGGATAAGGTAGTGGAATCATGGGGAAAGAAATAAGACAAAATCCTTTATAAGGAGTGTGAAGTTAAGAAATAGCTTGATTCTATGCAAGTCCCTCACACCCTTCCTCAAGAGACTTCTTGTGTTCCATGTCAACCCTCTTGTAATCTTAATCCTCATGAAGATTCCTATGAAATTCAAGAGAGACTTTTCCAAGAGAACCTAGCCAAGCAAATTAAAGAGCTAGAGTCAAGGATGAAATTGTTGAGTAAAGGTGTGATGGAAGGTTTAGACCCAAAAGAAGATCCTATGCCTAAACACACCCCATATAACCTACATAAAGAGAATGATCAAGATAAATTAGATGTGAATTAAGTGATTTTAAAATGGAAGGAAGAAAACTACGCCATTTTATCCCAAGGTCTATCTCACCTTCCTCAAGAGCTTCCAAAAGAACCCCCTACACTTCACTCTCATATGGTTTTGAGTTCTATGTGCCACCTCCACCAACTAGTTTATCTTTCCCTCACCCCATTACCATTTTCCTTGATGGACCTATGGTTTTGGAACCTAAATAAGATTAGTTGGTTGATAAAAACTCAAAAATATTGCTTGAAAAAATCCTATCTCCTTGGTAGCCTCATTGGACTAAGTCACATGACTTCAATATGCCTAGTCTTGGAATCATAAAGAAGGAGATTGAAGATATTACAATACTTGAGGAGAAAAATTAGGTTAAGATATTTGAAATGTAATTTGAGATCCCTAAATAGGTTTTAAATGCCAAAAGAGAGGTGGTCTCTTGTGTTGAATCTTCAAATTAGGTTAATATGGAAGATTGTTTTCCTTTTGCCAAAGGGGAAGCAATGATCATTAGTTCTTCCATCACTAGGAAAGATATCATAGATGGACAAGAATAAACTCCACACAAGCCTTTGTATGAATTGATTTAAATCATTGGAGTAGGTTATACTCCTCTTTAAGGAGGATATTATCTAGTCAAAGATGGAGAAGGCATCTTTGGCACTCAAGTGAGTATGCAAAGGAAAAGTAACCTTTAAAATATATCCTTCTAAGAGGCATATGCATCTCATGATGACATGTTTGAAATCATCAAAATGGGATATCATTCTCTCAACCAGTTGGGAGAAAAACATCAACTCTTGAAGGATGGAACAAGATCCTATTGGCCTCAATATTCTAAGGAACAAGAAACCAATCCTCTTAAAGCCATGCCTACCAAGAAGATACTAATTGATCATGAGATGAAGAGTAGGAAATAGTATGAGGTATCTATACAAGTTCAAGATGAATATATATACATTAGATACCTATTTAAGGATGATATACTTGAGAGAAGATTAAGTGAAGTGCTAAGAAATAGGTTTGATCTACAGAGCATCTGATCCAAGGAGAAACATGCTTGGCACTATGATTCATCTCATCAAGAAGATGATTCATGAAGATTTCCTTTTGATCATAGAAATGAGGTATGCTTAGTGTTGGATGGTAGAGCATGATCTTATTTTAATGCCTAGTTTCCAACATGGGGGTGTGGGGGGGCAATTCCCCCCCCACTATGGTTGCCATGGGGGTCCAAGGGGTGGTGACCTATTTTGGATCCCCCCATGCTGGGGGTTCGGGGGAAATGCTCTTGAATATTTTTTTTTTGAAAAATTCATTATAAAATATAGTAATTTTTTAGTTAATTTGGTTTTTTTACTATTAGGTTTTAGATCTAACAATAGAAATTAAGTTAGTGCATTTTTACCCTAATTTTTAACCCTCTTTTGATATGAGGGCATTGTAATCAAGAAGAATGGTGTGAGAGTGAAGAGGCTATTGTAGTGGGTGTATTGTAGGTTTTTACCTTCATTGTTTGGACTCAATAATAAGGACTAATAGTTTTTGTGTGGACATAGCCTATATTGGCTGAACCACGTTAAATTTGTGTCTCTATTTTGTTATGTTTTTTAATTTTTAAATATATCTTTATTTCATTATTATTACTCTACATTATATATTCATAACACTTATTTTATAGTTGTGCATAATATTTTGTTTTCTAATTACCCTAAGTGCCTTGAGCACATGTGTGTGTCTTGCTAGTGTGTTTGCTTTATTTGGTGTGTGTCCTTTATTTTGTGTGTTTGAGGTAATCAAGTGGTCTTGTCTTGATCAAAGCCAATGGTAAAAGGTTTTCTTGTTTTGATTCAGACTTTAGATTAATCCCTAGTCCCAATAGATAGATAAGGCTACTGGTCTAGTTAATATAGCATGCAGACTACTCCTATAAGTCACCAATTTGTTGACCAAATTTGACCCTATAGGTCAAATTGGGACCCCTGTAGGAAAAATATTCATCTTAAAAGGTTTATTAGGGATATAATGTTATTTAATGAAGTGTATTATATGTTAATTAATGTCATTTACTATTATATTAGCTTTGGTCAATTAGTCTATTTATCCTTTTGAGTCATTTTGGGGTCAAAATAGGGCATTTAATGAGTTGTACAGCCTCTTAGGGAAGTATGAAAGTGTAATAAGGGTGATTTTACATGAAATGTGTCCTAATATGTCTTAATAAACTATTTTTAATTGAAAGTGGTAGGTTATTTAGAAGAAAGAGCAATTTTCTTGGGAAAAGAGAGGAGTTTGGCACTTGTACGACCCATGGGGAAGTGTGCCACATGAGATAAGATCATGGAATGTATATTAAGATTTATAAAGCTTAAATACACATTTTAAATTCTATATAAGTTCCATTTTTTAGATAAAACCGTTCTACTCCTTCTTCACCTTTCTAGACACACAGAACCAATATTTAATTTTGTACTTAGTACAGTCAGCAGAAGAACTTCTAGGTCAAACACCTTTGGGAAGTGGTATTAAAATTAGATACCTTCATATATATAATAATATTTTGAATAATCTTTGATTTTTATTTATGAACCATCCTCATGAAGTTGATTGTGTTTTTTTGCTTGCTAATCTATGCACCCTATAGATTTTACCTTAGTTTGGACAAGTCCATACAATTCACTTACTGATATTAGTTATAGATGATGTTGAATCCATCCTAAAATTATTACCATGCTTAATTTCATGTTTCAAAGTGTTTGGATAGGTCAAGTACATCAAGTTTACAAGAGAAGCATCATTCCATGTTACAGGTAGTTTTTCACCCTTTTTAAGATCTTCAGGGTTTGACCATGGTTTTAGAGGGTTGAGATAGTTTAATTATAATGTTATTAATTTAATATTAATCCATTCACCTTAAAATTTCATTCTCTAGGCAATGCTCTATGAGGGTGCAGTCATGGACACCATATAGTCAACTTTTACTCATTATTTACTTACAATCATGATGAAGCACATGTATGGATATTATATAACATGTTCATAGGGGCATGAGGAAGTTTAAAAATATATGAAACATATTATTTTAGCATGAAGTAGTGGACTGAGTTTCTAAGTGGGCAAGGGACTGTGATAGTTAGCCAATATAATCACTCACACCACCTTCTGCCATTAATTACAACTACAACTGCCTACAGGAAAATGAACATTATCATGAGGGGTGTGATCTTGATTCCATCTCTAAAATTTAATAATGATTCATTTGGATAAATTAATGGGAAATAAATTTAATAAAAAGGTACATTCCATGAGTATGGTTTATATTTCATGATTCACTGCTTACATACAACCCAATATGCACCTACAGGTGCCTTCATGGAAGCCAAATATGTTGAAAGGAGATTTTTGAGCTAAGAAAGGTTTTGATAGTGGAAAATGTCTATTTTAATTTTTTTAAAAATGTCCAATCACTATTTAAACTCACAAGATCATGCTACTACTTAAAGGTGCCTTACTACTTGTATACTAGAATGCCCACCAATAGGTGTTCCTAGTAGAGGACAAGAAACTCTCAATGGAGGAATTTGGAACATGAAAAAGACTTATTTGAAGTTATATTATATGGTTTTATCATATCAGATATCCTTGAGGTGTTAAATGGGAAAATGATAGTGGAGGAACCTTACAAAGACAATGACTGTGAACTCTAGGATCAAATCCCTAAAAAAAGAAAATAGAGGTCGAGGGGTGTTTTGGGAATATCATATAAAAAGGTTGCAATAAAATTTAAGGAATCCTAATGGCTTGGTATTGTATCCCTATCATAGGAAAATATAATTGCAAATAATTATGTCAAGAGGATTGATGGATATTAGTTTTTGAGAGGATCAAACTTGGCAATTTATGCTCTGAAAACAGGCAGTGATTACCTGCAGGTTTGAGCCCAAATAGACCTCTTCCCATTAGGTTGTAAATACAAGACATGTTTCATTATTGAATGGTTTTATATGGTATAATATAGTAATAATAACCTAAGGATTATTAATATATGCTCATCTACTATGCTTTAGATCCCCATGTTCACCTATAGGTGTCTTTCCCTTTGAAAATATGCACCTACAACAGGGGTCAAACTCCTACACAATCCATGATGGAGGATTAAGCATGGGATTATTAGGTTGGGATGATGGAAGAAGTTATAAATGTTCCATAAAATAAAAATTTATATGAAATACCTCCCTAATAATAATCTTCATACACAGGGTTTGCCTCTTTCAAACATAATTGACTGTGTATGATTATGTTGGTAGTGATAAATGAAGGTGATGTTTCTAAGTGTTAGTGTGGTTAAAACATCAAGGAATGAGTAAAATCATTGTTAAATTACTATGGATTCTTTAATAATTGTATTCTAATATTTTTTTAATCCTAAAGCATCAAGTAGACACCTACAGGCCCTCTCACAGTCAATTATGGTTGACTGTGAGGGGCAGAGAGCAAGAATATTAGAATACTTGAAGTGGACCTAGCACAAAAATAATTACATAGGTATATTATATGATAAATTACCATGGGAAGATTTAATAAATTATGATTCAATTTTTTAAAGTCAAACTCAAGCTAGGAATACCTACAGACACCCTCCAAAATAAGAAGTACAAGCTACAGTCTAAGATAGTGAAATGGAAGGTTAAGCAGTCTAATGTATGTATGAAAGGTTGAGATGGTGATTATAAATATTAATTAATTATTTTTTACCATTATTACATCCATATGCTCTTTTAAATGGAAATAAATCCAATAAAGGACTCTAAGCAAGTACACACAGTCCATAATACGAAACCTTACACATAGTCTATCTCTTGCATAGTCAGTTTTGGGTTTTAAGGGAGTTATAAGGTCAAATGATGTTATAAAGGGGTAAAATTTTATGGAGAAAATAATTAACACTTGGATAAACTTATAAAATATCCAAATGGTCTATGTAATTATGGGAAGTACCCTCTATTTACCTTAGATAGAGGGAACTTCCCCTTGTGAATAAACTTGCAAGTTTGAGAGATGAGTGATAAGGTGAGACTAGGAGATGTTTTAACCTTTAACATAGGTTTGGAAATCTTAATTAAACCTATGAAAAACATATAAACATATGATAGAGGGGAGAAACTAAACATAATGTTCTAGATCCTCAAGGTTACAGTCAGCTTGCTAGGCAAGGTTTAGGACTGGTGTCCAAATGGGAAGTCATTCATACTTATATATTTGGATATGCATTATAATTCATTTGGGAATGATTTTTGGATCATGATAGAGGTTTAAAAACTTTTATTATGTAGATAAACCAAAAGGAGATCTAATTTTGTCTTGGGACTAATGTTAGGCCTATGCAAATGGAGAATCAATCTCGGTAGACTAATTTTGAAAGCTCATATCTCTTATAAAGATTTTCATGGAGGTCAAAGAAGATAATGGAGTTATATAGGGTAATAGGAAACATTTTTTTGACATTGGTTTTGAATTTAAATGTGAAATATACATGAACAAAGCTTAAGATGGTAAACAAGTTAAAACCTTTGTAAGGACCCGATTGGAGAAATGAAGCTAGAAACCACTTTAATGGACTAGTTTGACTAGGAATATGATTGGATATTTTATAAGACTCTCTTAGGCTTCTCCCCACACTTTTTAGTTATATAGAATTATATGTATAGGGTACAAAATAAGGTAATTTTGACTATTTTATGTGTTTTTTAGGTTCTTGGAACATTCAAGAGATGTAATGAAGTTTGAGGGAATATTAAGACTTGGGATAACCCTAAATGTTCATTTAATTAATCATAAAAACTCATAAGTTCCTCAACCAAAGCTATCATCTCAGCCATTCAAAACTGGCATAGTGAACATAATGGTGAGAAGGGTGAAAAATTTAAATGTGAGCCTTTTTAAGATGTGCCTAATAATTATAAGGACATAGAGTGTATTGAAACATGTAATACAATCCCTCCCATGTATTTTCATGGAAAATGATGCCTTTTTGGAAGCCAAGTGTATAGGGTGCATGAAAGATGAGTTTATTAGAGTGCAAGTAGTGATAACTCCCTAGATGATTCCAAATGACCATGCTTGCAACCAATATATGGAGAGGATTGTATGAAACCCTTCCCATTAATTACAATCATTAGAACTATCCTAAGTAGTTTTTGGATGTTTAAAAAATTCTACATTATGAAGGCAATTTGTTGAGCTCGAATGAGAACTTTCAAGCCACTTTGTAAGAGTTTCATGCATTGTATGGCCACTTGTATCTTCTAACCTTTCATGATTCATCCCATATCCTCTTCTCATGAAAAATTAATTACTTTTATTATCTTGAAAAGTATCCTTTTGACACTTCGACTTTTCTCTTCTTCTCTCTCTCTCTCAAGCTCTATAAGAACTAGCCATTTTGGCCATTATAACTTATGCTCCACCTGAGTATGGTGAAGTCCTAATCATTTGCATACCATTTGATCAATAATGTTACTGATTTTTACCTCTTCATGACTATTTATAGTGTGTTCTATTTGGATGGTTGATTTTTCTTAAGTGATAAATATTGTTTCCTTAACATGTTTCATTTTTTCATCCTATTTGCAAGTTGAAATCTTTTTCTTGTAGGGCATGTGAAATGTTCTAGGAAATGTCAAGGTTGAGTGAGTTGGTCTATTCACTAGTTCCATTCAAGGCCTCTTGTCTAGTCCTCATAGCCTAAACATTCATCCATAACCTCATAATGTAACATTGATGTGAGAAGATGCATATTAGAGAAGTGTATGTTTAGTTTGTCCCTTGTTCTCATGTGTAACATGTAACTAGTTATAAGTCATAATTTTATTTGGTGTATCACTTCCATTATGATAGTTTGATTTTAGTTTTCTCTCTCCTTTCCCCCCCAAGTTTTAGGTGTAGTAGTGATCCAAAGTGGTACATCAAGGGAGATATCCCTACCTAGAGATTTACCTCATCCTTAGGCTACCCATAAGCCTAGAGGTGTTTCAATTATGCCACTTAGATAAAGAGAGCTAAAACATCTCCTCAAAGGGTGAAAATATAAGTGAAAACATTCTCCTTGTTGGAATATGTCTTAAATTATTTCTACCCACATTAATAAATATGGAAAACAAACCTTTTTATCACACACTCACTATGCAAGGATAACCCACTTTGATACCAAATGATGCAATTGTTGTTAGAGGATCCAATTAAGGATGATCTTAGACCACATAACCCATAGATTAAACTCTTTAATGATTGTCATATAGTCTTTACATATAGAAACACATTTAAAAAAAATGCAACAACAATATCATTTATTTGATATCAAATGATGTAAAAATAGCTTGCACATGCTTATGATGTTATTACAAACATTACAAAAAAAATCATCTTACAATAATCTTAATTGAGATTCATTATAAATTTCTTATTTTTACCTCTTTGGCTTAATCACTATAGACCTATTTCTTGAATACTACTATCAAAACTATAGGGGTATGATTAAGTAGGCATAGGACCCACATACTTAAAAAAATTCATCATAACCACCACAATAACCCACTACAATCATTTAATACAAAATATAGTCCCAGTGTCTCAATACATCACACCCATAACACATCATAATGTGATATTAAATGAACTTATAAAAACCTTATGAGATTGAAGGCATTAAATAGAAATGGTTAGGAACTCATAACAACCCCTTTGCCCAATGGTCACATTACTTCCCAAGTACTTGCACTCAACAAAGATACTGCATGGAGATCACAACTCTTAATAGTTCACAAACTAAATTTGCACAATTATATCCATATGTAAGGTTTTTGATCAACCTTTTTATCACATTATTAGGTGCCAATGCTTTTAAACAAGACATAACAATATTTTCAAGAAAAAATTATGGATAATTACTTCTTACTAGAAAGGATTTTACTCTCCTTATCTATACATATCTTTCATACTTGCGTGAAACTAGACAAAGAATTTAAAAAAACTTGCACAAAGTTTCATAATTTTCTCAAGCTACACATACCAGGGTTTATTATAAATAACAACATGTGCACAAATGGATACATAAAACAACATAAAGAATTTGCATGCAATCAAAGACTTGCGTACAACTATAAATTGGTTATTTTATACTTGTGTGTGTGTGTGTGTGTGTGTGTGTGTGTGTGTGTGTGTGTGTGTGTGTGTGTGTGTGTGTGTGTGTGTGTGTGTGTGTGTGTGTGTGTGTGTGTGTGTGTGTGTGTGTGTGTGTGTGATTATTTATGAATCTAGATGATCCTACATCAAATAAATAATATAAATATGTACCATTAAAGTTGGAATAACAATGATATAAATATTTAGGATTATTTATGAATCTAGATGTTCCTACATCACATAAAAATCATATATATATATGTACTATTGAAGTTGACATAGAAATGAGATATAACAAAAATAAATAGAAATGAGGACCTTAACAAGATAATGAGTTGTTACCCCCAAAAATACAAATGATAAGAATCATGATAACATAATAAATCATATGCATAATGAATATGAGAATGATAAATATCATGGAAACATAGCAGATCATAACTTGTAATGTAGGAATCCTGTTAGAAATAACATCAATTTAGCCATTTATAACATAACAAAACTCAATTTGACCATTTATAACATAAGGATC
This sequence comes from Torreya grandis, assembly GCA_037957365.1. Taxonomy (NCBI): domain Eukaryota; kingdom Viridiplantae; phylum Streptophyta; class Pinopsida; order Cupressales; family Taxaceae; genus Torreya; species Torreya grandis. Next base: position 277,168 of record JARHVA010006507.1, on the reverse strand, counting down.
CTATGGCATGGTAAAATGGTACCTTAGTAGTGGTAATCATGTATCATATAAATTATACATCATAAATACTATTATCCATATAAAATATGATGAGTAAGATTATATTACATCTTAAATAGGAAATTAAGCATTTGCACTCTTACACAAAAAGGTTATCAAGTCAAAAGTAAAAATAAAGAACATTATTTAAAAAAAAAAGTAAGCTCTTGTTTAAGAAATATTGAGGATGAAAGCACAATCTTGAGACAAATCAAAAATTAAATAAAGTCATTAAATAAAAATAAAGACAAGATACTATTAGAGATACAATCACTAAGAGTAGGGGGGGTGAATCAATGAGCCTATATATTTTAATTACAGTTGCAATCCTTTCAAATTATTAAACAATCAATATATATCAACTTGATCAAGCAATATTAACAAAAGAGCTCATTCATTCAATGCATACACAAGATCAAACACATAACACATAATTCCTATGAGAAACCCTCATGGGGAGTAAAACCCAATCTCAAGTTTGAAACACATGGACTATAGTATTAAAATAAATTATAAATAAGAGACTGGTCAACTCCTTTAGACCAGAAAACCTTGATCATGTCCTCCTGACCAAAGGTATTTATTGAAACACCTATTTCACAAGGATAAACTACCCCTAAGGAATACCAAGTATTTTAGAAAATCCTTTTAACACCTCCACCTTATAAATGATGTCTTAAACACTTGATGATGGATCTATGTTTATCTAACCCCTGCAAAAACATCCTCTCTATCTCAAACAAGCCTCATATGCACACTCAAACCTCTTCACATATCCTCAATCTGTAAGATCACTTTTTTTACATAAAAAATATCACTTATAGTTCATACACATAGTCATCAATCTACTCTACTTATTAACTCATCCAACTAGGCAATCTAACCTCTCCTTCATTTCATAACTCTCAGATCTACCTTGCACATGTTTCTCTTACAAGTCTTCCACACACCTAGAAACCATCTCATTTGGTTCCAATATTTATAGAGCCTTAATAAATTATCAAGTTTACAATCTTTTTTTTTTGGGACATAATACATACCTTCATCCTTAAGGTATCTCACATGGGTCACACTTAAGCACAATCCACTTTCAAGTAGGCCTAAGTCACTTTTAGGTCTTATGGAGACCCATTCATCTCTTTGATAGTTCTTTGAGAAAAAAAAACATAGTAACACTTTCAAAAAGTATGAACCCATTCCATATGATCTATAGGTCCTCAAGTGCCAACAACCATCATAATACCCTTCTGCTTAAGCACAATTCACTCAAACAACATTCTGTGCACACAATCACAATGAACAAACACACAATTAACTTATAAAACTTTGTTGATACTATATACAATTGATCAAACCTTTATAATGCACACATATCATATTCATTGGGTTTAAACACTCTCTGATAGCCAATTCATTATGAAATATTGAAACAATATCAGAATGAGCTCAAATACCCTTCTCAGGTTACTTGTAGAATACACACAAACACATAGTCAATTTTGAACCTAAATATATTCGACTATACACACTTTCAAATATTAAAATTAATATTTCTAGATGTGCCTTGAAGTCCTCTACAAGTTTTATTTTATACCATGAGCAAATTTTACTTTTATCAAAATATATGGCCAAAATATAGAGCATTAGTTTTTCCTTTATTAAATTCAAATATTCAAATATAAATAGTCATAGTTAAACCTTGAACACCATGATAACATATTAATTTCTCACTGATCAGATTAAACATTCATAATTGATCTTATTATATGAAGCTTGACCTTTAACACATAGTCTACCAATGTTAAATGTTAAACCTTGAAATGTTAACCTCATCTCATGCACTCTATCAATCTCCTGTACAAAGCTTGATCTTTAACAATGATAAACAAGTATCATTTGACCTCTTGAATTTAATATGCATTGTTGATCTCTATCTATAAAATCACCCACTCACTTTTGATTTTTGGAAGAAGCTTGATCTTTATCTCTACTTAGTGTTAAACATCAAACATTTGGCACCATCTCACTACTTCCTAACTTCTTAGAAAAAATCACTCCATTGATGTTGCTTTAACGTAAACTTGTGCGAAAATGACAAATTATGGGAACCTTTGCTTATCTTCTTGGAAGGTGAACTTTGTACCTCCATATCTTTTGCTTTGCTCAAGAAAATATTCTAAAATTTGGAACATATGATCTCACATAGGAAAATCCAACCATTGGACAATATGCTCCTGGAACCCTCATATGTGTGATATATAATTACATTAAAATCATCACTCAAATTTTTTAGCCACAGAGCCAACTATGTCAAAAACTTGTCTTGGAGGCCAACTTTAAACATGCATATCTTTTTTTGCACTTTGGTGCTTGGCCTAAAAAATAGAAAAAATAAAGTAGGATAAAAAATTAACAAACCCATATAATCATCTTGTTTTAAAACATCCCCATGTGTGAGATATGCCATCACCAAACTTCTTACTTGACTCTTTCTTGCCTCATGTAAATTCCAAATGTCAAACTGCTTGAGAGCCCAAATTTGTACTTGCATATATTTTATTGTGCTTAAGCACATGACCTAATACTTAACACATAGAAACTAGGGAATAATGTGATCACAACCATATGACCAACTCCACTTAACTCATCCACACGTGGTAATTATGATGTCATCAAAATTCCTACTAGGTTTTTCTATCATTTGACCTAAAATGGCTAGATGAGAATAATGATGAACTGAGTGAATTACACTCATGCAGACAAGTAATCAAACCATTCTTGACTTTTGATACGACCCTTTTTACATGCTTAAATCACCATACTAATCCCTGAACATCTCTAACCAAGCTAAAAACTAAAGATCAACCAAGCCAACTTTAAGCACACTTTATCAAGCACATTACACAATTTGTCATTATCACTTAGGATATCAAATCACTTCATCCACTCAAAAGGACACCTCCATGACATCAGCATGACAACATTGACAAATCTCAAATAGATACTTGTATAAGAGCCAAATGAAACAAGGTGAAAATAGAAAGGTAAACTGTCATAAATCTTAAAAACACTAAAAATATGACTAGTTAGGCAAAACAATTTTGAAGAAAGTAGAAAATTAGATCAAACAAGGGAAAAAAAAAAAAATAACATTCCTCTAAACTAAAAAAGGTAACATGGAATAAAACATGATGCATACATAAAACCTATTTAGATGCATGATATTAATTGGGTCTTTCAAAGGCTTTCTTTCTAAAGTAGAAAGACGATATGCCCTCCATCTAATTTTTTTTGCAATGACAAATGACCCAAGATAATTCAGTTGAAACTTTCCCTTTTTATCATACCCTCCATTAGTGTTCTTCTAGTTTTCTTTCAATACTTGTTCACTCACATTGAATTCACTTAGTTTTGCCTTCTTGTGATAATATTTCTTTAATCTATTTTTATTTACTCTTAAATGTTCAATGGCATAAATTCATTTCTCATCAAGCATCTAAAGTTGATGTATTGTTTTTTCCCTATAAATGTAATTATCAATAATACCCTTCAATAACACTCTTAATGATGGAATTTCAAGATCAAAAGGTATGCCTACTTCTTCCCCATACACAAGTGAATAAATTATTTCTTTTGTAAGAGTTATAATACTTGTTGTATATGTGTAAACAATTGGATATAAATGATTATGCCAATCATATCCATTTTTATTTATTGTCTTTTCCAAAATATTTGTTATAGTCTTGTTTGATGCTTTAGTTTATCTAATTCCTTATGGATAGTAAGGACTAGATAATGTAGGCTTAATCTTGTACTTGTCACAAATATTTTTGATTATTTTATTCTTGGAGAAAGAATTATTGTTTGATATGATAATAGAAGGAAAACTAAATCTCAAGATAATATTTTCCATGACAAACCTATAAATGTCCCCACATATATTTGTAGTTAGAGGAGTTGCTTCTATCCATTTTGTTGAGTACTTTGTAGTTGTAATAATAAATTTATGACTCTATGGGGATTAAAGATTTATATTTCCAATTAAATATAGAACCCATATAGAAAATGGCTATGGTGAAACAATAGGCTATAACTCTTTAGAATGGGCATTCATAATTTCACCATTTTTCTAACATGTTTCACAATACTTGAACATACTCATGATAATCATTATCTATTTATTCCAATTATCTCATTTTGATTAACTTTTGTGCAAAAAGTTTTCCATTGAAATGACCCCCACAATTACTATCAAGCACCTCTTGTAATGTAATTCTAGCTTCTTCAAACCCAAAACATGTAAGTAATTGACGAGTGAAGGATATTCTATAATATACATTTGCAATAATGACATATTTAATTTCCTATATTTTTAGCTTATTTCTATCATTTCTTGAGTAATATTGAGTTGAAATGTGTTTTTATAAGTAATTATAAATTTATACATATTTTGATTTTAAGTACCATTTTATATTAAAAAGACATTTAAAAATTGAAAGCTTTATATTTACTATCAGATGCTTCAATAAGACTAGTATTGATAAAAATAGTAATTTACAAGAAGTTACATATTAAGGAAGCTAGTTGGTATTCATGGTTCATACTCCCTGCTAGAGGAAAACACTAGCTCAAAATAACCAATAACAAGTATCAACATCAGTAAAACATGAAAAAAAATAACAATAGAACAAATATAAAAAGAAGATTATGAATCTAGGCACATGTCGCTGCACCAGAAGGAGGAGGTGAAGGATCATCATTAGGTATAAGAGTGTTCCAAGAAGAAGGCTCATCTAAGGGAGGATTCAAAGCCACCCATCCATCCATGGGGTCTAAAGGATCTAAAGGATCTAAAGGAACAATAATTACCCACCTAATAAGAGGTTTCATCATACTACTAATATGGTTGGTACTAGCTGACAATCCCCACTAAGGAGGACCAATGGAAAATTTCCCACATGGTAGCAACAAACTCCATCCCCCATTAAGGGGGAGGGGTGGATAATTGGCTATGGTCATAAAAATGACTCCTTTAGCATATGGGTGATGGAGGTGGTGATGTTAGTTTAGGTTTTTATTATATTTAATAATTTTTTCCTACATATGTTATTTAGCTTGCTTAGGTGTCACTTATGTGTTATTTTAGGTCATTAGAAAAAATATGGATTAACTGTATTTTATAATTTTTAGTTTTTTATTTATCTATATAATTTACCATTCCTAAATATATTTGGATAATGAATCATTATGAAACTTATTATTTCTCATGTTTGAATTCACTTCTAAAACAATCTCTTATGCATATTTCAAAGATTTGTGCATTCGTGTCTATCCAGTCCCGCTCCTCAATTGTGGTCCACTTTGACATGGTATTAGATCTTATTCTGGTAGCCAAATTCCATAAATTATATTATAAAATCTTGTATGTTTAGCTTGTATTTTATATGCAATCAAAAATGCATCATGTCTATAAATCAATCTTGGCCCAGAGAAGATAGAGTATACCTACACTTTCAATTGGGAATACATTTATTAAGTAGGATCATAACCAATACAGGGATCTGCTAGAATTAGTTAGGGGACCACTTGTCACAATAAACCATGCTAGGAAGGGTTCCAAATCCTACAGTCTAACATAATCACATAATAACCCTAAGAGAATCATAGGTTTAATGTTCAATCTTTTCTACTAAACAAGAAAGTAAATCTAATCTAGTGCACATCAAAGCTTGTGGCACAAAGTAGGGGTTATAAAAAAACAAACTAAACAAAACATGCATAGAATAAATATACTCACATCAATGTATAAATCCTAATACATGGAAGATAAACACAATTGCATGATCTATTTACTCTTACAAAGGAGAAATAAAGTTAGTAATACTTACCTTTGAAGATGAACCCATCAAGCCTCAATATCTTCATTGACCAAGGTAATTCACAAGAGATTTTTGTGGTATGTAAGGATAACAAAGAAAAATCAGATCTAAGCTAGACAACCTATCTATGCATCCAAAATACCTATCCATAAGATAAGATTTGTATCTCCAAAGAAAGTATGAAACCCTAAGATTTATTTCTCAAGTAGAATGGTCAATAAGCAAATGTTTGTTTAAACTTATTATTATTTGATTATCTATTCTAAAATAGTTGGAAATTAACTTGTATATATAGGTAGATCTTGCCCTAAATCCTTTTGAATATGTTGGCTATACGAGGTTGACCCAATCGACCCTATATGTTTTCAGGAGATAAATCACTAGGTCTCAAGCTAGGTCAACTAAAGGGCTAATAAAAATCTCAAGTGAAAATACCCAAAAATATTATAGGGTCAACCCAGCCAACCTTGTATAATAATTAGAGGCTAAAAACTATACAGGGTTGACCCAGTCGACCTAGTACAATCAACTAGTGAAAGGGGGTCAAGGAAAGAAAAAGGAGGATAATGATATGAAAAATGTTTAGAATGGATTAAAAAAATAAGAATAAGCTTAGGGTAAATGGTTTTAGAATAAAAGTGTGTAGATGGTAATAGGAAAAAGGGACAATAATATTAAACAACACCAATGGTCTACCCACCCCTTTCCCAGTGCACCCCTTAAGGCATGTACTCAGAGAGATTGAGACTCGATGAGTTCATGAAAGATATAAAGTGTCAGTAATCAATAAAAGTTTGAAAATATTATGTGTATACATATACCCCACTCGAATCTCATCACATGCCACATGAGTGCAACATGGGATGGTGCTTCGGGAATAGAACATGATAACACATAATAATGATGCTAAGTAAAAGGTAGTAAGCAACAAATACAATAAATGAAAGGAGAAAATTGAAAAACACATACCTTTACTTACCTTAGTGTTTTAGATAAAGAAGTAGACTTCAAGATGAGTGAAGGTATCCAATGTGAAGAACACTAGATGAACCCGTAGAGATTAGTGCAAAAAATAGCCAAAAATTAAAAGATTTTGGTAGATAGGCATATAGTAGTGTAAAATGAGTTAAGGCAAAAATATGAGGGTATTAGGAAAAAATGAAAAATTAGGATTGTTAAGGAAAGGTGAGAACCAAAACATTGAGGGAAAATGAATGAAAAATGATTGGCAAATACAGTAAATCATATTGGAAAGCATGTAAAACATAAATGACAAAAAATAATGTAGAACATACTAAATCACATTGGGAAGCATGTAAAACATGAATGACAAATGAACTATCAATGAAAGAAAACTTGAACAAAGATATGTAATAAAGTGAAAAGTAACTCCATGTAAGATAAGTCTATAAAAAAAAGGTTAATAAAGCATAAACAAGTGAAGATGAAATGTAATTAAAGATTTGAGACAAATAGGAAGAAGGCATACATAAAGAGAAACATGTAATAATGGAAAATGTCATATATAAGATAAGAGAAGTCCATAAATAAAAAATAAAATAAGAACATGATGGAGAAATAAAAATCAGAAAGCTTCTAAAGGATGAAAAACTCACACTTAGTGCTTGTTCAAAGATATAATGTAAGAAAACACAACCACCTAATGACATGAATAGTATGCAAATGAGGTGGTGTGATAAATAAATGATGTAATAATGTAATCCATAGTTGCTCAAACATGTTATTTTGCTCTAAGGATAGATAAAATAAAGTAATGCTAGCATGTTTTTAAGAAGTGAAGAAGAATGAATTTAAAGAAGAGGGAAAACAGATTTACAATCACAATTTGTCTATCAAGGGGGGAAAATGAAATGGGTGGAGGGGAGAATGAAGTAAAAACCAAGTTAGAGGAACTCTTTATTGAAGTCAAGACACTCAAATTAGGTTTGTCAAAACAAGAGGATTTTTGACATTAAGGATTGTGAAGAACTTCTCTTAGCCACACAAGTCTTAGGCCAACAAATGAAGTATATATATAATTCCATGAAGTTTATATGCATGAAAAGTAAAGTGGAACTACCTTCCCACAACATGTTCCCCATTATTTAGGACCCCTTACAGATCTGTCGGTCTATTGTGAAGATTGGGTACTTGCATGATAAAGTAGGTAACACCATAGAGTTTTTTGAAATTCCCTATTCCAATAGATTGGCCTACTACGCCCCAAGGGACCTTGACTCTATGTGAGGATAAATGTGGAGTTTGAGCTTCAATTAGAGATAGGAAATGTGCTTGGAATCATGTATTTTGGTGTGATTTTGAATTTTGAGATTTGTATGTTGCCTTTTATATATCATTGCCTTTTGTTTTAAATGATTTAGCTTTTAACTTGATGAATTTTTCTATTCCTCCATACGGATTTGGAAAATAAAACATGAGTTAGAAAGATGACTTTCATTTTAGTACTTGGGACTTAGTTTCTAAGAGAGAGAACTTCAAAGAGCACGAGGTCTAAGAGTCTTGTAAATCTAGGTAAAATAAAAGTGCTATCTTAACTTTGACCTTGTTTTATCCAATTTGAAGTGAAAGGAAAGGAAATCAAGAGGAATGACACATGGAACAATTTAAATTGCTTCAAATTTCAAAAAATGTGATAAAGGGTAAAAAGGAATATAATGATAGAAAAGTGTGATACCTTATCATAAGAATGAGGGAAATGGATGAAAACATGCTAACATAGATTGTTATATAAATTCCATCTATCAAAAGAATCAAAAACTAAATTTGAGAATAAGGATCAAAATCATTTTCTATAAATGGAATGGCAAGATGGTAATTTTATGAGGAAGGCTAGGTCCTATCCATAGTCTTACGCTGCAACTCATAAAAGAAAAACCCATGAGGGTGCCTAAAAAAATGTGAAATAATAAAATGAGAAAATAAGTAAATGTGGTAATTTGTGAGGAGAGCTAGGTCCTATCCATGGTCTTATACTACAAACTCACAAAAGATAAACCCATGAGGGTGAATTCTAAATAAGGGAAAAAATAATCATGAAGCTACTAAGGCAAAAAGTAACATAAAAGGATAAAATAAATACATGAGGAAAAAAATGAAAGAAAATGCCAAATGTAATGTGTAATAAAACCAAAGAATTTAAAGGAAAACAATGATTCTAGTAAAATGAAAGTAAAGGAAATAAAGTGCACAAAAACAAAGAAACATGAGACAAAAAAAAAGATCTATGCTAACGTTTGTATCAAAGATGAGCATGTGAAATACAAATCTATAAGTCTCAGAAGGTTTCTTAAAGCTAGATTTGTTTGTTATTATGCACTATAAAATAAGAGTGGGTATCGTAAGATACCCCAAAGGGTAAGTGGATATAGGGATGGGCATCACAAGATGCCCCAAACTTTGAAGGGACATGTGGATGGGCATCGTAAGATGCCCCAACATGTGAGTTAGAGTGAGGTAACATTGAACAATTAAAATATTTTACATTGGGTTTGTAGATACATTTAGAGATAGGTAAATGTGTTTTTTTTTTAGATTTTAAGGAGGTTTAATGTGACATATGATGTGTAGGAGAGGTATGAAGAGGTAAAGGAGGACCATGTATGATATGCTTTGGAGTATAAATTTGAACTAACTACTCCTTTGGTTTATGTGGCCTAAGAGGTTGAGGTTCAATAGATGTAATTATATTTTTAAATTTGTTCATGTTAGATGTCATTTCCTTATTGGTGTAGGAAGAGGGATCAATCATGGTTTGACCAAAATTAGTAGATGAGGTATACATATGGGATGAGTGTTATTGATCATTAGGTAGTTGATTTTGATGTGATTATGGTTATGTTGAAATTTTTTGAATTCTATTCAAATGAGGTAAAAACCTATCATTTTAAACTTTTTAATAAGGTTTACATACATCTTATGGGGTCTCAATTTATCGTACATACCTTACTTGGTCTTGTCCTAGTCTTTGCCCAAGTTCATTTGCCTTGATTTGGCCTAGTCAACCATGGTCAACTATTGTAAAACCTTGGTCAAACTTAGTCAAAGGCCCATTTGTGTCTAATTTTTCCTAATATGGAATTTATCATGTTTCAATGTGATCACAAGTCATAAACTAGTCATTTATTGAGTCTCATGTGAAAAAGGGGTCTTTTGGCCACCTTTTAGCCTATTAAATGACTTGTACTTAATTTTATACCATATAATTTGACACAAAGGTTATTTTAAACATGGGTCATGTCAAGATAATGTTAGAAAATAGTTATAAGTTAGGTTCACCAGGAAAAAAATAGTTTTCCCTAAAAAATAGGCCTTTTTCAACACTTGTACAGACTTCTCAAACTCCTTTGAAGAAAAAAAGTGGTAGAGTGACTCTTCAACTCCCCACAGGTTATATTCATGTCTTTTTTTCATTTATTTCACAAAAAATTACATCTGTAACTCATTTCTCTTCTTTCTCCATGGGAAGCCAAGGAAGGGCAAATTCAAACACTCACCATGAGAATTACAGGTGGAGTTAAGGAAAATGCTTCTATAGGTGGATATCCTTATGAGTTAAATTCACATCCATATAAATATATTGAAATATGGTGTCTCCTCTTTTAAGGATAATCATTTACACTCTAGGCAACTTTTTATGGAATTACATTCAAGAGGGGTGTACATTTGTATCTATTTCTTATTTTTAGGAATCCAAGGAGATGTGTGAGTTTGATGAGGTGTTTTCAAGTGTGAATGAGGTCCTATATAGGGTTTTTTAACCATACAACACTTTTATTTCAATTCCATTTTAAGGAGAGTTCAAATTGTGCTTATTTTCCAAGATGACAACCATATATGCAAAACTTGAGTTTTCTTAACGTGGAAGAGGATCTTAAAGGTGATTGATATGTTTAAAAAGGTTATTTAATAAAATTTAATTAATAGGAATCAAGTTTAATACTCCCTTCAAGTTAATTTCCCAATTTCCTTGCTTACTATTTTATTTCCAAAGTGTGCATTTACAATCATCTCTACAGGGTTTCCAGGAGGTTTGTACGAATGTGTGGAAAATGAGAACATGGTGAAATTCATGCTTGAGATTATATAATATCCCAAAGGTTATTAATGTTCATGTTTATGAATTTATAAGTCTAACAAAGAAAAAATCCTCCTTCAAAAGAGTGAGTTATCATTTTGGGTTCTCAGTCCCAAAAGTGACCAAATAGAGCTCTTGAAGGTTTTTGGAGATGATGTAGGTTGATTTAGAAAAGTATTTTCACTATCATAATTACTTGGCCTTGTATTAATATCCACCAAAAGTAACCATGAAAATTTTCAAGGTCAAAGGAGAAGTGTAAGATGGTTTTTGAAGGCCTCAAAATTGCCAAAAAATCACTGATTTGCAATAGTGATGTCTATAGGAATGAATGACAAAGTTGGTTTTGCACCCCATATGGAAGACCTAAGTTATTACATCCAATTTGAACCATCCAAAATAGTTAAAAAAACATTCATAAGATATTAATGAGCAAGAAAAGGGTGATTTTGATGTTTTGGCCCCCTCATGCAAGCCCTCTACCCATACAGGGGTCTAAGATGTCTAAACATAGTCATCAAGGTTATGAATAGTGAGCTAAGGATGTGAATTTTGGACTTGGTTTTGAGTTTCAATGTGATATAGTGTGATTTTATGCTTTATAAAACCTTCATGAGGGTAAAACCACCTCAAGCAATTTCCAAATGACCTCTATCCACCTACAACAAGCCATAAAATGCATAAACATGACTGTGACAGACTTGGTTGATAGTGAGACTAAAGTTTTGAATTTGGAAATTTTTGAAGTTATTAAAAGTTTATAAAAGGTATAATGATTGAATAAGTATATTTTTTAAAAATCTAAATAACATTTACAAAGCCTAAACCCTTGCCAAGAGTGCACCTACAACAAGCTTGAAATGAAAACACAGTCAAAACAGGGTGTTCTAGGACAATGGACCAAAGCATGGGAGTGAATTGTGGCTTTAAGGATTTATGTGAAGAAAAGGCATGAAAATATCATATGACCTGATGAAACATATAAATATTGTCTAAACCCATCAAAAAAATTTCAATCACACTTACAGGTATGGCTTAAGGGGATTGTCTTAGTCCTTGAAGGACAGAGGCCTAATTTGGAATTCCAGGGATGAACTAAGGCAAGAGATTGAACTAAAACTTGGAGAATTGATGGATTATAAAAATAATGATATTTTAATCATGATATCAGGTTTTAATTATGTTTAAAAATCATATAACAAGCTAAAAACACCTACAACCAAGGCCTAAATCATGGCTCCTCTTTTCTAGGTAGTTATAAGCCAAATTCATGTTTCCAAGAGCATAAAAAGGTGTTTAAAGGAGAGTGAGAGATTGTAAAAATGGTTTAACACATAATGGGGAGACTTAATAATCAATAAAATTACAAAAAAAATCTCTAATCAATCCATTTCTTCTCCAAGTATAGTCCATCCCTTGCCCCCTCAAATTATGCTTTTCACAAAAAGTCTACCTTGAAAAATTGGAGAGTTAGAGGACCAAATGGAGGAGTTGAGAGATAAATTTTGGTAAATAGTACCATTATTACATATAAAAAATTACAAAATAATAACATTTTATGATATAATAGGGGAAACACTCACTATTTTATCTCAGAGTAGGGGTAGTTTTGGTGTGCATAGAGGTGCCAGTTTTGGGAAAAATGATTAAATGTTGAACCAAAAGGATATAAAGGAAAAAATTATAATTGGATAAATTGTATAATAAATAATAAAATATAAAAAACCTTAATATAAGGTCTGTAAGCATACAGGTTGTTCCAACCAAGGAGGTTTGCATGCATACCTAGTGGGAATCCTTAGGCCTAGAAGCCCAACTAAGGGTCATGTGCATTTTTGACATTTTAAATGAATTATAATTGGTTGATTCATGTTTTAATAGGTATAAAATCCATAATTAGTAAAATTAATCCATTGGAGTGTCAGGTTAGGTCTCAAATGGCAAGCAGGCCTATTGGTAGGGTCTAGGCCTAGTGCCAAACAAGGGTAAGTTTTCATTTTTGGATCTTGAGGAGATAATATAATGATGGGAAATGTTTTTGGGGAATATAAAGGTTTTTTATCCATTATTTTTCAAATAAATTCATTATAAAACTAATTATTAGCTTTGAGGCTCCCAAACCCTCACAAAATGCACTAAATGGCACAAATGGTCATCTTGGAATGCTCATATCTTTCATGAGCCTTTGCATGGGACTTGGATATATTAAAATAAGTTATATGGGATAATTAAGAAGCCAAAATTTTAATTTTTAGAGAATTTAAATGTTCCAAATTTATGAACAAAGGTTAAGAAGGCTAGTCACTCTAAAACCCTCCAAAACCTTGTTTGAGACCTAGAGGTGAAAATAAGCCTAAAAGTGACACCAGATGGATAAATTTGAACCTGAGTGATGAATATAGGTTGTTAAAAAATACATTAGGATCACATAAATTACCTTGGTTTTCATGTAACTATATTAAAAAGAGGAAAATAAGGATTATTTTCACCATTTTTTGTGTTGTGCAGGCATGGTGAACTTCCAAGAGATGAAATCACTTTTGGAGGGAATATTAGGATTTTTAAACCTACATATGGTAATTATATAAAGTTTATAATCTTATAAGTGTGCCTACCAACTCATTTTTTTCAGCTAGTCCAGTACGCCAGCTAGTGAGGACTTAGAGAAAATGGTAAATCTTCATTTAGGGAGCCTTTTAAGGCCATTTTCTTGTAAATGATGCAATGGAAACTATTTAAAGATGTAATTTATCCTCTTTTATGGATAATATTTCAGAAATGAATAGTTTTTAAATGCCAAGTGTGAGGGGTGAAGGGAAAAGGGCTATTTTGAGACTGCCAAGTGTGATCATGCATGGCCAAGATGATAGGAAGGGTTAAGAGACTCCCAGGGTTATTAGTAACACATCCTACATAGATTAATCATAAAATTTGATCAGGTGCAGAGTTTGGGTAGTTTTGGAAGGCCAATTATGAGAGGTAGTTTTCTATGCATAGAAAAGGAGTTTTCTGACCATTTGTAGGTCTTGGATGATTGAAGATGACATTTTGAGATCCTAAAATGATATGGATCACCCATTACTTCTCTCTCATGAATTTTTAACTAATATTCACTTGGTGACACATGTCTTTGTGCCTCTTCAACTTCTCTTCTCTCTTTCCTCTTTCAAGTTCTATAAATTGAGTGTTCTTGGCCATTTCATGCATTTATCTACTGGGTATGGTGAATCCATACCAAAATTGTGCCTTGAGTAAATAAATACAAGTAATTTTAGCTCATTCTAAGGATTCACTAAGTGTATATGATAGTTTCTAGTCTTATGCAAATGTGATGTCTATTTGCCTTCACATGTACTTTTACTAGTATCTAGTGTGTTATGATCTTTTTATTGCAGGTTAACAAGAAGTGTTAAGTGAGGTTGTAGGTATAGTGAATGTCTCATTCAATTGAGTGTTTTATAATGCCTATTGTCTAAGTCTTCCTAGCCTATGCTATCTCCTAGACCCTATGTTGAAGCATTGATGATAGAGAGAGTTGATTGAGTGAAGTGTATATGAAACTTATTCTTGTTTCCAAGTGCATATAAAAGCTATGAGTAGAAAAAAAATATTTGGTGTATCACCCCCATAGAGTGGGTTTACTTTCAGTCATTCTCTATCGCTTTTTATCCCCAAGTTTAGTAGTGGGATTTGAACTCATTGATACATCAAGGGGAGCTAGCCCCTAATCTAGATATCCACCTCCTAATAGGGATACCCAAAACCTTGAGGCTATTAAATTATTTATCTTGAATGAGGAGAAGCTTGTCCCATCTCCTCATTGGGTGTAGGTTCAAGTGACAATAGTTTTTAGCACGTCTGGTGGGATAATTTATCTAAGGAGTTCAAGAATTCTTGGTGTGTTCTTCAACCAATCAACCTTTTGGAGGTATTTCAGTCAACACTAATAATGACTCCAAATTAATCAACTAATTAAGTAGCCCTAGTACATCAAGAAATCATATTTGGTATGTATAATTCCATTGTTTATAAGTATGGACCTTGTGTTCCTTCATATTATTTTGATCAAGATCATGTTGTTCATGGAATCACCTCAAGGATCTCTCCTAATTATCCTTCTTGTAGTCAATCCAAGAGTGCTAAAGAGATAATGTTGGAGTTTGAGAAGAAAATGCTGGAGATAGATAGGTTGAATAAGTAAAATAGGTATCAGCAAGAGCTTATGTATAAGGATGAGTGCTTTTTTAGGCAAGCTCAAGCCATGCAATTCATGAAGGAGAAACTAGTAAGATGGAAAAGTCAATCCACTCAAGGCAATCAACCTTGTATACCCTCTTCCATCCAAAGATAGCCTTCTCCCATCCAAAAGAAACCCTTCTCTTGTACACCAAATCCTTTCTATCAAATATCACTTACTCACCCAAATAAAATGAGCCAACCTCCTAGCCCATGTAATGCATCTTCTCCTATGTCAAAACAAACTACCCCTGATATTAATTCTTTGCACTTAGCAATCCAACACCAAAAGATATTGGATAAACCTTATATAGAAACCAACTACTCCAATTTTTTAGATTGTGAGCCCCCGTTTGAAGAAATTCATCCCATTTATATTGGAAACCAACACATCCATCTTCAAATAATGCCTCCTATGCATGTGCAAACTCTTCCTAGTCTCCCTCAACCTCCTCAAGCCCTCCAACATGATGTCAAGATTCCAAGTTGGAGAAATGCCTATCATAAACTAGCTCAAGACCTTGAGAAAGTGAATGAAGTTACTGCCTATCATCAAGAGGAGACACATGATGTCAAGATTCCATGTTAGAGGAGTGCTCATTATGAGTTAGCCCAAAAGTTTGAAGAAGAAAAGATAGAAGAAGCTATGCCTATTGGTTTCACACATTGGAAGGATGTAATTAAAATTCAAACACAACCTAAAGAGGAGAAGAATGAAGATATTGATGAGACTCTTATGGATATAAATGATATTTTAGTAATTCATTCTCCTACTCCTCAATCTGAAGTGTGTTCAAGTGATGGAAGTTGTCCAAGCTTTGATATGGCGATTTCAAGATGGAAAGAAGAACATGAAAATGTCCCATTATCTTTCAACCTAGTCAATGATGTTTCTTTCCCTCCCACCCTCTCCTTGGAGAAAGGATAAAATTTCTTGTGTGAGGTGGAAGACAAAATGGTAAAATTCAAGGGTGAAGAAAATAATCTAAGTGGAAAGACGGTAGCAGTTATAGAGCTCTATATACATGATGAGGTTTCATTATCTCTACTTAATGAACTTCCTTTTGGTCATGATGGAGATAGTGAACAATCCATAGTAGGTGATGATGAAGAATGCAAGCATGGTGAGCTCTTTTCCCCTTTATTTGATGAATTTTCCTTTTGCTTTTATGAAGATAGTGACCAAGCCATGGTACCTGAGTTGAATGTGGTTCAAGAGAATGTTATTATGCATCTAAAGACTTTGGTTCTTGAGAAAGAAGGAGAGAAGTCTGATTGGTTGGATAAAGGCTTTGAAGAAGGAGCTCTTGAGCAAGAAAATGATGATTTTTGGAATAAGTTATACATTTTTTGCCTCAGTTTAAATATTACACTAGCCACCTTTCCTGAAGAGATTTATAATAAAGCAAGAGATTAGTTTGAAAAGCTTCTCCAAGAGATAGAAAAGGATGAGCTAGTCCATGATGCATATCAAGAGAACCATGAGCCAAATGAGCCCTATAATGATGATATTATAGCCATGGATCCATTGATGGACTACATCAACATTAAGGACCAACATGAAACATCTCTCATAGAGTAATATGAATATATGGATGTTGAAGACATGTTTGAACCTGATGCATTGGAATACATGCCAATCAAGATGGCAAACAAGAAGGGTGAGTCACCAAGTTTTCACTCTGATAAATTACTTGGTTACCACCATGATCTTTCTTGTCATGAAAGAGACCTAATAAGTTTCCCCTTTGATCTAGGAGGGGTAAAAATGTATCAAGTTAAATGTACATATTAGTTTGATTTCAGTTGTGTTATGTTGTGCTTTCCCTACGTGCTTAGTAGCACAAGTGTGTCCTTATCTTGTTTGTTATTGGTCTTTGTTGTATCTTGTTTTTATTTCCCTTCATGTGTTTGAGGTAGAATTACTATATTTTTGGTCCCTTCAAGGTATATTCTTGATGTTTTCAAGTGTATCCTGACTCCCTCTCCTAATGGATAGGATAAGGCTACTAGTCCTTAACATATGCAAGCATGTTACCCCCTAGGAGTTACCAAATTGTTGACCAAATTTAACTTTCAATAAAATGAGGTCAACACCTATCATTTTAAACTTTTCAAGAAGGTTTACATACATCCTATGGGGTCTCAATTTGTCCTACATACCTTACTTAGTCTTGTTCTAGTCTTTGTCTAATTTTATTTCCCTTGAATTGGCCTAGTCAACCATGATCAACTATGGTCAAACCTTGGTAAAACTTAGTCGAAGGTACATTTGTATCTAATTTTTCCTAATATGGTATTTATCATGTTTCAATGTGATCACAAGTCATAAACTAGTCATTTATTGAGTCTCATGTAAAAAAAGGTCTTTTGGCCACCTTTTAGCCTATTAAATGACTTGTACTTATTTTTATGCCATAAAATTTGACACCAAGGTCAGTTTCAATGTGGTTCATGTTAGGATCATGTTATTGGATAGTTATAAGTCAGGTTCATCAAGCAAGAAATAGTTTTTCCTAAAAATATGCTTTTTTCAACACTTGTACGGACTTCTCAAACTCCTTTGCAACAAAAAATGTGGTGGAGTGACTCTTCATTTAGCCACAGGTCATATCCACATTTGGTTTTCATTTATTTCACAAAAAATTACATCTTCAACTCATATTTCTTCTTTCTCCATTGGGAAGCCAAGGAAGTGCAAGTTAAAACACTCACCATGAGAGCTACAGGTGGAGTTAAGGAAAATGTTTCTATAAGTGGATATAATTCTAAGTGAAATTAAAATCAATAGAAATAACTTGAAATTTGGTGTCTCCTCCTTTATGAATGATCATTTACACTCTAGGAAGTTTTTTATGGAATTGCATTTAGGAGGGGTGTATGTTTGTATATGTTTCTTATTTTTAGGAATCCATGGAGCTGTGTGAGTTTGATGAGGTATTTTTAGGTTTTAATGAGGTGCTCTCTAAGGTGTTTTAACCATATAACACTTATCTTTCAATTCCATTTGAAGGAGAGTATAAATTGTGCTTATTTTCTAAGATGACATCCATATATGCAAAACCTGAGTTTTCTTAATGTGGAGGAGGATATTAGAGGTGATTGATATGTTTGAAAAGGTTATTTAATCAAATTTAATTGAGATTATTCAAGTTTCATACTCCCTTCAAGCTAATTGCCCAATTTCCTTGCTTACTATTTTGTTTCCAAAGTGTGCATTTACAGTCATCTCTACAGGGTTTCCAGGAGGTTTGTACAGATGTGTGAAAAGTGAGAACATGGTGGAATTCATGTTTGAGATAATAGAATGTTAGGGTGTGGAGCTAAAAACTTCACCAAGGAGCATTCATTATCAAGTTTGGGTCTACACAGACACCGGCGTCGGTCAGGAGTGACCGACGTCGATCACAGGCAGTTGCAGAGGCGCCGACGTCGGCAGAAGGTCGGCCGACGGCGGTCACAGACAAGCAGCAGGAACCGACGTCGGTTACCTGCGTGTCCAGAAAGCTATTTTCATGGACAAAAGCGAGTGTTTACATGATAAGTTTGAGTTGAAGTCTCAAGCTCGTGTCTCTATTGTTAGCAATACTATTTTTAGAGCCCTTGTTCAAGTGGCTTAACTGCTTGTTGGTTGTACATGCTCAAGTCTCCTAATTCTATATGTAGAATTAGATCTTCTTAGCTTATTGTTTTTTGGTAGTGGATTATTGTAGTTGGGTGAATTATTGTAATTCATTATGTGAGAAGAACAGTACAGAATTGAATCAATCCAGGCTTGTTGGAGTTGATTGTTCTTGAGAGAGAGAGAGCTCTTGAAGAATATAGATCTATTGAGAGATCTATACATCTAGGAGAGGTGTGGAAGAAAGAAGCTTTCTTCAATTGTATTCCTTTTGTAAAGAGTTTGTTAATACAAGTTTTTAGGGTGTTTTCTTGTATCTCTTGTTCTTGTTATTATCATTCTAATTACTTGTCAATTTGATTTAATTCCGCGTTTATTGCTGTCACAATTGTAATCTATTGTTGGATTGATCCCCCAACATAGAATATCCCAAAGGTTCTTAATGTTCATGTTTATGAATTTAGAATGCTAACAAAGAAAAAATCCTCCTTCAAAAGAGTGAGTTATCATTTTGGATTCTCGGTCCCAAAAGTGACCAAACAGAGGTAATGAAGGTTTTTGGAGATGATTTAGGTTGATTTTAAAAAGTCTTTTCACTATCCTAATTTCTTTGCCTTGTATCCCTATCCACTAAGAGTAACCATGCCAAGTTTAAAAGTCAAAAGAGGAGTGGAAGATGGTTTTTGAAGGCCTCAAAATTGCCAAAAAATCATTGATTTGCAATAGCAATGCCTATAGGAATGAATGGCAAAGTTGGCTTTGCACCCCATATGGAAGACCTAAGCTATTCCATCAAGTTTCAACCATCCAAATTATTTTGTAGAACATTTATGAGCTATTAATGAGCAAGGAAAATGTTATTTTGGTGTTTTGGCCCCCTAATGCAAGCCCTCTACCCGTACAGGGGTCTGAGATGATAGAATTATCCAAGATCCAATTGATAGAATCAAACACATGAACTAAAAATGCAAATCAAATAGAAACATAACTCCATTATTGAGATTGAAATCAAAATAGAGTATAAGTATAATAATATTGTATTCATAACTCATTAAAAATTAGCTTAGATGAGAGACATATTTATAGGTACAATGGAGGCATAGAACCAAGACATTTGACAATGTGAACATAAGACTTTTTACAAATGGTTTGTGTGCTCTATATGTTAATATTGGTGGGTAAGGGTATCCTTACCCACCAATTTGACTACAATTTTCCCATGTACATGTGCACCTTAATTGTCTCATTTATGACACCTAAGTGGCCTCAAAATAACACCTAAATAAGATAAATATAAGTGTAGGAATAATCTATAATAATAAATATAAGGAAAATAATATCCTACAATAACACCCCCCCTTAAGCATAGCTTAGGTGGGTAACTAATATTGGGTCCCGGCAACATGGCCTGATGAGGTACCTAAGTACAATGCAACTCTCATAAAGTGGAGCAAAAGGAGAAAACCCCTAGGAAAAAAAATCCATCCCCCAAAAGAGAGAAAGGAAGAAGAGGACTAGAAGCCCCCCTAAAGATGATGCTGATGTAACTCGTACCCAAAGAAGAGCATGCAAGTGAAGATACTTGCTCTCAGTGAATGTCTTGGTGAAGATATCAATTATCTACTCTGTAGTCTAGAAAAATCTAAGATTAATGACCTATCCATGAATGAGCTCCCAAATGAAGTGCATATGAATCTCAATGTGCTTGGTCTGTTGATGTTGGATTGGATTCTTGTACATCTGAATGGTGCTTTGGTTATCACAAAAAATGACTATGGGTTGCTTGAAATGTATACCAAAATCAGTAAGAATCCCTTGAAGCCAAATAGCTTTAGTAGCAAAATTTATATCCCCTCTGTATTAAGCCTCAATAGATGATAAAGCAATATCATTTTACTTCTTACTAGGCTAGCTAATTGGTCCTAAACTAAGTGAGAAACTATATCCTGAAGTGGACTTATGATGTCGAATATCACTATCCTAGTTTGAATCTATGTATCCAATCAAGTCAATATCAATAACTACTCCATATTGAATCCCAAAATTATGAGTGCCCTAAATGTAGTGGAGGATCAATTTGGTTGATTTCTAGTGTAGCTCATGTGGTGTTTACATAAACCTAGAGACCATACCCACTACATATGAAATATCAAGTCTAGTGTGAGTCAGATAGATGAGGCTACCAACTAGTTGTCAATACAAGGTAGCATCAACCAATGAAGAAGAACACTCAGCCTCAAGTTTTAATCCAAAAATAAAGGGAGTCAGAGTTGGTTTACAAGCATCCATGTGAAACTATGTGAATAAATCAAGAGCATACTTGGATTGTGTAATGGTAATACCTGAGTCAGATTATGAAATCTCAATACCAAGGAAGTAATGTAATAAACCCAAGTCAGTCATGGAGAATCTATCATGCAAAGTAGTTTTCACTACTACAATGGAAGATGAATAACTCCCTATGATCAATAGGTCATCCACATATAGAACCAAAATCAAGAGTGAATTATCTTGCTGTAAGATGTAGACATTTAGATCAAAATTGCATCTAGTGAACCCAACTATGAGAAGAAATGAATCCATCTTGGCATACCAAGCTCAAAGGGCCTATTTGAGGCCATTGATAGATTTTTGAAGTTTACACCCTAAGGAAGAATCTTTCAAAAAACCTTGTGGTTGTTCCATATATATCTCCTCCTCAAGGCCACCATGAAAAAAAGAACTTTTCACATCCATTTGATGAACATCCCAATGATAAGCTACAATAATGGAAATAGTGAGTTGAATAGAATTTTTCTTAGTCTATGCCAGGAACGTGTGAAAATCCTTTCACTACTAATCATGATTTGAACTTATCCACCGACCCATCTACTAAGAATTTTGTTTGATACATCTACCTACATCGAACAAGTTTCCTTCCCTTGGGAAGTGGTATTAGATCCCAAGTGTGGTTCCCAATTAAGGAACTATACTCTTCATACATACCTGTATCCCACTCAATAATGATAGAGCATCATGAAATGACTATGGATCAGAAGCATAAGTAATAAAAACTTGTGGAATACCCTAAAATTGTGAACAAGTTTGTCTGACATCTGATGGATTCCCAGCCCAATCACCTGTACTCTATAGAGTGTCTAGCCCAAAGAGGACCTGAAGTCAGATGATCAAGAGGAGATTATTGAACTTTAGAAATGTGACTATGAATGGAATGAGGTGAATTTATATCACTATCCTCATCATCTGAACTAGAAGAAGAATTTTCATCAATAGGTATCTGATCTAGATGATCTGAATCATCTAAAATGTCATCATATCCTAGAGAGTCCAAAGAAGAGGGAGAAGTGTCATGTGTGGAGTCTGATGAACCCTATTTAAAGTTTACACTCCTCTCAATGAAAAAATCATGTGTGGTAGGATGAAGAAGCCTATATCCCTTAACACCTTCTGCATACCCAAAAAATATGTAAGTCTTACTTTGATGTTTCATGGTCATACGTTTCTTTTTAGAAATGTGGGCCATAACTGGAGATCCAAATACCCTAAAGTTATTAACTTCAAGTTTTTGATTTATCAAGCTTCAAAAGGAGTGATCCCTTTTAATGCTTTATGAGGAACATGATTTTGGATATAACAAGCAAAATTAATGGCTTCTACCCAATATTGTGGTGTAAGTGATTTGGAGTGTATCATATAGTTTGCCATTTCCTTCAAAGATCTATTCTTAAATTTTGTAACACCATTCTACTAAGGACTATATGGAACTATTCATTTTAGATCAATCCCTTTTGAAGTACAAAATTTCTCAAAGTGATGACTAACATACCACCATTATTAGTGCACAAAATTCTAATGATTTTTCTTGATTGTTTCTCAACAAGAGCCTTGAAAGCCTTAAAATGGTCAAAGACCAGACTTTTATTGAAAATAATACACCCAAGTATACCTAGATAAGTCATCTATGAAGGTAAACATGTACCTATTCCTATTGAAGGAAGGCTTTGGAAATAGTCCCAAAAACATCACTGTGAATTAGCTTCAAAATTTGAGTGGCTCTCCCTGATTTGCCTTTGTCATATTTCTCTTCAGGATGTTTTCCAAGCATGAAACCTTCATAAATACCATCATAAAAATGAATAAGAGGTAACCCTATTACCATATCTTGTCGATTGAGTTGTTCTAAGTAGCGATAATTTAGATGGCCAAATCACTCATGCCATAGTTTGCTCTCTTCATTAGAATGAGTGAGTAATAAAATATAAGGGTAATTAAGAGCAAAATTTAAGGTATAAAACCTTGATTATTTATTTTATTTACCAATGGCCACTATATTATTACTATGTATCTCTTTAATGACAATAGAATCTAGAGTAAACTCAACTTTTTTTTCCTGATCTAATTTAGGTGATTTGATAAATAGATAGGAGATTAGTTGATAGCGATGGAATAGATAAGACATTTTCAAATGTTCCATCATTAACTTCAATATATCCTCTCCCAAAAACTTCAATAGAAGTGTCATCACCTGTTAGAATAGATGGCATAAAACATGGCTCTAAGGATGAGAACAAGTCTCGTGAAGAAGCCATGTGATGTGAGGCACTAGAATCAATCACCCATGTGTATGGTTGAGATGTAACTGCAACAAGGGCCTTGCCCTTACCTTTACCCTTAATACTTTATTTTGCCTTAGAAGACTCCTATGTTGATGAGGTTGATTTGACTGTATCAAGGACATTGATGTTGTTTTTCTCAAGCATCTTTGTTAGTTGATCAATCTATTTCTTCATACATTTTTCTTAATCATACCTAGTTCTCTTATAATAGGCACATGTGATCCTCTCTTTCTTGGGTTTCCTACTTGAAGAGGACTCATATGATAATTTTATCTTAGTATCTGATTTTTGACCCCTTTATTGCTCTTGGTCCTTCTTGTTTTGTTTCTTCTCTTTATTAATTGAAAGTCTTCAGTTTGTCATGACTCAACAAAGAATGTGATTTGAAGGACTTCAATGTACCCATTTGGATGAGATTATCTTTCTCCCTAGTTAATTATTTATCAAAATCATCTAAAGATGGCATACTCCATGCAGTTTCTAGGGCACATTTTGTACCATAAAAGGTAGAGACAAAAATTGAGTAGTCAAGACCTAACTTAGAAAGGATAGAGAGGATCAATTGTTCATCATTTTTATCTATGACACACAATTTTAATTTCAACCTAAGTGATTTAAGTTTAGTGAACAAATATTTTATAGTGTCAAAAATTTTTGGACTCAAACTAATGAGCTCATTTTCTAGCTCATGACCCCTCATTACATCCTACTTCCTAAAGAGTTATTCTAAGGTGTTCCAAATCTCATGTGGTGATTTAGTAGATTCAATGTGAAAGAGTAAGTCAAGAGAAAATGGATAAACACAAAAGGCCATATGCTTCATCACACCTATTATACCACTTAATTTTATCTGCACCAAGTTTTGGTTTAGTTTCCATATTCATGGTTATCCTGTGTAAACCTTTACTTCTTAAAAAAACTTTGTACTTTAGATTTCTAGTAATGATAATTTAATGGAGTGAGAAGTGGAGCTAAATTGTGATCCATGATGTAGTGCAAGTAAAAACTGAATAAGCAATAAAGAAGGCAAGACACAAAACAACCTCCCTTGAAACTATCAAAAAGAACCCCCCCCAATTACAGAGGTTTGACACTTTATATTTTAGTGCATATAAAATCAACACTTTAGTATGTATACAATTGGCACTTTATGTTTTAGTGTGTATACAATCAACACTTTAGTGCATCTATAATGGGCATCAAATTTTTTGCACAATAAATCCCATCAAATCTTAAGATATCATGCAGGGCCAAAGATAGCCATAAACATGAGTATAGAGTTGATTCTTGAAGCTTCAACTCATGTACCCAAGGATAGATGATACATACACTAAAAATAAGATACTACATAATAGATTTGTACTCAGATATAATGAATTATAGGTACAAATTTGCACAATAAACCACAAAGATATAGTTGATGTCAAATTGCATGATTTGGTGTAGTATTTATCATCACACAATACACACAACAACAAGATGACTATCCAAGATTTTTGAATGTGCAGTATAGTTTAGTATTTAGTATCACACAATACACATAAAAACAAAGTGTCTAGCATAGAAATGAGTGAAATATTTGCATTAATGACATAAATAATAATGCACACTCATAAAAAATGGATGTCAAACTCAGTCAAGAATGCATCCAAAAATGAGCAATATGTACAATGATTACATAAGTGATAATAAAAGATCACAAAAATGGACATTGGGATCAGTAAAAAAATATATCCATGAGGAGAACAAGAGTGTTAAATTGTGAGTCAAGCAAAGAAGATGATAAAATTTTGTTTTGCTTGTGAGGGGATTTGACTGCTTGCCAAAATTGGACCTCACCCT
The DNA here is from genome assembly GCA_037957365.1 of Torreya grandis. Lineage (NCBI taxonomy): Eukaryota > Viridiplantae > Streptophyta > Pinopsida > Cupressales > Taxaceae > Torreya > Torreya grandis. Next base: position 251,839 of record JARHVA010006507.1, on the reverse strand, counting down.
TCATATTCACGAAATAGAAGGAATATTTAAAAACAATGATAAAAAAAATCCTTAAAATATGATTTTTCAAAATAATATTATTTTTATAAATAAAAACAATTTAAAAAAAAACCCTTAAAACTTCATCATCAAAAATGTAATGTTTTGCAATTTTCTAAAAAGTACCATAGTCAGTAAAACTATGATAAGTTTCACAATTATTAAAAAAATTAAAAATTTCAAAATGATACATAAAGAGAAAAAAAAGGCACATAGAACCCAAAAAAATATCTAAGCGATTGTTTACCATTTAATCAAAATTGGAAAAATATTAGTCATTTTTCTAAAAAAAAATGGATTTGCAAAAAAAACTTATAGATATTGCCTCCTTATCAAAAAATGATTTAGTATTCTATCCAACCATCTTGAATGATCCTTACAGATCTAAAAATTTTATTTATATATCCAATATAATTGAAATACTTATAAATACTGATGAAAATCACTAATTAGAGAAGAAAGGACTGTACATGATACATAAATCTACAGGTTTCTCCTTTACAATCTTAGTTAGAATACAAACTCAAAAAACTACTCAAAATTTCAATAAATTAGCAAAAAAATGGTTTTTTACTAGAAAAAATATCTGATACCATGAAAAAATTGTCCAAGATCCAACTAATAGAATCAAACACATGAATTGTAAATGCAAAGCAAATAAAAGCAAAACTCTGTTGTCGAAACTGAAATCAAAATAGAGAAGAATTATAATAATATTACATTCATAACTTAGTGAAAAATAGCTTAGATGAGAGGAATATTTATAGGTACAATGGAAGCATAGATCCAAGACATTTGGCATTGTGAACATAAGACTTTTGCCAAATGGTTTGTGTGCTCCATATGTCAATATTGGTGGGTAAGGGTATCCTTACCGACCAATTTGACTACAATTTTCCCATGTTCATGTGCACATTAATTACCTCATTTATGACACCTAAGTGACCTGAAAATAACACCTAATAAATTTAAATACAAGTTTAGGAATAATACATAATAATAAATATAAGGAAAATAATATCTTACACTAACATGAGATGCCTAAACACAGTCATCAAGGTTATGAACAATGAGCTAAGAACGTGAAGTTTGGACTTGGTTTTGAGTTTAAATGTGATATAGGGTGGTTTTATGCCTTATAAAACCTTAATTAGGGTTAAAAAAACCTCAATAAAGTTCCAAATGACCTCTATCCACCTACAACAAGCCATAAAATGCACACACATGACTGTGACAGACATGGTTGACAGTGAGACTAAAGTTTTGAATTTGGACTTGTTTGGAGTTATTCCAAGTTGATAAAAGGTATAATGAGTGAAGGAGGATATTAAATATATTTTTGGAACACCTAAAAAACATGTAAAAATCCTAAACCCTTGCCAAGAGTGCACCTACATCAAGCTTGAAATGAATACATAGTCAAAATAGGGTATCTAGGACAATGGATCAAATCATAGGAGTGAACTATGGTTTGAAGGATTTTATGTGAATAAAAGGCATGAAAAAATTCATATGACCTGATTCAACATATAAAGGATGTCTAAACCCATCAAACAAAGTTCAATCACATCTACATGCATGGCTTAAGGGGACTGTCTCAGTCCTTAAGGAGCAGAGGCCTAATTTGGAATTCAAGGGATGAACTAAGGCAAGAGATTGAACTTAACCTTGGAGAATTGATGGATGATCAACTTAATGATATTTTAATCATGATATAATGTTTTAATTTTATTTAAAAATCATATAACAAGCTAAAAACACCTACAACCAAGGCCTAACGTAGGGTTCCTCTTTTCTAGGCAATTATAGGCCAAATTCATGTTTCCAAGAGCATAAAAAGGTGTTTTAAGAAGATTTAGGGCTTGAAAAAATGGTTTAAAAAATAATGGTGAGATTTATTAATCCATATAATTCTGAAAAAAATCTCTAAACATTCCATTTCTTCTCCAAGTACAGTCCATCCCTTGCCCAATCAAACTATACTTTTCCCAAAAAGTCTGCCTTACAAAATTGGAGAGTTAGAGGACCAAATGGACGATATGAGAGATAAATTTTGGTAAAAATTACACTTAGGACCTATATAACATGATAAAATATTAATACTTGATGAGATAATAGGTAAAACACTCACTATTTTGTCTCAAAACAGGGGCAATTTTGGTGTGCATGGATGCACCAACTTTGGGAAAAATGATGAAATTTTGAACCAAAAAGATATAAATAAAAAAGTTATGATTGAATAAGCTGAAGGGGAAATAATAAAATATAAAATAACTTAATATAAGGTCTGGAAGTATACAAGTTATTCCAACCAAGGAGGTTTGCATGCATACATAGTGTGGATCCTTAGGCCTAGAAGCCCAACTAAGGGCCAAGTGAATTTTTGACATCTTACATGACTTAAAATTGGTTGATTAATGTTTTAATAGGTATAAAATATGTGTTAGATCCATCATTAGTAAAAGGAATCCATTGGAGTGTTAGGTTGGATCTCAAATGGCAAGCAGGTCTATTGGCAGGGTCAAGGCCTAATGCCAAACAAGGGTAAGTTTTCATTTTTGGATATTAAGGAGATAATATAATGATGGGAAAATATTTGTGGGGTAAATATACAGGTTTTTGAGCCATTATTTTTCAAATAAATTCATCAGAAGACCAATTCTTGGCTTTGAGGCTCCCAAACCCACACAAAATGCAATAAATGACACGAATGGTCATCTTAGAATGCTCATATCTTTCATGAGCCTTTTCATGGGACCTGGAGATATTCAAGGAAGTTGGAGGGGGTCCTTAATAAGCCAAAAGTGGAATTTGGAGAGAAGTTAAATGTGCCATATTTATGAACAAAGGTTAAGAAGGCTAGTCACTCTAAAACCCTCCAAAACCTTGTTTGAGACCTAGAGTTGAAAATGAGCCTAAAAGTGCCACTAGATGGAGGAATTTGAACATGAGTGATGAATATAAGTTGTTTAAAACTCAAAGAGGATCACATAAATGGAATTTTTTTATATGTAACAATAAGGAAAAGTGTAAAATAGGGCTTATTTTTACCATTTTTTGTGTTGTGCAAGCATGGTGAACTTCCAAGAGATGAAATCACTTTTGGAGGGAAGATTAGGTCTTTTTATAATTAAATATAGACATTATATCAAGTTTATAAGATTATAAATGTGCCTACATACTCATTATTTTTAGCTAGTCTAGTAAACCAGCTAGTGAGGACTTAGAGAAAATGGAAAATCTTCATTTAGAGAGCCTTTTAAGGCCATTTGATTGTAACTGATGCCATGGAAAATATTTAAAATGTAATTTATCCTCTTATATGGATCATACTATTATATGAAGAGTTTTCATATGCCAAGTGTGAAGGGTGAAGGGAAAAGGTCTATTTTAAGAATGCCAAGTGTGATCATGCATGGACAAGATGATAGGAAGGGTTAAGAGCCTCCCCAATGAATGTGAGGGATTCTTAGTAACCCCTCCTACTAATATTCATCATTAAATTTGATCAAGTGTAGAGTTTTGGTAGTTTTGGAATGCCAATTATGAGGGGCAGTTTTTAATGCATTAAAAATGAGTTTTCTAACCATTTACAGGTCTTGGATGATTGAAGATGATATATGGAGATCCTGACATGATATGTCTCACCCAATCCTTCTATCTCATGCATTTTTAACTAATATTCACTTGGTGACACATGTCATTGTTCCTCTTCAACTTTTCTTCTCTCTCTCTCTCTCTCTCTCTCTCTCTCTCTCTCTCTCTCTCTCCCTCCCTCTCTCTCTCTCTCTCTCTCTCTCTCTCTCTCTCTCTCTCTCTCTCTCTCTCTCTCTCTCTCTCTCTCTCTCTCTCTCTCTCTCTCTCTCTTCTTTTAAGTTCTATAAATTGGGTGTTCTTGGCCATTTTATGCATCTCTCTATTGGGTATGGTGAATCCCTACAAAAATTATGGCTTGAACCAATAAATATAATTAATTTTACCTCATTATAAGGATTAACTAAGTGTATATGATAGTTTTTAGTCTTGTGCAAGTGTGATGTCTATTTGCCTTCACATGTAATTTTACTAGTACCTAGTGTGTTATGATCTTTTTCTTGTAGGTCAATAAGAAGTGTTAAGTGAGGTTTTAGGTATAGTGAATAGCTCATTAAATAGAGTGTCTTATAATTCCTATTACCTATGTATTCATAACCTATGCTATCTCCTAGACCCCATGTTGAATCATTGATGTGTGTGAGAGAGAGAGAGAGAGTTGATTGAGTGAAGTGTATACGTAAATTATTCTTGGTTCTAAGTGCATATAAAAGCTATGAATATAATAAAAATCTTTAGTTTATCACCCCCAGAGTAGGTTTAATTTTAGTCATTATCTATGCCTTTTCATCCCCAAATTTAGTAGTGGGATTTGAGCTCATTGATACATCAAGGGGAGCTAGCCCCTAATCTAGAGATCCATCTTCTAATAGGGATACCCACAGCCCTAAGGTAGTTCCATTATTTCACTTGAATGAGGAGAATCTTTTCCCATCTCCTAATTGGGTGTAGGTTCAAGTGAAAACAATTTTTGGCATGCTCGATGGGATAATTTATCTAAGGATTTGAAGAATTCTTTGTGTGTTCTTCAACTAATCAGCATTGTAGAGGCATTTCAGTCAACACTAATGGCATCTCCAAGTTGAATCAGCTGGTTAAGCAGCCCTAGTGCATCAATAAATCATATTTGGTATGTATAATTCCATTGTTGAGAAGTATAGACATTGTGTTCCTTCATATTATTTTAATCAAGTTAATGTTATTCATGGAATCACCTCAAAGAGCTCTCGTAATTGTCCTTCTCCTAGTCAATCCAAGAGTGTTAGGGAGATAATGTTGGAGTTTGAGAAGAAAATTCTAGAGATAGATAGGTTGAATTAGAAAAATAGGTATCAGCTATAGATTATGTACAAGGAGGAGTGCCTGTTTAGGCAAGCTCAAACAATGTAATTCATGAAGGAGAAACTAGTAAGATGGAGGAGTTAATACACTCAAGGCAATCAACCTTGTATACCCTCTTCCATTCCAAGACAACCTTCTCCCATAAAAAAGAAACCCTCCCCTTGTACACCAAATCCTTTTTATCAAATAGTACTTGCTCACCCAAATACAATGAGCCAACAATCTACCCCATGTAATACATCTTCTCCTATGTCAAAATAAACTACCCCTGTTATTAATCCTTTGCACTTAGCAATCCAACACCAAAATATATTGGATCAGCCTTCTATGGAAACCAACTACTCCAATTTCTTACATTATGACCCCTCATTTGAAGAAATCCATCCCATTTACTTTGGAAACCAACACATCTATCTTCAAACAACTCCTCCTATGTGTGTGCAAACTCTTCCTAGTCTCCCTCAATCTCATCAAGCCCTCCAACATGATGTAAAGATTCCAAGTTGGAGAAATCTATCATGAACTAGCTCAAGACCTTGAGAAAGTGAATGAAGCTACTGCCTATCATCAAGAGGAGACACATGATGTCAAGATTCCAAGTTGGAGGAGTGCTCATTATGATTTAGCCCAAAATTTTGAAAAAGAAAAGATAGAAGAAGCTATGTGTATTGGTTTCACACATTGGAAGGATGTCATTAAAATGCAAACACAACCTAAAGAGGAGAAGAATGAAGATATTGATGAGACTCTTATGGATAAAAATGCTATTTTAGTAAGTAATTATCCTACTCCTCAATCTAAAGTGTGTTCAAGTGATGGAAATTGTCAAAGATTTGATATGGTGATTGCAAGATGGAAAGAAGAGCATGCAAACCATTATCTTTCAACCTCGTCAATGATGTTTCTTTCCTTCCCACCCTCTTCTTGGAGAAAGGAGAAAATGTCTTGTGTGAGGTGGAAGACAAAATGGTAAAATTAAAGGGTGAAGAAGATAATATAAGTGGAAAGAAGGTAACAGGTATAGAGCTTTGTAGACATGATGAGGTTTCATTATCTCTACTTGATGAAGTTCCTTTTGATCATGATGAAGATAGTGAACAATTCATAGTAGGTGATGATGAAAAATACAAGCATGGTGATTTTTTACCCCTTTATTTGGTGGGTTTTCCTTTTGCTTTGATGAAGATAGTGACCAAGCCATGGTACCTAAGTTGAATGTGGTTCAAGAGCATGTTTTTGAGCATCTAGGGACTTTGGTTCTTGAGCAAGAAAGAGAGAAGTTTGATTGGTTGGATAAAGGCTTTGAAGGAGTTCTTGAGCAATAAAATGATGATTTTTGGAATAAGTTAGAATTTTTTTCCTCAGTTCAAATATTACACAAGCCACCCTTCCCCAAGAGAGTTATAATGAATCAAGAGACCGGTTTGAAAAGATTCTCCAAGAGATAGAAAAGGATGAACTGGTCCATGATGCATAACAAGAGAACCATGAGCCAAATGAGCCCTATAATGATGAGATTGTAGCCATGGATCCATTGATGGACTACATCAACATGAAGGACTAGCATGAAACATGTCTCAAAGAGCAATATGAATACATGGATGTTGAAGACATGTTTGAACCTGCTGCATTGGAATCCATGCCAATCAAGATGGCAAACAAGAAGGGTGAGTCACCAAGTTTTCACTCTGATAAATTACTTGGTTACCACCATGATCTTTCTTGTCATGAAGGAGACCTAAGAAGTTTACCTTTTGATCCAGGAGGGGGAAAAATGTATCAAGTTAGATTTACATATTAGTTTTCTTTCAGTTGTGTCGTGTTGTACTTTCCCTAAGTGCTTAGTAGCACAAGTGTGTACTTATCTTGTTTGTTTTTGGGTCTTTATTGTATGTTATTTTTCTTTCCCTTCATGTGTTTAAGGAAGAATTATTGTCTTGTTGGTCCCTTCAAGGTATACTCCTATTGTTTTCCAAATGTATCCTGACTCCCTCACCCAATGGCTAGGATAAGGCTACTAGTCCTTAAAATAGGCAAACATGTTACCCCTAGGAGTTACCAAATTATTGACCAAATTTGACTTCTAGTCAAATGAGGTCAACACATATCATTTTAAAATTTACAAGAAGGTTTAAATACATCCTATGGGGTCTCAATTTGTCCTACATACCTTACTTGGTCTTGTCCTAGTCTTTGCCTAAGTTTATTTCCCTTGAATTAGCCTGGTCAACTATGGTCAAACCTTGGTAAAACTTAGTAAAATGTACATTTGTGTCTAATTTATTATAATATGGAACTTATCATGTTTAAATGTGATCACAAGTCATAAACTAGTCATTTATTTAGTCTCATTTGAAAAAGGGGGTCTTTTGGCCACCTTTTAGCCTATTAAATGACTTATACTTACTTTTATGCCATAAAATTTGACACCAAGGTCAGTTTAAACGTGATTTATGTCAATATAATGTCAAAGGATAGTTATAAGTCATGTTAATTAGGTAAGAAATAGTTTTCCATAAAACATATGCCTTTTTCAATACTTGTACAGACTTCTCAAACTCCTTTATAGAAAAAAACATGGAGTGACTCTTAAAATACCTAAATGTCATATAAACATTTCTTTTTAATTTATTTAACAAAAAATTTCATCTGCAACTCATTTCTCTTCTTTCTCCATTGGCAAGCCAAGGAAGGGCAAGTTCAAACACTCACCATGAGAGCTACAGGTGGAGATAAGGAAAACGCTTCTATAGGTGGATATAATTAAAATTTAAATTCACATCCATATAAATAAATTTAAATTTTTTGGCTCATCCTTTATGAATGATCATTTACACTCTAGGCAGCTTTTTATGGAATTGCATTCAAGAGGGGTGTATGTTTGTATTCATTTCTTATTTTTAGGAATCTAGGGAGCTGTGTGAGTTTGATGAGGTGTTTTTCGGTGTTAATGAGGTCATCTCCATGGTTTTTTAAACCATCCAACACTTATATTTCAATTCCATTTGAAGGAGAGTTCAAATTGTGCTTATTTTCCAAGATGACAACCATATATGCAAAACCTGAGTTTTATTAACATGGAGGAGGATATTGAAGGTGATTGATATGTTTTAAATCATGTTTGAAAAGGTTATTTCATTAAATTTCCTTGAGAGGAATCAATTTTCATACTCCCTTCAAGCTAATTTCCCAATTTCCTTGCTTACTGTATTGTTTCCAAAGTGTGGATTTACAGTCATCTCTACAGGGTTTTTAGGAGGTTTGTATAGATGTGTGGAAAATGAAAACATGGTGGAATTAAGGTTTGAGATTATATAATATCCCAAAGGTTCTTAATGTTCATGTTTATGAAGTTAGAAGGCTAACAAAGCAAAAATCCTCCTTCAAAAGAGTGAGTTGTCATTTTGGGTTTTTAATTCCAAAAGTGACCAAACAAAGGTCCTGAAGGTTTTTGGAGATGATGTAGGTTGATTTAAACAAGTATTTTCACTATAATAAATTATTTTACTTGTATCCATATCCACCAAGATTAATAATGCCAAGTTTCAAGGTCAAAGGAGGAGTGGAAGATGGTTTTTGAAGGCCTCAAAATTGCCAAAAAATCATTGATTTGTAACAGTGATGTCTACAAGAATGAATGGCAAAGTTGGTTGTGCACCCCATACGGAAGACCTAAGCTATTAAATCAAGTTTTAACCATCCAAAATAGTTCAAAAAAAATTCATGAGCTAGTAATGAGCATGAAAAGGGTGATTTTGGTGTTTTGGCCACCTAATGCAAGCCCTCTGTCCATATAGGGGTCTGAGATGCCTAAACACAGTCATCAAGGTTATGAACAATGAGATAAGGATGTAAAGTTTGGTCTTGTTTTTGAGTTTAAATATGATATAGGGTGGTTTTATGATTTATAAAACCTTCATGAGGGTTAAAACACCTCAAAAAAGTTCCAAATGACCTCTATCCACCTACAACAAGCCATAAAATGCACAAACATGACTGTGACAGACTTGGTTGATAGTGAGACTAAAGTTTTGAATTTGGACTTGTTTGGAGTCATTAAAACTTGATACAAGGTATAATTATTGAATTAAGATCTTAAGGATATTTTTGGAAATCCTAAACAACTTGTAAAAATCCTAAACCCTTTCCAAGAGTGTACTTACAACAGGCTTGAAATGAAAACACGGTCAAAATGGGGTATTCTGGGACAATGGACCAAATTATGGGAGTGAACTATGGTTTTAAGTATTTTATGTGAATAAAAGGAATTAAAAAATTACTATGACATGATTCAACATATAAAGGATGTCTAAACCCATCAAAAAATGTTCAATCACACCTATATGCATGGCTTAAGGGGTAGAGGCCTAATTTGGAATTCAAGGGATAAACTAAGGCAAGAGATTGAAATTAACCTTAGATAATTGATTTATTATCACCATAATGATATTTTAATCATGATATCAGGTCTTAATTATGTTTTAAACATATAACAAGCTAAAAACACCTACAACCAAGGCTTAAAGCAGGGTTCCTCTTTTCTAGGCATTTATAGGCCAAATTCATGTTTTTAAGAGCATAAAAATGTGTTTTAAGGAGAGTTAAGGCTTGTAAAAATGGTTTAAATCATCACGAGTAGCCTTAATAATCCATAAAATTCCACAAAAAATCTCTAACCAATCCATTTCTTCTCCAAGTACAGTCCATCCCTTGTCCCCTTAAACTATGCTTTTCCCAAAATATCTGCCTTGCAAACTTGGAGAGTTGGAGGACCCAATGAAGGATTTGAGAGATAAATTTTATGAAATAGTAATATTAGGAACTATATAAAATTATAAAATAATAATATTTTGTGAGATAATAGTGAAAACACTCACTATTTTGTCTTAGAGCAGGGGCAATTTTGGTGTGCATAGAGGTACCAATTGTGGGAAAAATGATGAAATGGTGAACTAGAAGGATATAAAGGAAAAAAATTATGATTTTATAAGATTTATGGGACCTAATAAAATCTAAAAAAACTTACTATAAGGTCTGGAATCATACAAGTTATTCCAACCAATGAGGTTTGTATGCATACCTAGTGGGAATCCTTAGGCCTAAAAGCCCAACTAAGGGTCATGTGAATTTTTGATATTTTACATGAATTAAAATTGGTTGATTAATATTTTAAGAGGTATAAAATATGTTTTGGATCCACCAATATTCAAATTAATTATTTGGAGTGTCAGGTTGGGTCTCAAATGGCAAGCAAGCCTATTGGCAGGGTCTAGGCCTAGTGCCAAACAAGGGTAAGTTTTCATTTATATATATTGAGGAGATAATATAATGATTTAAACATGTTTTTTGGGTGAATATAAAGGTTTTTGGTAAATTATTTTTCAAATTAATTCATTATAATACTAATTCTTGGCTTTGAAGCTCTCAAACCCTCACAAAATGCACTAAATGGCACGAATGGTCATCTTGGAATGCTCATATCTTTCATGATCCTTTGCATGGGACTTAGAGATATTCAAGGAAGTTGTATAGGGTAATTAATAATACAAAGGTGTAATTTTTAGATAATTTTAATGTGCTATATTTATGAACAAAGGTTAAGAAGGTTGGTCACTCTAAAACCCTCCAAAACCTTGTTTGAGACCTAGAGGTGAAAATACACTATATTTAATTATATATTCACTATACCTGTAACCTCACTTAACACTTTGTTTGAGACCTAGTGCCTATTTCCTAAGTCTTCCTAACCTATGCTATTTCCTAGACCCCCTATTGAAACATTGATGTGAGAAAGAGAGTTGATTGAGTGAAGTGTATATGTAACTTGTTCTTGGCTCCAAGTGCATAGAAAAGGTATGAGTAGAACAAAAATATTTGGTGTATCACCCCCATAGAGTAGGTTAAATTTCAGTCATTCTCTATCCCTTTTCATCCCTAAGTTTAGTAGTGGGATTTGAGCTCATTGATACATTAAGGGGAATTAGCCCCTAATCTAGAGATCCACCTCCTAATAGGGATACCCATAGCCCTATGGTGGTTTCATTGTTTCATTTGAATAAGGAGAATATTGTACCATCTCCTCATTTTATATAGGTTCAAGTGACAATAGGTTCTTGATATTGAATTTGAGAATCTTAAAGATAGTCTTGATAACATTGTTTGGTGAGAGTATCAAGATTGAAATATAAACCAAGCAAGGAAGAGGGTGGCAATTTTTGCTTAAGTTATTCTAGACTCAAGGGAGGGTGGGTTGGGTTAAATTTTTTTCAATTGGATTCTCCTTTTTGAGTTTGGAAAAACTTGGATGAATCAATGTTATGAGAAGATGATTGGAAAGGTTCTTTAATAGTTGTTTGAGATGGTTCAAATTGAGTCATAAGAAATTCTTATCTTTTTGCTTGGTCTAAGGCTTCATCTAAAGTTTGAGGTGAAAATATTAAAACTTTATATTTAATGGAAGGTGTAAGATTAGTGATAAATAATTATAAAAGAGTATCATAATTCATGTTATGATCCACTTTATGAGTGAGAGGCTTCCATCGTTTGATGAAAGTATGAGTAGATTCATTAGGAAGTTGTTTGGCATTGATGAAATGGCTAAGGTAATTTTCAAGAAGGTCATCATGTTGGAATTCCTTCACTTTAACATTGACTAAATCCTCTAATTGTGAGATGGAATGTCTAGGAAGTTGGTTATACCATTCAATTACATTACCCACAAAGGTTTTGGCTAAGATCTTGGTGGTAGCAAAGGTGTTAGTTTGGACCCATACCTTATAGATATTACCAAAAGACTTAATGAAGATAGTAGGGTACTTATTCCCATTATATGTGATACTTGGATAAATGTTTCCAATATCCATGGATGCAATTAATGGGGTTAAAGGTTCATTTTTTTATTTATTGGAGGTTCAAGGATGATATTCCCATTGGCATGTCTAAGAGGAGGAGGGACAAAATTTTGATTTGGTTGAGATATGATAACTTGAGGTTGTTGACTAGTCATGTTTAATAAATGTTGTTTCATGTTCATCATTTGAGATTGATTTTTTGTGTTCATGATGTTCATTTGTTGTATGACTTGTGCAAGAAGTTGAGTTGTATCAATAGGTGGGCTGGAAGGTGGGGTATTAATGTTGATAGAGAGAGGATTATTAGTGTTGGTGGGATGATGATTATTTATATGTGAAGGATTCCCAACATTGGTATTAGGAGGAGGTTTAGGATGAATGAACTCAACTACATTACATGGTGTAGTGATTGGTTGTGGTTTAGGAGAAGAGGAAAGAATAAAGTGGATAATTTTATCTAAAGTAATAAAATAAGTGAGGTTATTATCCAAATATTTAATTATGTAATGTTATTGAATAAAATAAGGATAAACAGATGTGATCATGATGAGAAAATACTAGATAACCACACAATAAAGAAGTGAAAAAAATAAAAAAGATATAGGAAGTGACATAAATAGTACAAAGTCAACTAAGTTGACCTAGCACAAAAAATAGGGCCTGTAAAAAGTACAAGGTTGATTGGGTTGACCTAGTATAGTGAATAGAGGTTGATAAAAGAGTGAACAAGGTCTTTAAATAGTATAGGGTTGATTGGGTTAACCTAGTACAATAGACAAGGAAAATTAGAAAGCCTATAATAGATTGTGAATTGAAACAAGATAATTTTTGAAAGTAATTTAAAAAGTATGGAAAATATATGATAAAAAGAATAAATAAGTGAATAAATACTGTAAGGGTTAGTTCATGTTGGGTTTACCATAATGTATTATGAAAGTGAATCCAAAGTCAAGATAAAATACTAAAGAGAAAGTGGAAACATGAAGACAATCCAACCAATGGTGGGATATGATTCATGTCAGGTTCACCAAAATGTATTAAAAGGTGAAGGTAAAGTTAAGATAAAATACTAAGAATAAAGTGGAAACATGAAGATAATACAACCAGTGGTGGGATAGGATTCATGTTGGATTCACCAAAATTTATGTAATAAAAAATGCATCATGTTTATAAATCAATCCTAGCTCAGAGAAGTAGAGCATACTTACACTTTTGATTGGGAATACATTTGTTAAGAAGGAGCATGACCAATATAGGGATCCATTAGACCTGATTAGGGGATCACTTGTCATAATACACCATGTTAGGAATGGTTTTAAAACCTATAGTCTAACATAATCACACAATAACCTTAAAAGAGTCCTAGGTTTAATGTTCACTCTATTCTAATAAACAAGAAAGTAAATCTAATATAGTGCACACTAAATATTGTAGCACAAAGTGTGGGTTAGAAATAAAATAAACTAAATTAAACATGCATAGAAGACATATACTCATTTCAATGTATACAAAATCTTAATGCATGGAGAGAAGCATAACTACATTATCTATCTACTCTTACAAAGGAGAAATAAAGTGAGGAAGACTTACCTTTGAAGATGAACCCACAGAAACTCAATCTTTCCCTTGGCCAAGGTGCTTCACAAGAGATTATTGTGGTATGTAAGGATAAAAAATACAAATCAGATCTAGGATACACAGTCTATCTATGTATCCAAAATACTTCCCCACAAGATAAGATCCATATATCTAAAGAAAGTATGGAACCCTAAGCTTTATTCCTCAATTAGAATAGTCAATAAGTATATGTTCATTCACACTTATTTTTCTTCACTTATCTAGTCTCAAATGGTTGTAAATGAAATTGTATATATAGGTGGATCTTTCCCTAAATCCTTACAAATATGTTGACTATACAAGGTTGACCCAGTCGATCCTGTATGATTTTGGGATATAAATCACTAGGTCCTAAGCTAGGTTGGCTAAAGGGATAACAAATCTCTTAAGTGAAAGAACCCAAAAATAGTACAAGGTTGACCCAGTCGACCTTGTACAATAATTAGAGGCTAAAAATTGTACAAGGTCAACCCAATTGACCTCATACAGTCAACTGGCAAAATGGGGTCAAGGCAAGAAAAAAGAGGATAATGATATGAAAAATGTTTGGAATGGGTACAATAAAGAAGAATAAGCTTAGGAAAAATGGGTTTAGGAGACAAGTGTGTAGATGGAAAGTGGAAAAAGGGACAATAATATTATGAAGCATCAATGGTCTTCCCACCCCTTTCTCAGTGCACCCCTTAAGGTGTGCACTTATAGAGATTGAGATTTGACCGATTTTATTACAAGATACAAAGATTCAATAATCAATAAAAGTTTGAAAATATTATGTGTATACACATTTCATAAATTTGGCATTCTTTGACCTTGCATATTGTAAATTAACAATTTCTTAGATTTTTCTCTTTTTCTAGAGTATTTCATTGATCTAGACTCAAAAAAGAACAAGGAAAAATACATTTTTTGTAGGTTATATCTTTACTATTAGTTTTTCATATAAAAAAACTGTATCATTATATTCAAAGGTTGTGAAAACCTTAGGGACAGATGCAAACATGACCTAGCTTTATGACAATCAATTTTAAGCATTTTTGGAGGGTTTGAAGGGATTTTATTAGAATCCACAAAAATCATTATGGTGAGAGACTTGTTGGAAAACCCGTTTCTAGGTTTCTTAAGAAAATTGGTGGGTCTTCATTGGTTTTTGCATTATAGTACCAAATCTAAATATTTTTAGTATTTTATACAATTGGAAAAGTTTTGCCTCTACACAAACATCATGGATCTAGACCCCTAAATGGATATATGGTATACCCTGACCCCTACATGAACTAACATAATCTAACCCTTGCCTAGAGAATTTGTAGAATCCTCTAGTCTCCCAAATAGGGAATGAAATCTGGTAGTTGCCCAGACATACAATAGTGCTTGATAATTTCCTAATGAGTGAGAAGAACTCAACCCATATCCAGATGTGTAGCTAAACCTGAGCCCTACTCAGACATTGGTCATAACCTTGAACTCTATTTGGACACTAGTTAAAACTTGACCCCTGCACAAGCACATCTTTGTTTCTAACCACATCTATTTCTACCCAATCTATTTTTAGCTACCTCTATTCCCACCTACCTACATTTCCACCCTTGTACATTTATTCCACTCCTTTTGGTCAATAGGAGGGGAGAACTCATTAAAGGGCTTATCCCCTAGTCATATGGGATTTTATCCCTTTGTCAAAACCAACTCAAAAGGGCTTAAATTTTGGTGGATAAGTTGGGTCTAAATTTTTTTCAAGCCAATTCATTTTACAAGGCAAAGTTTTTTTAAGAATTTAAAACTCACATAATTTAAAGCTTACTGCTCCTTTTCAAGGGCCATTTTTTAAAGTGTAAATTTTTTTGAGCTCTATACTTTGGCTTTACTCTTAATCCTAGTAATATTGAACCTCTATAAGTTTAAGGGGGTTACATTTCCTTATTATTTCACACTATCAGTTCAACATATACTTCCTTCCTAATCCATGGATTATAATCTAGTTTTTCTTCTTACAACATTCAACTATCATGAATGGAAAACCAAAGTTCAAATACTCTTGAGGGGTAAAGGTTTACACCAAATCATTATAGGTACTGAAATATAACCAACACCTAATGAAAATAAGGTAAAGTAGTTTAACATATATGACAAGGTCTACTATCTATTATGCATGTTAATGTCTCTTGACTTGCTCTCTCACATTGAATTTGAAAATACTCTTAATAGCATTGGACCATATTGGAAAAAATATTTAGGAATTAGGATGCTATGAGGGGTCATGAGATGGAGAAAATACTCATCAATTTGTGTCTAGAAAACTTTTACAATATACAAGACTTATTCACCAAATTTAAATCACTCAGGTTGTAGTTGAAACTAAATGACATTGACAAAAATTATGAACAATTTATTCTTTCCATCCTTGCCAAATTGGGTTATGACTATTATGTCTACTTTTCTACTTTTCATGCCCCCAAGCATTCCCTTGAAGATACATGGATTTGGCATCCTTAGATTATTTTTTTGATGATTTGACTCAGGATAAAGATAATATTATTCAAATGGGTACACTGAAATCCTATAAATCACATGCTTTAATTATGAGTCATGACAAATAAAAACCTTCCAGTAGTAAGGATAAGAAACATAACAAGAAGGACCAAGAGCAAAGAAAGGGTCATAAATCTGATGCTAAGTTTATGATTAAGTGTTGTATGCACTCATGCAATCCATAGGATCATTCTTTCATAGCATTACCATAAAAAATCCCATCACATACATTATATACATAAAAAATAATTATGTTCAAGTAAGTCTCTTCATTATTACCTCAAGAGAATATGAAAATCCATAACATCATCTCTCTCTTCCTTTGATCTAGGATAAACATAAGGAAAGCCTACTAAATAAGCTTGTGAATTGGTTTCATAACAATTGCTTAGTTGTTATGATCCACTCAAAATAACGTGGATTGCCTAACTTGGTGCACACCAAATATTATTTATGCACATAATAATCTGACAAATAAAATGAACTCTAAATCAAGCCTAATTCCATGAGTGGATGTAAACACAACTAAAACAAAACTAGTTTGTAAATGACTCAAACCACTAGCCAGTGTGAACACGAACACTCCAACATCCTCCTTTAAGCACAAAATAGGGAGTGAGAAAAGAGAAAATAAAGAAACTAATGGGTCCCAAAAAATAGATCTGATCAAGTACCCATGTACAAAATCATAGTGAAATACAGAATGTCCCTATGGTAACCAATCCATCTTACTAAAATACATGGATGTCAAGTCATTGTAATCATAAAGTCAAATAAGAATTAGTACTCTATACAAGGCTCACTCTATAAAAACATTGATCGTAAAATTATTGAAAAATATTTAATAAGGAAGAAATGTATCACTATAAGGTACCCAAACTAGTAGGACCATAGTGAGAGTGGTGATGAGAACATATGTTGTAAGGCATCCCAATAAGCATGACTCAAAATCCCACACAATGATGTAGTAGGTGCACTTGATGGAATGAATCCCATCAAACAAAAGTGCACTCAATCAACTACCTAAAAAGGAAAATGTGCTAGGCTAAGGGATAACAAGGAACATAACACCTAAAGTAGTATGTGCACATACCCCCCATAATGTTAAAGTGGGTGTAGTGACTCAAAAAAACATATTTGTATTAGTGGGCCAATATCACTACAAAACATTGAAATGCTGACACTAGGTTTCAATAGACTAGCTACTCTTCAAAATAAGATCACATTCCACAAAAAAATGGAGACTATCAACATGAAAGATACAAATACAAATATCTCAATAATATGTCCCTGGTGGTGATGGATAGTCAATAATTGAAGAGTAAAGTGTTCAATATGGAGTATATAAATATGAAGAAAAATCTCCATGAATCTCAATGTGAATACAAATAAAAGTCCTATACAATAACAATATCACTAAGTGACATAATAAAGTCCATAATGTAATCAATGTGTAGTAGATGACATATGTGAAATGAGAGATGTAATCTCCAAAAACACATCTTTCTAATAAGGAGATCAAACAACCAAGGAACATCAAAATGTAGGAGGATAAATATGCGGTCGAAGAAGCTGAGTGGTGGAGGAACCTCACATGCTTAATCCTCTAAAAGAATGCAGTTGACACTACCAAGAATGATCATAAATCCACCTCAAATGAACATGAATGGTGGATGAATATTCTCGCATATGAGTAGGTGTAAAGTCAACAATTGAAGAATTCAAGGTAACATCCACATAAGTGTTAGGTGGATCATGTCTGACCAATGTAGTCTTAAGTTCTCAGGCCTGAGTAAAGGTGTATAAGAGCTCATATGTATCTTAATATGTTCATAAAAAGTGGAGAAAACAAATGATGGATATATATATATATATATATATATATATATATATATATATATATATATATATAGATCCTAAAAAACATATGGATCATAACTAAGGCCATGCCTACCAATCAATGAAATAGGTTATATAGGGAGACCAATGCCATATAAATAATTACCAATGGCCAAAAGTCTAATAACATGACCCATGTAACTAAGCATGTGGGAAACAAATGTTGGCAAGTGTTTTCATTGATGTCAAATATTAATGTCATGTGTGCATTGATGTCAAAGGTAATGATAAAGTGGTGATGTCATGATGATGATGAGTTTGAGCCTGAATTTGTGAAAGGTAGGATTTGGATGCATATGAGCTAAGGTAAGTATTTTTTTAGGCTTATTATATTGTATCTATCATTTTGATATGGTTTCAGGTCAAGGAGAGAAGATAAGCATATGAATAGTGTGTTGGCATAACCTTGGTAGCCTAGTATGTAAGCATGGATCTTTATTATATGCTTGGATAGGAAGTTGATGAATGTTATATATTATGAGATCATGTTATAGAGGTCCTATGGGGTGTTAAGAGTGCATAAAATGATTATGGGAATGTATGGTGCTCATCTGGTTCTTCATTATGTTTATCTAGGCATAGTTGGTTCTATGGTAGAAAAATCTAGGTAAGCAGTTTGATGGCCTAATATTTCACACATGTGAAGGTTTCAAGAAAATATTGATATATGGATGGATTTACCAATGTGAGGATATCATATGGTTCAAATTTAAGGTTATGAGGTTAAGCGTATCTAAAGATATGCAGGTGTAAAGTTAGACTCTCAAATAGAAATTCACTAAGTTTATATACTTAACTAGACGTCACTGGATGTCATGCAGATATGAATGAACTAGAAATTTTTCACATTTATTGAAAGTAATTAAAAATTCTATAATTGGTAAATATTTTCATGGTGATGTTTATTGTGCTAAGAATGTACCCTAAATATTTGGAGTCCTGAAGTGTTTTCTAGCTTGTGATATAAATCTTCAAAGTTACACTTGCAGACTATGATGGGCCAGGGACTGTCAAGATAAACTATGTTGAAGTCTAAGGTCATATATTTATTAGATCTAATGGTGAATGTTAAATTATATATTATGATATAATGGTATTTATAAATTTAAAATTTCAAAGAATAAACATGCTAGTGATATGTGTCACATTCATGGAGCTTGGACATAAAATCAATGGTTTGTAGATGTTTGTACTATCAAAATATTGATGGTGTGAGTAAAATTCAAAGATTAAAATGTGTGGAAGGTATATGAGGGTGCCAAGTTTTGTAATCATAGGAGTTCTGATCAAGATATAATGGTGAGTGTTACAAGATAAAGACCTAGTTAATCCATAAAGATCGATGATGTGCATTTGGTCAATATTTCAAGGGTGCATGAGATGAAGTCAACATGTTTGATGTTTAAAAATTTATAAAAGGTAAATATTAGGACAAAATAAGGATCTAATGGCAAGTGGGTGCTCATATAAATAGAAATCTATGATGCATATTACATCAAAGAGGTTAAAGTATCTGATGTTTAAGCTAGTTAAAGTTGAGGCTAATTTTGAAGAGATCAATGGTGCATATTTGATCAAAGATGTGAGGACAAAAGATGTTGGTAAAGTGTTTTAAGTTTAATATTTGCTCAGTGACCATTGGAATTTTAATATTTGAATTTGTGAGGGAAGACCAGTCTATAGTTTTTATACTATAACTTTTGATATATGCATAATTTTACCATGGTGTAAAAGACAAAGCTGTAGAGGACTTCATGGTGCATCAAAATAACTTAGTTATGAGGTCTAAATATTTTTACAATAAAATATATGGAGATCTAAAATTTTACTATGTACATGTTCATGTTCTGCAAGTAACCCCAAAAGGGTAATTGAGTTGTTCTTGATGGTATTTTGATGTTTTAACATGAAATAAGTGTTGTAACATGTTTTATACTTTATGAGGACCATTTGTGTGGATTATGGAGGTTTTACCAATCCATATTATATATGATCAAAGACTTATAAGTTGAATGTGTGTTTATTCTTGGTGATCATATGTACAGAATGATGTTTGGGCTATTTTGGATTTAGCATAAGAGTGTTGCGATGACTATGATCATTTAAGGATGTCTAAGGGGTCATGTGGAGTGGACCTATGGATTTGGAAGTGGTCCTATATTTCTAATTTTCTTAATGGAGTGCTAAATTGGGGAATAAGTCTCCATGAGACCTATAAGGGCTGCTAAGGCTTAATTGAAAGGCTTTGCTGCTTAAGTATGACCCATAATTGCTATGGATAACCTATGAGGATAGTTTTGAGCTATGTAAGATGATTTAAGGGTTAAGACATGTCAAAAGGCTGACTAAGAATTTGATATTCATGAAAGCTCTATAAATAGTAAAATCAAAGATGATGATTTCTAGATGTGAGAGACCTAAGAGAAGAGGTGTGTGTGAGAGTTGTGGAGCAAAGGAAAGGGTGTATGCCTAGTGGATGGGTTATAGAGAAGATTAGGTTGATGACTATGTGTATGACCTATAGGTTATATTTTTGATGTAAAAGATAGTGCTCTTGTAGGTTTGAATATTAAGGATGAGTGAAGAGGTCTATAGTGATTTAAAAGGATGTTTTAGATGCCTTGAGTGTAAATGAAGGATAAATGATGTCTATATAAGCTTGGTGGTTGATTTTAGAGATAGTTCAAAGTGTGGATTATGTAGTGTACAAATTTGAATAGAGCTAATATAAATTATATCTCCATCAGATTGGTAGGTAATCAATGATTAGGAGATGTTCATTTCATAAGTGTTGGGAGGGTGCTCAATATCTAGGTTAGAAGGACTTGATCATATTAGGGGTAGGTTATCCTTATGAAATAGGTGTTTCACTAAAGCTAGTTAGGACTTGATTAAGAGGTGGTCAGAAGGACTTGATCATCTTAGGGGGCAGGTGCTCCTTGTGAAATAGGTGTTTCACTAAATTCTAGTCAGAAGGACTTGACCAATCTTACATTTTTGATCATATTATATGACAAGTAGTCCATGTTTTTGTAGGCGTGAGAGTGGGGTTTATTCCCCAATAGGGTTTTCCACATAGATCTTGTGTTGTGTGTGTGATCTTGAATTATCTTTATTGATAATTTCTATAAACATCTTGTATGCTTCATGAATGGTTGTATTGATTGCTTAAGTGTTTGAAGGGTTTGAAAATTGAATTAGATTATTTGTCACCACTGATTCCCCCCTCCCCCCCCAACTCTTAGTGGTTTGTACCTCTAACACCAAATCTAGTGGTATGGTTCTCAAAAAAATCAAGCATATATGCAGGTGGAATTAGAGTGGGATATTCATAATGTACAACAACAATAAGCACATACATATCATTTAAAATAAAAGGAAAAATAGGAATAATGGGCTACTCAAAATCTAGTAGATCACACTATAAAAGTGAATCAAGAGGATGAATATTAGATTCGTAATCACTACATGATGGACTAAGAATAGGGGCATGAATGTCCAACATATCAATATGGTGTTATTACATGCTAGAAATTTGATTCTATAGGGAGTGAATAATGGATCCCTTGTTATGAATGAGGGAACACATAAAGAAAATATATTTTACTAATTTCCTATTCACTTCTTATAGTGGTATAAAATATGCCTTTACATAAGACAAAAATGGAATAAAATAATAGTGAAATATCAACAAATTCACCAAGAAAATCCTCACTATGAGAGGGAGGAAAAGGAAGAGGAATAATGGGAGGTAAAGTGACCTCATCATAAAAAAAAAATGTCCCAAAATTCCTTAGGTGACATAGAATGCATAATATTATATTGAAAACTATCTAAAACATGGAGGTTAATGAAAAAAAGTGCCTCATCTTACAAGGATACAAGACACACAATATCATCCTCATCTATGAATTTTATAAAGTCACTAAGTACAACTCTCTATAATCCTTTTATCTACAAGTGCATTTGTATTATGTTTCCATGTGGTATAGTTGGAAGAACTAAGGGGTTCAAAAGTATGGGAATCCATACCTGGAGACATGAAAGAACCAATGATGAAAAATATCCAAATGAGAATAAAATGGAGCCCCCAAAATGGATGTTGATTACCATTAAAATTGTGTTTGTGTGTATAATAAGTGGTAGATAAAATACACTAAAAAGGGATGTTAAACTCTACTAAAAATGCATTCATGTATATATGAGAGGTCCAGTGGCATAATACGAGTGACCTCCAAAACTTAAGGAGGATGAAAAGAGGAATAAAATGTCATGGAAGAGTAAAAAAAAGACCCTTGTTGCAATTTTTTCTGACTTCTCTTAAAATAGCCTCCTTCGCATAAAAATGTCCCCCTCCAAAAAATATAGAAGGGTCTACAAATTTTTTGCACTTATTTATAAAGAACACCCCGGTGTTTTAAAATTTAAACACCAAACAATAAAAACTCCACTACCAAAACTAATTTAATGTGGCAATTCAAAATAAATAGAAAAAATACATTTTTTTATGTTTTAAAATTTGTATTTTTTTAATAATAAAGAATAAAGCCATATCACATAGGTAAAATGACTATTTGTGAATCGAATCCATGGGTTTGAGTATTGGCAAAAAAAATTGAAGGTTATATGGAGACATTAATGTGAGTTTGAGTGGTTTGGTGGATAGTCTTAGATCTATAAATGTGGTATAAGACATGTTGATTGGATCATAGAGGGCCCGATGGTTGAGGTGTTAAAAGTGGATGCCAATACAAATCCCACCATAAATCAATGTCATGCAAATAATAATGGAAATGCCATGGAGATCTAAACATCATGGAATAATGCGAGCTAAGAGATTTAATGGCCATGGGTAGGAAGCTAGATATAAGCAATCAATTGAAGTTTGATTGATGGTATAAACATGCATATGTCATTTTATGTAAGTTTAAATGGTGGAATGAGCAAATTTAAACAATTGAAAATTGTGAGTGGGTGGCCAAGGACTATGACAAGGAACATGCCCAATGTACATGAGATAAGATCCTTCTAAAATTTTTGAAGGGTCAAATTACACTGGCTCTTGAGTAATGTAATTGCATGTGAAATTCTAACATATGGCTTTGAGGAGAGAATAATTCAAATTTAAAACACTATTAGAAATGAAAATACAATTAGAAGATTTATCATCACCAATTTAGTCAATATTAATGCCAATATAATATAAAAATCTTGACATAAACTATAAGGAGGTAGAAAAATTAATGTAGGTGGTGAACTCTATAAATATTGGATAAATTTCAGAGCTTAAAAGGCATAGTGGGACCAAGAGTGTAACTACATAGAGATGACTAATGACAAATGATCCAAAAAATATTTGTATCCATAAAATCTGCCAATGTGAAGTTTATGCATTATTTTCCAAGGATTTTACATAACTATTAGTTATTGTCAATGCCTAAGGAACTATAGAAAAATGTTGATCAAACATAACTGATGACAAATGCAAATGACCTACCAAACCAAACAACCAACCATGATTTTGGATGATAAAAGCAAAATGATCCAAAAAAATGGGTTGTATGGTTAACCGATGAGGGACTATAGAGAACAACAATGTTGGTGGCCAAACTTGGAATAAAGGCCATAGGGAAAAATAAAGTTGTTTTTCAACTTAGAAAAATTGTGATCAAACACACTAAAAAATACAACCAAATCAAATTTAGTAAAATAATGATCCAATATGCTTGTCAAATAATCAAACAACTTGTATGACCCTTTTTCATGCACTACCAAATTTAAACCTCATCCATCTCTAGAGGAATGATGGAATTTGAATGTAGAACACTGCCATAAAATTTTGACCTTAATTAGTTGTATGTCATGTGAAAAGTATGAGACCCTCAACATAATACAATTTTTTTTTAATATATTTTTCAAATATGATTTGATCAAAAAATAAAATTAGAGTAGAGGGACTGAGCAATGACAACAAGAGGTAGATCTGATACCATGATGGAGTGTTATATGCACTCATGCAATCCACAAGATCATTCTTGTATACCATTACCACATAAAAGATATCACATACATTTATCATACAAAAATGAATTATGTAGAATCAAGTCTCTTCATTATTGCCTCAATAGAATATATAAATCCATATAATCCACTCTCTCTTCTTTCAATCTAGGAGAAACATAAGGAGAGCCTACTAAATAAGCTTGTGAGTTGGTTTCATAAAAATTGCTTGGATATTTTGATCCACTCAAAATAGTGTGGATTGCCTACGTTGGTGCACATGAAATATTATTTGTGCACACAATAATCTAAAAAATAAAACAAACTCCAATTCAAGCTTAGCTCCATGAGTGGGTGTAAACATGGCTAAAATGAAATTGGTTTATAAATGATTCAAACCACTAGCCAGTGTAAACACAAATGCTCTAATAGTCTAAAATAGAAACTGAGTCTTACTCTTCAGGTGGAAAACCTAAGAAAGAGAGACTCACATGTGCCTACTAAAATAAAATTGGGCATAATGAAACCAAATGTATGAAGAAATAGATTGATCACCTGACAAAGATGTTTGAAAAGCACAATATCAGTGTCTTTGATTCAACCAATCAGAGTTCATTAGTGTAAGGGTATTCTAAGGCCAAAGACAATAGTAAAATAAATGGTAAGGGAAAAACACTTGTTGTAGTTTCATCCTATCCTTCCACATGGGTGATTAATTCTAGTGCCTTGTACCACATGGATTCATTACATGAACTTTTCTCATCCTTGGAGCCATGTTCTATGCATTCTATTTTGTTGGGTGATGACACTTCTATAAAAGTTAGTGGGAGAGGGTTAGTTGAAGTGAGTGATGAGACATTTTAAGATGTTTTATGTGTTCCCTCATTATCAATTAATCTCTTATTTGTTTATTAGATCACTCACATCAGTTCAGGCAAGAGACTTAAGTTCACCCCTAATTATGTGGTTATTAAAGAAATGCATAGTAATTATAAAAGTGCATTTGGAAAATCAAATCATAGTCACAATTTTATACTTTCTCACATTTTTCTTTTGATCAAAATCTTAATGCACTAATCACTCATTTATATGGGGTGAGTAAATTATGGCATGAGTGATTCAACCATCTTAACTATCGATACCTGGAGTAACTTAGTCATCATGACATGGTTTTAGGATTGTCTCATGACCATTTTTATGACAAAGTTTGTCAGGGTTATATAATTGATAAGCATCCTGAAGAGAAGTGTGACAAAGGAAAATCATGGAAATCTACATAGATATTAGAGCTAGTTCACAGTGATATTGTTGGTCCATTTTTAGCTCCTTCAATCAACATGACTAAATACATACTTATCTTCATTGATTTTTTGATGTATAATTAGGTATACTTTATTAAGTATAAGTTTGATTTCTTTGATCATTTTCAATACTTAAATCCATTTGTAAAAAATCAGTCAGGGAAAGCCATAAAGATTTTGTGCATAAACAATGGTGGTAAGTATATCAGTAAAAGTTTTGAGCAATTTTGAACTTTATAGGGGATTGAACTACAATATAGAGTTTCATATAGTACTTATAAAAATGGTGTTACAAGACACAAGAATATGTCCTTAAAGGAAATTACCAACTCATTCTACACTCCAAGTTTTTTGTACCTTAATATTAGATTGAGGCCATCAACTTTGCTTGTTATATCTAGAATTGGATTCCTCATAAAGCATTGAAGGGAATCACTCCTTTTGAAGCATAAAAAATTTGAAAACCCACAATTAAGCACTTTTAAGTGTTTGGTTCTCTTTTTATGAATGATATTCCTAAGAATAAATGTAAGGAAATGGAACTTGTATCTTTGTTAGATATCCTAAGGGTGTTAAGAGATACATGCTTATCCATCCCACTATTCATAAGTTCATTAAGATAAGTGTTAACTTTTAGGGGGTCCTTTGGACTCCACACTTGACACTTCTCCCTCTTCCTTTGACATACTAAGATTTGATGATATTTATGATGATTCAGATCTACATGAGGAGCTTCTTGATGACCTAGATTATTCTTCTAGTTTTAATGTAAGAGTAGTGATGGGGATTCACCTCATCCTTCTCCCATAATATTTTAAGATACTACGGAAAATCCTCTTAACTCTTTGACATCTAGTCCTCTCTAGTCTGGACAAACACTACAAAATGTTTTCCATTGGATTGGATATCCATCAAGCACCAGGTGGACTAGTTTATAATTCCATAATGTTCCACATACATTGATTGAATTTAATTATGATCTAGAGTCGTTTCATGAGGCATCAAGCTCTATCTAGTGGGATAGTACTATGGAAGAATAATATGGTCCCTTGCTTAGGAATGACACTTGGAATTTATATCCTCTTACTAAGGGAAGAAATATTGTTTAAAGTAGATGGAATGATCAAAGAAAATTTGTAGCATATGGGTTTGTAGACAAGTTCAAAGCATATTTTCTGTCAAGGGTTTTCCCATGTATCTAAAATTAACTATACCAAAATGTTTCCCACCATAACCAAAATGAACTCAATCTGACTCACTTTTACCTTTACCATAATATATCATTGGGATGTTCATCAGATAGATATGAAGAGTGATTTTATTCACAGTGACTTCAAGGAGGAGATATACATAGAGAAACCACAAGGTTTTATGGAATATTTTCCTTAGTTTATAAACTTCATAAATGTACCTATGGCCTCAAACAAACTCCTTGAGATTGGTATGCTAAGATGGACTTATTTCTTCTTTCATTTGGGTTCATAGAT
Source organism: Torreya grandis (assembly GCA_037957365.1). Classification (NCBI taxonomy): domain Eukaryota; kingdom Viridiplantae; phylum Streptophyta; class Pinopsida; order Cupressales; family Taxaceae; genus Torreya; species Torreya grandis. The sequence continues at coordinate 225,181 of JARHVA010006507.1, read as the reverse complement.
GTCATTCTCATCCTAATGTCTACATTTTACAGTAGCATGACTCACTTTTGATTATGGTTCTATATGTAGATGACATTTTAATCACTAGAAGTTCTCATATTCCATCACAATAATAAAAACTATTTTGTTTGACATGTTCTCAGTAACTAAATTGGGCTTGTTACATTACTTCCTCAAATTGAAATTTATTAGTCTAACTCTGGGACCACTATTCCATAATCCAAGTATGCTCTTGATTTTATTTCATGATTTAACATGGTCGAGTATAATCTAACTCAAACTCCCTTTCTATATGGTGTGCATCTTGATGCTGATTGTCCTTCTACTTTAGTTGATGCTACCTTGTATCGATAAATTATTGGTAGTCTCATCTATATTACATATACTAGACCTGACATTTTATATGTAGTGGGCATGGTCTCTAGATTTATTCAGGAACTACATGAGTTACAATGAAAAAAAACTAAGTGGACTCTATACTACATTCATGGCACTTATAGTTTTGGGATCCACTATGGAGCATGTATTGTCATTGAATTAATTAAGTATACAGATTCTGATTGGGCTTGTGATATTCATAATCATAAGTCTACTTTAGGCTATAGTTTCTCCCTTGGTTTAGGACCAATTAGTTGGTCAAGTACGATGCATAATTTTATTGCTTTATCTCCTATAGAGGCACAATACAAATGAATTTTTAATGATGCCATTAAGGCCATTCAGATTTAGGGGCTTTTCACTGAGTTCAATATCTAGAATAATATTCTATGAAAATTAAAGCAACATGTATATTTGCATGAATCTGGTCCTCCATCAAAAAACCAAGCATAATGAGATTCACATGTATTTCATTTGAGATATTATTCATTAGCAAACCATTGATATTTTCTATTGTCAAACTTTAGAGCAAATTGTTGATATATTCACCAAATCTTTCATTGAGAGCAAGAATCTTCATTTACAAGATCTTATTCAGGTTTAGGTAGCTCTGACATCATCTTATAAGGGGGATTTTAAGTTCTTTCCTTCTCTCTCTCTCTAATTTTTTTGGGGGGCTTCTCTTTATTTTATTGGGGAGATTTTCTATCTACTTAGGTACCTCATCAGGCCTTATTTTGTAGGACCCAATTCTTATACCCACCTAAGCTATACTTAAGGGAGGTGTTAGTGTAAATTTTTATTCCATTTATTATATTTTCCCTACACATGTTTTTTATATTGATTATGTGTCACTTAGATATCATTTTTGTTAGAATCATCTATGTATGAGATGTCCAAGATCAAATACTAAAAGATTAAACAAAAAAATTTGTTGAATAAAGAAATCACAATGAGAGTAGAAACTACAATATCATGTATTAATTAAGAATGTTGCTATACAAATATTATAAAAAATATATTGGAATAAACCCAAGTTCAAATGATTAATGAGCTCTCTGGCACAATAATAAATGGCCTACAAGCTAAATAATCAACTAAACTCTACATTAGACAAACTGCTATACTACAATACTCCACATAATCCACCATGAATGACTTGGAAGAGAGGTCCTTATATAGTCATAGAAGAGGTATTTAGACACATCCTTTTAGCAATGAGATCAAAACTTAGTTACCAAGTGAATAGTAAACCCATGTGCAACATGCTAAGTCCCACATGTCAACATTGGTTTCCAAATGAATAGTGCAACCATATTGACTACAAATAAGCATGTGCATGTATAACTAATGACCTCATTATTAAACATAAGTGACCTAATTATTAAAAGTAAGAAAACTTAATATATATGTGTAGAAAAACCATATAATAGATTAAAAAACCTACACCAACACCCCCTTTTAGGTGTAGTTTAGGTGAATAGAAGATTTGGGTCCTGACAACAAGGCCTTTGTAGACACTATAAAACTATACGTAATGGTTTTAGATGTCAAAATGCCTCAAGATACCTTAGGGAACACCTAAAATTTCTTCACCCACTGACCAACCCATCAGACCTTGGGTCTAGTTAGATACTTAGCTAACTAAACTCATTAACTCACTAACTAAACCTTCACCAACCCCTTTTAACTCAACTTGACCAATTTTCCTCTAGACACTCAACTATCAATGATTAGCTTGAACACCGACTGTTACGTTGATTATCGAAGGTCAGGTCCTCACCTTTCTAACACATCACTAATTGTGTGTAAGCTAATGAGACATAATTTAATATGTTCACCTTTTACAGTGCTAATGAACTCCCAAACATTGAAATCAACAAGCCAACCTACTAGGGAACCTTCTATCCTCCATCTCTCTTTGCTTATAAAATAAGGGGAGTAGGTGGTGAAAAGGATCCAAATTTTTATCAAGCAAGGACAATCATTATCAAGCATTCTAGTATATAGGTGATCTAGCTTCCAGCCAATCAACTTTCTTCTAGCAATCAATCAACTACAATAGAGATTTGAATCTCTACCCAAATTTCTCTTAAGGAAAAGTATTGTTACTCTAACAAAATTGCTTCAGCCATCAACCATCAACCATTTAGTAAGCAACAAGTATATCTTGTACTTTAGCTTTATTTGTTTCATTTCTAACCTTCCTACCCTAACCAAACCTTCTACATCTTATTTTCTCACTTTTGAATCCTTAACATACCTCTATCTGATTAGTGAACCATTTTACAGCTCTATTCTGAGTACCTCTAGAATTTCACATGCAACCACCGATAGTTAGCATAACCACCAATGGTTAGCTTAACCATCGATGGTCACTATGATAAGAAATAACAAGTTATTTCTAATTCCTTACCCCCAACCAAATCTAATTTCTTATGTCCTTTCTTGTTCACAAACCTCTACCCAATTTTATGAACCTGACTTGATCTATTTTAACACTAGTATTGACCCATTATTGCTATATTTAGTTATTTTGGTATCAAAGCATTCATTTTATTCTTGTATTTCATTTTAGTTACTTTTTTTATTTGATGTAAGTATTTTAATTCTATCTCTTTAAACTTAATTTTTATCAAAAAGTGGATTGATAGCCTCCTAACAAGCTCATGCTTCTTGGATCTAAGTCATGTTAGGTAATCCACCTAATTATATTTTTAACAACCCCTTTTGTTATTAATTTCTTATCTAAAGGTCATCCTTCCAAGATAAAAAAATCTCTCCACACTCATCTAAATCATGTGCGTATAACAACCAAGTTATTCTACCCACCCTTATTACTAGTTTCTTATCTTCTTCTTAAATTAAGAAATGAGTATAAATTGAAAGAAACATGTTGGCATGCCTGGTGGGACCTAGAATCATCTAGGTGCCCTTTTCTTCCTTTATTCTATGCTCATATAATGAAATTTGAGATTTATTTTGGGCTTAAAATAAACCTTGCATACATTGATTTCTTTCTTATTTTTAGTTCATTTAGTAACTTAAAGGCAAAAGTAATCAGTCATAGTTTCACTCTTGTTATCACACACTTTACCAAAACACATAATCAATAAACACATCAAAACAATTGAAATAAAGCTTGACTAAGATTTCATCACCTAGCGGTAAACTTTACCCTTTGGCTATTGTACTTGGATGTCATTACCAAGAAGAGAAAACAAAACTCAACTCTCTGGTTGAGTCTAAACTCTAAATTTTAGTATATCTTGTCTAAGCACCTAACACCCTTATCACTATGATGTGTGAAATGATGGGTAAGGCCCCAATATCAATCCATGTATTGACTTTCAATATAGATTTTTGAGAGCCTTTAACACTTGAAACCAAACTTAGACTTTCTCTTTAGTACTTGATCTACAAACTAAATTTTCCTCTTCACACTTTCTAAGGCATAAACCAAAAATGATCTAAAAATAATCCTAATTTTTAAATGCACTTTAGTTTATGTTTTGATTACCCTAAGATATTTTTATTTTGCTTGAATTGCATTTGAGTTGTGAGTATTTTGTCATTTCTTTTTTATTTCTTACATGGTCTTTACTAGATAATAGTTGAGGAATAAAACCAACCAAGAACCACCTTCCTCTTGTTCTTCATCTAGGGAATTTACTTTGGATGTTGAGAGATCTCCTCATCATTCTCCCCATCCTATGATGCCTCAGATATTTGTCAAGGGTGATACAGATTTCACTACCTTCCTTGATAACAACCTTGTGGCCCTTCAACATTACCTCAACACCTTATCTCACCATACCCCTATTGCTTTGATTCCTCTTATAGATACACCTTATGGTATGCCTCCCCATCTTATGGTTGGTGATACCTCTACCCAACCTATGATCACCTAAGAATCCTCTTCCACCCATAAATCATCTTATACCACCACCCAAACTTAATCTAGCATCCCAACCAATAGCCAAACACCCCCTACACCAACCAACACCTCCAACATAGGGGTAACCTCACCTCTTGTTTCCCATACCTTATCCGCAATAGGGTTATGTATCTTCTACATCTATTTACACCTTTTCCTTCATCACTACTAACCCACCAATTTCCACCCTACTTCAAAATTTGGTTCTTTCCATACTTCCTACCCTCCCACTTATTAACACTAGTGTCACTACTCAACCCCAACCAATCAATCCATCCGTAGGTCTAAATCTACCCATATAAATCCCTCAACAAATAACCATGACACCCTACCCACGTTATGTTCCCAATACATAAGGATATATAACACCTTCTACCCAACCTTTTGTGCCCGTTAACCCTTATGTGGCATGATCCCAACCTTCAATGACCACATACCAATATATGGCATCTTCTCAACCTTCTACCTCTTATCCATATATTATTTCCACCCAACCTCACCCAAACTTACCACATAATTATGGAACTTCCCAACCCCAAATAGATTTGGTCAAAATGTTAATGGACAAAATGACCACCCTAGAATCATCTATCTCTGGGGCTCATAACCTCTTGTCTTATGATCAAATATGCAATGAACCTATTCACCCATCCATCCCTATCCAATTTTATCATCTTCAATAGGAAATACCCAAGTTTTCCAAGTTCCAAAGCAAGGAGGACCCCCAACAACACTTAAGAGCATTTCACCATTCTTACTAGTTGATTGCATATGATGATGCTCTTATCCTTTATACTTTTCCCATGTCTTTATCAGGATCAGCCTTAGATTGGTATAGTGTTCTCACCAAGCACTCCATGTTTTCCTTTTCCCAACTTGCCCAAATATTTTTAGATCATTTTTCAGTCAATATATCTAAAAAAGTATTTATCATCGACCTCTATTCCATTAGGCAATTGCCAATTTCAGGCTAGATGGAGAGGTTTTATCAACCAAGTTTCTATCTCTTTACCCCAACCTAGTTGATTGATATTTTCTCTTGAGGTTGTACCAAACATACTTTCCCTAATATTAAAGTTCAAACTTTTAGGACTTTTGATGAGGCTTTCACCATGGCACACAAATTATAAATTAGAGCTATTGATGAGGGAAAATTGAAATTGTGGAACAAAAATTTTAGATTTAAATATAATGACCCTTCCTCATCAAAAACCACTAATAAATCTAACCATCTCAACACCAAACCAAAGACATCCACAAAATCTATTATCCTTAAAACTGCTCCACCACCAACTGTCAGCCAACCCAACCGAAGTAACTCCTCTAAACCTTCCAACTAACCAAACCAAAATCAAAATCGAACTGCCACAAAACAATACACTCTAATAGGGGTTCTTATGATTTATTTTTGGACAAATTTCTCAAAGGAAACATCATATGACTTCCTCCCATCAAACCTCCCTATCATTTTGATGCTTCTCTCCCTACACCTGGTTGGTACCATGAGAATGATCTATGTTCTTTCCATCATGTCATTGGACATGATGTTAGTAGGTGTAACACCTTTAAAACTATTATCCATAACATGATTGATAAGGGAAAACTTGTATTTGATAATCCCAATACACCCTCAAATCAGTCCCTTGACATATTTCATAAACCTTTCCCTAATCATGCCCCTTTTACCAATTATGATGATAATAGACCAGAATCATCTCATGCTCATGAGGACCATATAATTAATGTCATTATTAGTGAACCTATCATTAAGGAGACAATTATCTCAACTACCTCTTACTCCACTCCACTTTTTAAAGTGGTGGATTCACCCTTCATTCCTTTAGATACCCAAATAGAGGAAACAACCACCTACTCTTCTTCACTTGGAGAGATAACAGACTTACCCACCTCTCCTTTGATAGAAATACCAAAGGAGGTAACCATTGATTTAACTACCTCTCCCCCCACTCCACTTATTGAAGTGGTGGAATTAATCCCCATTCCTTTGGACACACAAACAAAGGAAACAACCATCTCCATTACTTCACTTGAGGCTATCACACCTTCCTCCCCTATCTTAGAACCACCCATTCTCTCTTTGAGAACCATCCCAAAAAAAGAGATTACATTGTCTACACCTTCCATGGAGGAAACATCCTCCCAAATCTTGCAACCTTCCATCAAGGTCAAAGGTGAATAAATCATTCCCTCACCTCCACTTATGGGCTTAATCTTTGAAACCAATGACCAAGGAATTAAATCCATTTACAAGCCTTTTTATGGATTAGTACAAAGTCTAGAATTCACTTCTTAACCCAATATAGATAGAGCCACATTTTGGCATCATCTTGGACTCCCCTATCAAAAAAAATCTAAACCTTCAACCTCACTTGTGTCCACCCTCAAACCTATCATCAACTCAATACCTTCATCAAACATTTCTTCCTCCAAAATCATAGGATAACCATCCAACCCACCTCCATCCAAAATTGTCAAATAACTTTATGACTCTCTAACCAAACCTATCAAGAATATAGGAATAATTTCTACACCTATCCTTGTTCACCCATCTTTGAATTTGGAATTAAACTCATCTATTCCACCAAAGAAAACCTCAACCAATCCAACTAATAAGGTAGAACCACCTAAACACCCACCTCAAACCAGAGCTATACCACTTCCTTCCCTCTTACCATCTATCTTAGGACCCCATCCTTATACCATCCCAAGATCTCATCCTTCTACCAAGAAGGTGAACCTTACCACAACTACCTTTTCCTCATCTACTAAACCTTCTCCTTTCATTCTACCTTTGCCTACCCCCACCAAATCATCAAAATCCCCATCATTCTTAATGAACCTATCCACCTCTACCTTCCCACCTATATCTAAACCTTCATCATCCAAATCTTTCACCCCTAACTCATCCAACTTAAAACAAACCAACACCAAGAAATCCCAACCAAAACCACCTACTAAAACCATTCCACCACCCACCACTTCTGTGGTGAGGCCTACTTCTAAGAAGGCTCCCACCCTTAAAATCAAAAACCCAACACCCTCAACATATTTTATCAAATATTATTCAATCATTTTACAAAGGTTGTTACAAACTTCCTCCTTAATCCTACCACCTATCAAACCCTTTTAACCTTCAAGTCCTAAGCCATATTGGTTTAATGATAGTCTAATCTTCTCATACCATATGACACTTGGACATGACATAGAGAATTGCAAATATTTCTAAGCACTTATCCATAACTTATAGGATGAGGATGATTTTCTATCAGATGAACCTCCCTTGAGCCCATTACCAACCCAACGACCAAATGAAACCATCCAACACTTACCTACTCCTTCATTCTCATCTAAAAGTGAGAGGAACTAAAGTAACCATCTAGCCCAAAACTTCCGCTCATCCATACCATCCATATGGTCACTTAATCTAGGGCCTAACAAAAGGATAAGGAAAAATCCAAAGTGTCCATATCATGGACATACCCTTCCACCCTTCAACCTTATAACTAAACCCAAACACCCTCATCTTTACCATTCACCTTCAACAAAATCCAAAATATCCATTTTAGGTGCCTCTCCTTTTAACGCCTATGAATCTATCTAATGAGTAGTGCTAAAAAAACTTCATCAAACACCAGTGAAGATGAGCCTTTACAAACTAATCAAAATCTCACCCCATCACTGCCAAGCATTGGTAGAGGCCCTATTATCAATAAAGGTTCAAATAAAATACCCTCAACCTATTTCATCCTTTTTTGGATCCCTTCAACTCTCTACCTTTGTCACCTTTTAGGATTCAAAAATTCCTTTTATTCATTTTGAAGATCCTGATCCTCCCCTCCTCATCACTACATACATCAATCAACCCCACATTAAAAGGGTGATGATTGATGGAGGAGCTCATATTAACATTGTATCCTCTCATGCTTATGACCAACTCCAACTCCCTAAGAATATCATGTCAGAAACTATGGCAGTCCTTTGTTCCTTTAATGATACTATGACCACTACCTTAGGGATAATTATCCTCCACATATACTTAGGACCTTGCATAATTACAAAACTCTTTTAAATTATATAAGGTTCTTTCCAATACAACATATTATTTATACACCCATGGATCCATGCCATGAATTGTGTCCCATCCACCTTGCATCGATGTGTCAAGTTCAAACACAAAGGTTAAGTTGTTACCATAAAAGTTGACCTTAGTCCTTTTGCATCTTGCAACATGACATATCAACCCAATGACATTATTCTCCCTCCCTCATCCACCTCACCACAAACTAATAAAAACTCCACTCTTACCATTTATGAAGCTTTAACTAGCTCATTTATCCCTTCTTCACAAGATCCCCATAGAGGAACCCTTGAATCCCATGTTTTAATGCCTCTCACTGGGGGAGTATCATATTTTAGCCTTGGATGCATTCCCTACTCCTCAAGAGTATGGGAACCTTGACCATGATCCTAGTTATGAACCTAACACTAGAACCATCATTCTTTTCAACCTTCCCAACTGCCAAACCAATTTCATCTATGGGGGACTTGATCAGTCACTTCTCACTTCTACCACCATCTCTTCTATCCAACCATTTACCTCTAAATTTTCCTATTTAGATAAACCCATATTTTCAAAATTGTACCTTGATAGGTGTGCCTAGAAATTATTTGGTTTTGGCTTTTATGAATAGGAACCTCATGAATTACCTTACATTAAAACCCATAAACCTCATGAGTTATTTGGCCTTGGGTTCAAACTACTAAAAAAACCCACTGATTCACCAAAACCCATCACCACCATTGAGGAAAACATCCCATCCTCACCAATATAATATCCTTCAAAGTTTGAGGATTTTGATATCATTCCTCCTAAATTTTTCTAGTCAATACTATTAGTTTAGGCTCCCTAACCTATCAAAAAGATGATCAAACTAAAACACTTCCTCTAATCCATCTTGAAATGGTAGAAAACAATTCTCTTACCATCAACACCATCCAACATCAGGATGATGATTCCATTCTCATCTACCTTGGTGTAAGAGATTCTTCTATCCATAAATCCATTCCTCCTAAGAACCAAACCATGTTGAATAAATCCACTATCGATGTCAACTTGGGTACTCAAGATAACCCTTGCATTGTCAAGATTGGTCAATCCTTAGATTCCATAAAGCAATAATATTACCCTTATTTCCTTCATGATAGAAGCATAGCATTTTGTTGGTCGTATCAGGCCATGCCTATAATTGACCCTTTCATATCCCTCCAAAACATTGTCACCCATCTTGATGTTAAGCCTATTCAGAAAAAGCTTCATAAGATGCACCCTTGCATTGCCCTTTTAGTCAAAGAAGAGATCCAATATCTCTTGTCTATCAAATTCATCCAACCCATTGACTATCCTCAATGGGTTTCCAACATCATTCCCATTAACAAGCCCACATGAGGACTTCACCTCTATATTAACTTTCATGATCTCAACCTTAATTTTCCAAATGATGACTTCCCTTTGCCTAACATTAACCAAATTGTTGATCTTAAAGTTGACCATGAGATGTTCTCTCATGGATATTTTCTCTAGATGCAATCAAATCTTGACTGACCCTAAGAATCAACATAAGACTTCTTTCATCACCCCATGGGGAACCTTCTACTGTAAGGTCATGCCATTTGGTCTGAAGAATGCTAGATCAACCTACTAGCATGTGATAACCTACATATTCCATGATCTTATCCACAAAATCATTGAGTACTATGTCGATGATCTCCTTAGGAAATCTAAATATCATAAGGATCATCTAGACGTTCTCAAAATTATCTTTGAACACCTAATCCATTTCAACATCTAACTCAACCCCAAGAAATGTGTTTTTGGGGTCCTATCTAGAAAGCTTCTTAGCTTTATCGTATCTTCAAGGAATCAAATGAGACCCTACCAAACTCAGATTAATCTTGGAGATGCCACCTCTAACCCACCTTAAGTAATTTCATAGCTTGTAGGGGAAGCTCTAATCCATCCATCGATTCATTTATCAGTTATCAGATAGATGTCAACCTTTTCACCATCTTCTCAAGAAAGATACATCATTTAAGTGGACAAAGGACTACCAACAAGCATTTGATTCACTCAAAGAGTATCTCCATTCTCTACCCATTCTTATCCCACCTAAAGAGGACCAACCATTTTACCTTTATATTTTTTCCACTAACCATTCCTTAGGGGTAATGCTAACTCACCATGATGAATAAAATAAAGAGAAAGCTATCTACTACACAAGTCAAACACTTATAGAGTATGAGACTTGGTACACCAATTCATAAAAGCTTATCATGCCTTAGTATTTATGGATTCTAAACTTCATCATTACTACCTTAATAAAAAAACTTTCATCATCACTAACACTGTCCCACTCAAGTACATGCACTCTAAACCATACCAAAACCAACATATGGTTAGGTGGCTCATATTTTTCACTGAGTTTGACCTTGAGTTCCTCCAAAAAAAGTTAATTAAAGGGCAAGTTATTATTGATCAATTGGCTGAAGCTCCTCTACTAGATAACCAACCTCTCTCTCTTATGTTCCTAGATGAGTCCATCATGACTCTTTCTCAAGAGGATCCCACCTACCAAATGACCATGTTCTTTGATGGCTCTAAATTCTAGCATGATGGGGGTGCTAGAGTTATTCTCATTACCCTCAATAGTTAACCTCTTCCCCTTTATTTCAAACTTGATTTCAAGTACACCAATAATGTGGCTGAGTATGAAGCCCTAGTGATAGGTCTCCAAACTGCTCTAGCCTTAGGAGTTAAGACGATTAGTGTGTTTGGTGATTCCTAACTTGTGGTTAACTAGGTCAATAGATCCTACCAATGTAAGAATGCTATCTTGAAAAAGTATAAAAAACTATTAGATATACTCTTAGCATCATTTGATCATTACCTTATCTAGTATATTCCATGATCTATCAATAAGTTTGTAGATACAATGACTTCCCTTACTTCCCAAATCCCATCTGCACCTGCTGAGTCCAAACTATTTGTCACCATTCATCATTTTATCACACCTTATTGTATCCATTCCAACCTTCCTACCATTTTTAGTGTGGAAGCATCTCCATTGGACATATGGTACAAAACAATCTTCAAATACCTTAACCTCAACATAATTCCTCCCAACCTCTCTAAGAATGCCCAAAGATATTTGTTCAAAGTAACTCTCATTATGCCATACTAGGGGGAATCTTATATAAGCAGTGGTTTTGATGGCATCCTTCTTTGTTGTATATATAGTCATGAAGCTTCCCATGATATTAAATAAACACATGATAAAATCTATGGGGGACACTTCAGTGGTTTATCTATCACTAAATATATCCTTTACCTTGGCTACTATTGGCCCACCCTCAACTAGGACTATTATGATTATGTAAAAAAGTGTGTTAAATGTCAAAAACATGCTAATTTACATCACGTGCCAGCAGATGGCCTTCAAGTATCCAAAGACTATTGGCCCTTCTCACAATGGGGCCTCAATCTCATTAGGGAAGTCAATCCTCATTCTTCATAATGAAACCAATCCATCATTACTACCACCAAGTATTTTACCAAGTGGGTGGAAGCTATTCCTCTCATCTTGACCAAAGCCAACAAGATTATTGACTTCATCAATCACCATATCATCTATTATTTTGGTGTTCCTTATAAGATCATCACTAATAATGGTAAATATTTCAAAAATAAGCAAGTTCAAGGTCTTTATGATAAATTTGGCATCAATTTAATCTTTTCCTCACCTTATTATCCACAAGTAAATGGATAGGCAGAAGCCTCTAACAAAACCCTCAACAAGATATTAACCAAATTAGTCAGTGATTTAGGTTGGGATTGACACTTACACATCCCTTTCACTTTATGGGCTTATCGCACTAGCATTCAAACCTCTACAGGTGATACCCCTTTCTCTCTAGTCTTTAGGGTAGAGGTAGTCTTGCTTCTCGAAGCCCAGATTCCCTCTCTTCACATATCCTTATAAGAAATAATTTTTGAGAGCAAATATCATCAAAAGCATCTAGAATGACCTAAACTACTTGATTGATGAACATCTCCTAATAGTGCTTAACCATCTTTGTGTCTATCAAGAGTGAATCAAGCATGCTTATAACAAGTACCTAAAATAATGAGAATTCAACATGAGAGACCTCATCCTAAAGGAAAAATAACATGTAACCAAATGGATAAAAGCAAAAGAGGCAAGTTTTCTTTCAAATGGATTGGACCTACATCATAACTGACAAGTATGGATTAAGAGCTTACCATTTGTCCTCTCTCGAAGGCAAACTAGAACTTAAAAATTTCAATGTTTTGCATCTGCATCCTTTCTTGTGTTAAATAAGGATCAAACTCTCCTTATGTCTATCTTAAGCTCATCCCTTGATTTATGAGATTTTCACCTTCACTAAAATCTGACCATCTTTTTGAGGATAGTCGATTACAACATAAAACCACATGATAACCATCACAGTTATAGCCTTATCATAAATGTGGGTAACATGGATCTAACCATATCATGGTTCTTATGGATGCTTTGCGTCCCTAATCAGATGGGATACCATGATCATTGTCTCTCAAAACTGCCCCTTTCACTTATCATTAAACTTTTTGTGCTAAAATTTTGCCTTTATAAAGGTAAAAAGCCTAATTAGAATTGTCCATGTCTAAATCTATCATAAAAATAATTTGGGATACCAAAATATCACTTGGGTCAATATCTCTAGCATTGTAGACTACTCCCTTGATGGACAACTACCCAAAACTAAAAATTGCTTAAAAGATAGACTGTTCTATTGAAGGACAGCTACCAAAATAAACAAATCAAAATCTAGACCACTCCCTAGAAGGATGGATAAATAAAATTTGTCAAAAGAAATCATTTAAAGCTTCCCACATTGTTCAAATTCACAAACATATCAAAAAAACAAGTAATAACAAAAGACCCTATATCAAAATTAGAACAAGCTAACCCAAAAAAGCTACAATTAGCTTTCATATCTAACATTAGTAGACTTCCCATATCGATTTCTACACCTTGCATAAAGACATGAACTTATATAATATGGTTCTTAGGTCACCTATAGAAGGGGAAAACTAACCCAAATAAGGTTACCTTACCTATCACCCATTTACCTTTCACTTACCACCTACCTCTACTTTATACCATCTATAAATCAAGGGATTATGAGCTTACTTGACACAATGTGATCAAGACATCTATTTTATCAATCAAAGCATGCTAATGTGAAGCATTAAAAAGGCTTATGTTCCTTAAGCCAATCTAAATTTGGTTTTGTTTAGTCTTTACCAAAAAAAAAACACCATGCCTTTTTTTATTATCCTCTCATCATTGGTTTATGTAGACATACGTCTCATAAATTCTTATCTTTTGCACACATTTAGTTTGTTATCTAACTTACTTTATGTTATTTAATTACATCAATAACATTATAATCCATATCAATAACCATAATTCAACCATATATAATCATAAACATCATAAACTACATCTCATCCATAATCACGAACTATAACCATATCACATATCCATGATCATAACAATCAAATCAAAACATCATTATCATAAGAACAATAACCATTTACCATAACATCATAATAATTCATCATAAATAACATCATCACCATGTAATGAACATCACATTCATAATCATAAAACACCATATCTAGGAACACAACATAATCATCACATGCCTAAGCTACTGAGTCCACATCTCAAGAACATAAAGCATAAAACATCAACACATGTAAACCATGAACCATGATAAATACATCACATCCATTGAATTTATACATAAAAAATCACATCTATAAATATCATCATGAACATCATATACATCCTATACATCATGTCATCAAAATAAATAATACACGTAACAGTGTATATATATTTCTCTCTTAAAACATGTACATCTCGTTGCATTAACACACAGGCTGGTATCAAAATCATGTAGATCTATAGCTATATAACACAATACATCATATCATATCATGACCCTAGGGCACCAATACCACTAGCCCCATTTGCACTATCACTGCTATTTGGTGCCAGTCCTCCTGGGATACCTACCTATCCACTCACCAAAGCAACCCAATGACCTAGAGTCACCACTACTACCCACCTATTAAACTGGCCCTATACTCACCCTATCAAGGCTACTTAAGACACTGTGATAGAACTATGGCCTCATAATACCTCAACTCCTCTTTTGTGGTTAAGTACCATACTATAGGGATAGTACCTAGTGGTCTTATTAGTGCTACTACTACTCCCCTCTATCTTAGGGTGCCCCTCTCTTGGGTCACCAAGCCTAGTGAGGTCTTAAATTGATCTCTCTCACCCATAACCATGGAAAATTGACCTTATAAAGTCACAATATAACCCTATAATGTGGCCACCTACCCCTATAAACCTATAATATGTGCTTGTGTAGTGGCTAATGCTACTCTTACCTATCATCAGGGCCACCACCTTATACCTATACTTGGGGACCTCTACTAGATTGGTCCACATCTATGGCTTGTCGACCCCCCATCATCCCATCCAAAGTTAGTCACTACATATCAGGCTTGGTACCATGTTGCATATCCATCAATAAAACTAGCATCATATATCCCTACTCTCATAGGTAGTTCCTCATGATCTAACACCACCTCCACTAGTTATGGCTCGGGTAACAAAAACTCAACATCCTCCCTTTTGTACCTCATAAAAGGACTTGAAATCCCTTGTACTAGGACATACTACCTCCAAACTCTATTAGATTGGATGAGCTCAATCTCACCATCTTTCCTTTTTTAGATCCACCTCCAGCTCTGTAATGATAATGTATGATATCCATAGAGGGCCCACCTAAGAAAGCTAACATACAGCCTCCATACCACATCTCTCATAACCAAGCCATCCAATGCATCTCTAAATAAATCAATATCTCTCACTCCTCCTCCAACTCTTGTGAGGGCATAGTATCCCATCTATCACATGAAACCCACTCTAAAATCCATCTAGGTATAGCCCTCCTATGGTAGCCCTAAAGGTCTCAACACCCTAATGTGATTGTATGTCCAATAATGAAGCACAAACCCCACATTGATCCCATATCATATATGAGATATAAATTCCCATAGCTCCTTTTATATATAAACAAGTAAAACTTGTGCCCACCTAAACACTATCCTCCTATGTAACATATACACCAAAACACCCAGTAATAGATTTAAAAAATTGTCCATTAATCAAATCTAGAAATAAAAAATAAGACACTACCATCATCATCATAGTCATCAAATGCCTCTCATTGAGATCTCTCTAGTATAATGGCCCATAACCAAAATTACCAGAATGCTACCTAGCAAGGGCCCAATCCTCATCATACAGGATCTCCATCTGCTTATCCCTTTCCTCACTCTCAATATGGTAAGTCAGCTCCCCCCAAATAGGTAACCATGTAATCTTGTGAACATCCTCTAGTAGGATAGTCATCTCTCTTGTTGGTAAGAGGAAGGTGTTCATGGTTGGATCCCATCTTTCAATGAGGGCCATGATCATCATCACATCTCATGGCAAGCACTGATAGTGTTGCATAGCTCTAAGACCAACCTACTCCATATGTGTCTAATCATCCTTAGTCATCCCTCCATGGATCTCTATAAATATCCTAGGAACTTGATCCCTCATCTGAATCTGATCTCATAACTACAAAAAATCAAGTTGGCATGCACACTTAATTTTCCATTACCATTGATCATTTTCATTCATTCATTCTACCTAACTCAACCTCTTTATCAACCTAAACCCACCTAATGCTTCTATAAAAAAAATATCTACCCTAACCCATCAAACCAAACATCTAACTCTTTTATCAAACCAATACCTACCCTAACCTACAAAAATTATCACATACCACTTCTACTTAACACCTACCCTATACCAACCAACCCTTAAAATTTTAAATACTAAAAACATTTTAAAAACCCACCAATTTTCTTTATTCTTTATTACACACTTTATCATTCTTTCAACCACTGATGGTTACAATGATTATTAATGGTTAAGTGACCTTATGGTGTTGATAATCGATCATTGATGATTAAGTTTGATCATTGATGGTTGGGTAAAACCATCAATGGTCACTGTGTATGACCATTGATGATAAACCACCTCACCTTGTATACCTAAAAAATACCAAAACAACAAAATTTTAACAACCAAACTACCTAATTTTATCCTATACCTTACACCCCACCCAAGTCTTCCCTCAATTTCAAGTTTCACCTGCTAATTTTTAAATCACACATAAAATATAAATCTAGGTCAAAACCCCAAAATCACTATCTAAACAAACCACAAACTACCCCAATTTAACACCAAAACAACCAAATCCACTAATCTATCAATTTTAAAACACCCTACCTCATTCCTCGACTACTATTGAGGATGAAGCCCATGTTCAGCTGCTCAACTACATCCTCATCCACTTGACATCTTGGGTCCCATTAGATCACCTCAATATATGCCTCCAACCAATCAACAATCACCAACTCAAAAAAACACCCAATCAACCCTCTCGCACAAAATTCCAAATCAACAAATTACTAGAATTCACAAAAAGCACATAAGTTAAATGGCAAAAAGTGAAAATGAAAATTCATTTTCACTTTTTATGTTCCATGTTTTTAGGGTTTTTCCCTGATCATCGATGGTTAGGGTGACTGAATAATCTTGGGATCCCTGACCACCAATGATTAGGAAACCCACATTTAAATTTTTTTTTAGGTACCAATATCTTAGTGCCAAATGTTTTGGAGATCACCTTCTCCACCAAACCAAAACCAAAAATTTGAAGAAAAATCTCTCTAACCAACCAAACACCCAACCATGTCTACCTTGACATTGGCCATTTTGAATTGAACTATTGCATATTTTATGATGACTTTGCTTGGTGTTTTTGACTACACCAACCAACCTTGCCATGTTGAACATTTGAATTTACACCACCTCATGCATAACCATACCATTTGTGTTTTTCAAGGGATCACTTATTACCTTAGATACCTATGAAAACATCAACCCTATCTAGAATCCTTGATAGGAACAACTCGATCAACTATGACCAATGTTGTGGCTTGGTTACCTTGTCACCAGTCTTTCTAAAATTGACCTTATTTTTACCAATATTGATAACCTTAGTTTTTGTATGATCTTGGATATTGTACTTAGTCACATTTTATGTGTATGTTTGTATTTCAAATTCCCAACCCCTTTTATCACCAACCTCATGACTTATCATAATTATCAAACCCTGACTCAATTTTGGTTCACCTCATCAACTCCCGATTTCATGGGAAACACCTCCTCCCATACACAGGATAACCAAACCTTCAACCAAGCAATCCATTTTCATTTTGTATCTTACAAATAAAAATTCTATAACAAAAAGGGTCAAAATATAGACACTATAAAACTTAACATAATGGTTTTAGATGTTGAAATGCTTTGGGATACCTTAGGAAACAACTAACCCTTTTTCACCCACTAACCAACTCCTCGACCTTGGGTCTATTTAGTTACTTAGTTAAATAAACTCATTAAATCAATAACTTAACCATCACCAACCCCTTTTAACTCAAATTGACTAATTTTACTTTAGACACTCGACCATCGATGGTCAGTTTGACCGTCGATGGTTAGGCTAAACATCGACGGTCAAGTCTTCACCTTTATAACACATCACTAGTTGTGTGTAAGCTAATAAGGCATTATTTAATATATTTATCTTATATGGTGATAAAAAATTCCTAAACATCAAAATAATCAATCCAACCTACTAAGGAACCTTCAATCCTCCATCTCTATTTACTTATAAAAGGAGGGGAGTAGGAGGTGAAAAGGATCTAGGTTTTTATCAAGCAAGGATAATCACTTTCAAGCATTCCATAATTCAAGTGATCTAGATTATATCCAATCATCCATTCTTCTAGAAATCAAGAAACTAAAATAGATACCTAAACCTCTACCCAAATTGATCTTAAGGCAAAGTACTATTCCTCTACCAAAAGTGCTCCAGCCATCAACCATTTAGTAATCAATAGGTATATCTTGTACTTTAGCTTTGTTTATTTGATTTTTGACCTTCCTACCCAACTAGACCCTTCTATATCTTATTTCCCACTCCAAAATCCTTAACATACCTCTATTTAATTATTGAACCATTATACAACTCTATTCTGAGTACCTCTAGAATTTCATAGGCAACTGCCAATGGTTAGCACAACTGCTGATAGTTAGCTTAACCACCGATGGTCATTTTGGTAAGAAATACTAACAATTTATTTCTAACCCATTACCCCCAAATAAATCTAACTATTTATGTCCCTACCTATTCATAGACCCTTGCCTGATTTTATGAACTTGACCTGATCTATTTTAGCACTAGTATTGACCCATTATTATTATATTTAGTTATTTTCTCTATCAAAACATTCATTTTATTTTTGTATTTAATTTTAGATAATTTTTTTTATTTGATGCAAGTAGTTTACTTCTATCTTTTTCAACTTAATTATTATCAAAAAGTGGATTGACAACCTCCTATCAAGCTCATGCTTCTTATATCTAACTCATGCTAGTCAATCCACCTATCTTTATAACAACCCCTTTTGTTAGTACTTTCTTATCTATAGGTCATCCTTCTAAGACAAAAAGGATCTCTTCACACTCATCTAGATCACATGTGCATATCAACTAAGTTATCCTACCATACCCTTATTACTAGTTTTTTTATCTTCTTCCTAAATTAAGAAATGAGCAGAAATTGAGAGAAACAACCTTGTTAGGTACCCAAGTAAATTTAAATCCCTCATACGATCATAAATATTTACCTTCATTATATGTATCATCAAATATATATCTCCCATCCATAATTATCATAAATAAACCCCTAAGTTTATAAGTACAATGCATGATCAAATACTAGATGTCATACTCAATTGAAAAATACATCCATGAACAATCTGTGTGAACAAGCTTATTTATATTATGATGGGAACTAAAATCTTACCAGATCAGATCTCATTCAATTGTCTTTGACACTTAGAAGTAATATAATGAGGCCTAACATGGGGGTTTGGGGGTAGCATCCCCCAATGGGGTCAAGGGGTAGTGCCCCTTACGGGGTTTGAGGGCAGTCCCCTTGTGAGGGGTAGTGCCCTCGATGCCAAATAGAATTTTAATAGTGTATGGCCCTTATAATTAATCAAAATTCACCAAAAATGCCTCAAAAAATCTCCTTAAAATGGATGTCAATTTCCACCAAAAATGCATCCATTTAGTACAATAAATGCCACACTTTTAATGTAATATCAAAATTTTCTCGTAAGAAAACAAATTTGAGCAAAAGAATGGTGTGAGTGGGAGTTGAACCTTTGTCCTCCCACCACACTTTGTTATTATAAAATAATCCCCACAAACTAGCCTATAATAATTTCATGAAGTATACCACAAAAAATAATATTTAAAGAGTTCAAAAGTTCAAAAATTTGACTTTTCTTGAATTTCAAGCCAGGTTGGATGCATTTTAGGAGACTTTGGAGGCTATGGGATGTGTAAGGCTACATTAATGGAATGGGATGCATAATATGGCTTGACCAATTGATAGAGTGCTAATGTTGAATTAAATACATATTTTTTTAGTTTGACCAAGATTTGGAGAGTCATGGAAGAGCTCAAAATGCCATTTACAGGCTTAGAATGGCTTAGAACACCCTTTACAAATCTAGAGGTTCAAAATTCCATTTATAGGACATGTAGAGGTTTCGTTAGGATATTTAAAGGGATGGAATAATGTGTAGAGGGCTTAGGGTGATGTAATAAGTCATGAAACCATCTAGTAAAGGAAAAATGGTGGTTTGAGACATAGAGATGCTATTGGACAATGAGATGCAGCTCGTGGAAGCTCCAAATAGTGAGCTATAGACCAATTGCCTAAAGAGGTCATGGCAAGTAGGTTGTGAGATACTTAGGAGGCCATGGCTATTAAAAACATGAGGAGGACAACAAACATGTTGTGATATCTTCAAAAACAATCTCAACTCTCTTTATCTCACCCTTGACTTGAACCTTACACACCACTGTTGAGATAATCCTTTAAATATGAGACACTACAAATCAACCTTGTCAAATACTTATATTACATGAGTATACTTATGATACATATGAATATTCAATAACTTACATATCTTTCATATACAACTAGTACGAAAAATAAATGCAAATGCTAATGAAAATTGGAGGATAAAAATAAAACATCAACTCAAGATTTCAAACAATAAAATAAAATGATGTTCATTTACTAGCTCCACTCTGATACCATGTTAGAATCATCTACATATGAGACATCTAAGATTGAATACTAGAAGATTGAATACACAACTTTGTTAAATAAAAAAATCATAATGAGATTAGAAACTATAATAGCATGTATTAGTGAAGAAAGTTATTGTTTATAGCTTACAAAAATCATGTTGGCACACACCCAAGCTCAAAGGCTTAATGAGATCTCTGGCATAATAATAGATGGCCTATAAGCTAAACAACCTAATGAACTCTACACTAGACAAATTGATATACTACAATACTCCACACAATCCACCACTAATGCCTTGGAGGAGATGTCCTTATATAGGAATAGAAGAGGCATTGAGCCACATCCATATGGCAATGAGAACACAACTTAGTTGCCAAGTGAATAGCAAACCCATGTGTAACATGCCAAGCCCCACATATTAAGATTGGTTGCCAAATTAATAGTGTCACCATGTTGACTATAAATAAGCATGTGTATATGAAACTAATGACCTTATTATTACACCTAAGTGACCTAATTATTCCAACTAATCAAGCTTAATATATATGTGTAGGAAAATCATATAATGGATAAAAAGTCTACACCAATAATTTTAGGTCATTAATAAAAATATGGCTAAACCATATTTTCTAATTTTGAGTTGTTTTTTTGTTCTCTATATAATGTACCTTCCTAAATTTATTTGGATAATCAATGATTATGCAACTTATTCTTTCTCTTGTTTGATTTTTCTTGTACAACAAACTATCTCTTCTGCATATTTCATTTTGCATGCTTTATAGATTTGTACATTTGTGCCTATCTAATCCTGATCCTCAATTGTGACCCATCTGATAGGAGAGCCTTGTGATAGATGATCCATGGGGACATGACTCATGGAATAGGGAGTGATCCCCCAATGATAAAATAACTCCTACAAATGCTTGACTTTCATGGAAAATTTATCTGCTTGGGCTTGAATTTACATGTAGGCTAAAGATAATACAGACATGTTATTGTTAATAAAAATGAAAAAATGATTCCTCATTGTTAAATATAACAAAGTTTCTATTTTTATATAATTGAAACAAAATAACATCACTAAATAAATTCCATAAAAAAACTATATATGTCAGATAATTAGTAGAATCCCCAAAGAGGGCCCAACACTAAGAGAAAGGTTTAAGTTGGTAAGGATGAAAGAGATAGTGTATCCAGTGCTAAGCAAACTAGGATTTGGTGCATGCCCAAAATGTATGATTGAAGGATTAAGGTCTAGAGTAGGCAAGACACTTGGGTTGAGTTATTCCTATATCTAATGGGAAATGTAATAGATATATAAATCAATCTTAGTTCAGAGAAGATAAATCTTACTTACACTTTCGATTGGGGATACATTAGATAATCAAGGTCATTGATGTCAAAATTTTAGCAATGGTGATAAAGGCCCTATAGAATTTATTATCTAGAGGTGTTTTTAGTGTTCATATTTTGGCTAAAATATGTTGATATTTATTTAATAATAATGAATATATTTTTAGTTGCATAAAAGTCAAAAGAGGGATCATGTAGAAGTCAAAGAGTCATAGGGTAAAGACAAAAGAAGAATGGGATGTATTTTCCCATGAAGAGTCATCTTGAGGAATTCCAAGAGTCACCAAGTAAAGACAAATGAGGGTATGGTGCATTTATCCATGAAAAGTCACCTTAAGAAATTTGAAAGGTCACCAAGATAAAGACAAAAGAGGAAAGGATGCATTTGCTTATGAAGGGTCACCATGTGACTTTATAAATACAAGGATTCAAAGGATCATGCAAGTTTGGTGCCATTTTCGATGAGGAGTGAAGAGTCACAAAGGGTGAATGCCAAATGCCATTTGGAAAGCTATAAATAAAGGCTTGAGAAGCCATTTATAATATGCAATAGAGTACATGGTTTGTAATTATTTTATATAAGAAAAGAGGAGAGAATAGAAAGAGTTATTGTAGAGTTATATCATTTGTTGAGAAAACAACATTGAGAGATAGTTGTGTTTTATACATAAGAGAGGTTGGTGCTCCTATAGGTTGGTGCTCACAATTCTTTGCAAGGGGTTGGTGATCTTGTGAGTTGGTGCTCACAAATAGTTACTATGTTGGTGCTCGGTAAAGGAGTTGGTACTCTTGCAAGTTGGTGCTTAAAAATTTTGTAATTTGAGTTGGTGCTCATTCATATACTTGAGATTGTTCTCTATGGTTTTTTCCACTTTGGGTTTTCACATAAAAATTTGGTGTCTTTCTCTCTCTTGTGTGGTGCATATTATTTTAATTTTATTACATATCTTGAATGTATGGTTAAGTAGAATTTGATTAAGTAAAAGATTTATAAGATATATGATATACTGATTCACCCCCCTCTTAATATATCCCATGCTTAACAATTAGTGTTAGAGTAGGTTCCTTTGGAAATAGTTTTACAACTTGAAGGTAGATCATGGAAAGCATGATGGATGGATCACATGAAGGTTTTTCTACAAATAAGACACCTTTGTTTGATGAGACAAATTATATTTTTTGGAGCATAAGGATGATGATTTATTTTATGTCTTTTGGATTCAACATTTGACAAGCAATTATGGAGGAATACAAAGAGACACAGACACTTGTGACTACTCTGATAGAAAAGAAGGCAAGTACAAATAATGGTAAATAATTAAATGCTATTTTATGTAATTTATGTGAATCAAATTTTTTTAAAGTTATACAATGAAAATATACTCATGAGACTTGGTTAAAGCTCAAAAATATTTACAAATGTGATGAAAAGATTCAGCAAGCTAAGCTCCAGACCTTTAGAAGATAATTTGAGAGTTTATAAATGGAAGAGGAAGAAAATATAGTGATTTATCTTTTGTGAGTTGATCACATAGTTAATCATATTCAAGGCCTTGGAGAAAATTTATAAGAATCAATGGTGGTACAAAAGTTTTGATATCTCTACCAATGAGATATGATGTAAAGGTTTTAGTAATCAAGGAGATGAAGGATCTAGCCAAGATAAAGATGGATGAATTACATGGTATTCTTACGACATATGAGATGCAGATCGAATAAGATAAACTCTCAAAAAGGGAAGATACTTTCAAGACATCAAAGAAAGATAAGGCTAAGATTCAAGAATCAAGTGGTAGCTCTAGTGATAATGAAAATGACAATTGAACTCAATTCATCTGCAAGTTAAAAAAGGCCACAAATAAATATATCAAGGAAAATTACCTTTTAAATGTTTTAATTGTGGAAAGATTAGATATTTTTTAGCTAAGTGCCTAGATAAGAGTAATGGTGACAATGAAGAAGGAATGTCTACATACAAGAAGAATTTCAAAGGCAAATTCAAGAAGGGATTCGAGAAGAAGAGTTTATCCTCTAAAAATCCTAGCTTAATCGAAGATAGTGGAGTGAGTGATTCAGATGAAGAAGAGATTCTATTCATGAACATATGTGAAGATGCCTTGAAAATAAAAAGTACATATGATCAAGAAGAAGAACAAGATGAAGTTGAAGTGAATCTGGAAGGAGAACTCATTTATGCCTTAACAGAATTAAAAGCTCTTGATAAGAAGAATCACAGATTGAAGCACCAAATTAGAAAAATGAAAAGGAGTCAAAAGAAATAACTGAAGATCTACAAGCACACATTGAAGAAGCCAAAAATACTAAAGATCTAACAACTTAGTTACAAAAAGTAAGTGAATAATGTGAAATGTATGCTGTTGAAATTATCTTTTTAAAAGTAGATCTTGAAAAAACAAATAAAGAAGTCAATGATAGAGTAGCTAATGATTCAAAATTTGAGAATAACACTAATATATTGAATAAGATATTAGAAAGTCAAAGATCAATGTCAGATAAGATAGGTATCAAATTTAAAAAAAGAAAGGGGAGGCCACTAATTTCATAGACAAGGTTAACACATAAAAAGAAAAGATCCATGCTGAAGCTCTTACAAAAGAGAAAATGAAAAAATAAGTTAAGAATATAGAGGACATCTCAAACAAAGAAGGCTGAAAAGAGATACACAAACATGTTTCATATTTATGGTTAATTTTTTTATTATAATGGATATGGTTAGAAGAAAATAGAGTGTTAGAAAAGGGCTAACAATTTCAAAAACAAGGAGAAGGAAACTCATGCAGAGTCAAGTAGAGCCACAACTCTTTTGCTCCTCTATCACGCTTTAATGAAGAGGTCATAATATGTTAAAAGTACAATAACTTTAGACACATAGCCTAGTACTGTAGAAACATGTTTGGGTTAGTTAAGAAGGACCAGAGTTTTAAAGCTCCAATCATCAAGAAGAAAGTTTAGCTAAGTTCATGACAGAAGAAACAACCTGAAAAGTCTATGTTAGTCTAGATAGCTTTGCATGCAAGAAAAAAAAAACCATGGTTAATTGACAATGTATGTTTGAGGCACATGACAGAAGATAATAATAAGAGAACTCATTTATTTCTTAGAAGAATTATAATCTCTTGATAAGAAGAACCGAAGACTGAAGCTCCAGATTAAGAAAAATGAAAAAGAGTCAAAGAAAACAATTGAAGATCTACAAGCACACATTAAAGAAGCCAAAAAGACTGAAGAAGATCTAACAATTCAGTTTTAAAAATTAAGTGAATAATGTGAAAGCTATGTTATTAAAATTGCTTCTTCAAAAGTAGATCTTGAAAAAATAAATAAAGTAGTCAATGATAAAGGAGCCAATGATTCAAAATTTGAGAATAACACTGATATATTGAATAAAATATTAAAAAGTCAACAATCAATATCAAATAAGATAGGTATCATATTTTAGAAGAAAAAGAGATATAATGAAACTCTTACAAAAGAGGAAATGAAAAGGGAAGAAGTTAAGAATACAGAGGACATCTCAAACAAAGAAGGTTGGAAAGAACAAAGCTACAAAAGGTAATCAGGTTAGAGATACACAAACATATTCTATTTTTATGGTTACTATTTTTATTGTAATGGATATGGTCATAAGAAAATAGAATGTCAGAAAAAGGCTAGTAATTTCAAAAATAAGGAGAAGAAAACTCATGCAGAGTCAAGCAGAAGCCATAACTTCTTTACTCCTCTATCAGGCTTTGATGAAGAGGTTTTAATATGTTACAAGTGTAATAAATTCAAACACATAGCCCAATACTATAGAAGCATGTTTGAGTCAATCAAGAAGGATCAAAGTTTTAAGTCTCCATTCATCAAGAAGAAAGTTTAGACAAGTTTATGGTAGAAGAAATAACCTAAAAAATCTATGTTTATCCAGATAGCTTTACATGTAAGGAACAAAGAAAAACCATGGTTCATTGGTAGTAGATGTTTGAGACACATGATAGGAGACAAGAGCAAGTTCATAACCCTAAAGAAGATCAATGGTGGCACATTGAAATTTAGAGATAATAATACTACCAAAATTATAAAAATGATACACTAAGTTTGGATAATGGTAGAACTAAAATTGAAAATGTTTTGTATGTAGAAGGTCTTAAGTATAATATTTTGAGTGTAAGTTAAATGTGTGATTAGGGACACACACTAAAGTTTTATATAAAAGGTTGTGAAATTAGGAGAAAATATTTAGATGTGTTGGTTGCAGATGCTCAAAGAATAGGCAATAATTTGTATATGTTATCAGCTATCAAAGGTCAAAGATGTTTGAGTCAGATTGAAGAAAGTTGGTAATGGAATAAGAGAATGAGACACATAAATTTTGACAATCTTATCAAAATCATTAAGAAGCAAGCAGTCAAAAATATTCCAAAGATTATAAATCCCTCTAACACACTTTGTGAACCATGTCAGCATGGAAAGTAGATTAGAAGATGGTTCAAGATAAAAGAATACTCAACCACTCAGATGTTAAAGATTGTTTACATTGATTTATGTGGACCTATGAGAACTCAAAGTACTCAAGTTGATAAATATTTCATGTTGCTCATTGATGATTTTACACGTATGACTTGGGTAATGTTTTTGAAGAAAAAAATTAGAAGCTTTCAACCACTTGAAAGCATTCAAGGCTTTTGTTGAGAATGAAAATTGTTGAAGAAAAAGTGCCTAAGATTATATAGAGGAAGAGAATTCATGTCAGATGAGTTTATTGAGTATTATGAAGACCATGGGATAAACAGATAGTATTAAATAGCTAGAACTCCACAACAAAATACAGTAGTTAAGAGGAAAAATAGAATAGTTTAAGAGATGGTAAGGACAATGATAAATGAATCCAAGATACCAAATAAATATTGGAGAGAGGTAGTAGGAACAATAGTGAACATCTAAAATAGAGTGTTGTTAAGAGTCAATAGTGACAAGACTCCTTATGAGCTATGGAAAGACAAACTAGCTACAATTGATTATTTCAAAGTTTTTGGTAGTAGATGATTCATAAAGAGAATTGATGAAAAATTAGGTAAGTTTGAATCTATAATAGATGAAGGTATATTTCATGGATATTCTTGTAAAATTAAAGCTTATAAATATTATAATAAAAGAACCAAGAATATTGTTGAAATTACAAGTGTCAAGATAGATAAAGATGTAGCACACAGAGCCAGTGATCTAGTGGACACTCTTGAAATCATTGAAGAAGAAAATTTTGAAGAGTCAGAGGAAGATGAGAAGGAGAAGAAAAAAGACACCAATACCCCATCAAAATAAGTTAAAAAAATCATAATAAGAGTGACATAATTGAGAACATAAATGAAGGAGTTCACACTAGAAGGATGATGATAAGTGAATATGAGAAAGTAAATTTTTCTTTGTTATCAAAAAATTCAGCCTAATTTTTTTTTAGAAGTTAGACATGATGGGCATTGGGTTAAGGTAATGGATGAAAAATTAAATCAAATATAAAATAATGATACTTTGGAATTAGTGCCTAGAACAAAATATCAAAATGTGATAGGAATAAAATGGGTATATAGAAATATGTTGAATAAATATGGTGAAGTTACTAGGAATAAAACAAGGTTAGTATATAAAGGATATGCTCAAATTGAGGGTATAGATTTTGAAGAAACTGTTGCATCAGTGGCAAGGCTAAAGGCTATTAGAATGTTTCTTGCGTATGCAGTGTTTAAAAAATTTAAAGTGTTTTAGATGGGTGTCAAGTCTACCTTCTTGAATGGGAATCTAAAAGAGAAGGTCTACATTGAGCAGCCTAAGGGATTTATTCTCTCAAATGATAATAGCCATATATGTAGATTGAAGAAAACACTATATGGATTGAAATAAGATCCCAGAGCTTGGTATACAAGACTTGATAAATACCTATAAGATCAAGGCTTCAAGAGAGGTTTTGCTGACAGTAATCTCTACATAAAAATAGAAGGTAAGCATCAATTGATTGTTATGGTATATGTTGATGACATAATTTTTAGAGAAAACATTGAGATGATTTTTTGTTTTGATAATATGAAAAAAGAATTTGAGATGTCTATGCTTGAAGAATTATCATTTTTATTAGGGTTTTAAATATTCTAGTCAGATAAAGGAATTTTCATATCTCAAAGTAAATATGCCAAGGAAATGTTGAAAAAATTGGTTTTGAAGATTGTGCACCAGTTGGCACACCAATGGGTATAGGGAATAAGGTGAGTAAGGATGAAGATTCACCTATTACATATCAATATTTGTATATATCTAATATTGGTAGTTTTTTATATTTGATAACATCGAGGCTAGACATCATGCATGTAGTAGACATGGTTGTGAGATATCAGACAACCCTGAAGGAGATTCATGTTTAGTTTGTGAAGAGAATATTTGGATATGTCAATGGGACATTAGATTACAGATTATGGTATCCTACAAATAGAGATTTCACTTTGGTTTCTTAGATGATAGAAAGAGTATAAGTGGAAGAAATTTCTTCTTCGGTGATAGCTTAGTTCATGGCTAAGTAAAAAACATAATTTAGTATCACTTTATATAACTAAATAAATATATATTGTAATGGTATTGTGTTGTACTCAAGTGCTTTAGATGAATTAAATTTTGGAAGATATCAAGGTAAAATATGATGAACCTATTTCTATTTTTTGTGACAACACAAGTGCTATTAATATTTCTAAGAATCTAGTGATGCATTCAAGAACAACACATATTCCTATCAGATATCACTTCTTGAGAGAGCAGGTTATAGATAAATATGTTAAGCTAGAATATATCAGTACTACATAATATATTATATATATTTTCACAAAGGCACTACCAAAAGACACATTTGAGTATCTATGAGAGAAGTTGGGAGTAATTTCTTTTACTTCCTACCAGTGAGGATCAATATCAGTTGAGGGAGAGCTAAGTGTTAGCTCCAAGATAGGCCCTTTGCCATTGATGTCAAAGGGATAGAAAAATAGAAATAGATATAGGAATAGGTACAAGGAATAGGTGTAGAAATAGGTACATAAATAAGTATAGGGAATAGGTATAAGATGCTATAGTAAGGGGGAGTTACTATATGTTATTTAGATGATAGTATGTGTAGGTTGGCAAGTGTAGTACAAGTTTTAGGATGTGGTAGTTTTAATTTGAGGTTGTCATCAATGACAAAGGGGGAGATTGGTGAAAATATTTTAATTAATGTCAAATTTATAGCATTGGTAATAAAGTCCTCATAGCATTTATTGTCTAGAGGTGTTTTTAATGTTCATATTTTGGCTAAAATATGTTGATATTTAATTAATATTAATGAATATATTTTTGGTTGCATAAAATTCAAAAGAGGGCTCATGGAGAAGTAAAAGAGTCATGAGGTAAAGATAAAAGAGGAATGAAATGCATTTTCCCATGAAGAGTCATCTTGAGGAATTCTAAGAGTCACCAACTGAAGACAAAAGAGGGTATGGCACATTTTTCCATGAAGAGTCACCATAAAGAATTAAAAAGGTCACAAAGATAAAGACACAAGAGAAAATGATGTATTTACTTATGAAGGGTCATCATGTGACTTTTAAAATACAAGGATTCAAAGGGTCATGCAAGTTTGGTGCCATTTTCCATGAGGAGTGAAGAATCAGAAAGGGTGAATGCTAAAAGTCATTTGGAAAGCTATAAATAAAGGCTTGGGAAGCCATTTGTAATATGCAAGAGAGTGAATGGTTTTTAATTATTTTATATAAGAAAAGAGGAGAGAATAGAAAGAGATATTGTAGAGTTATATCATTTGTTGATAAATCAACATTGAGAGATAGTTGTGTTTTATACACAAGAGGGTTTGGTGCTCCTGTGGGTTGGTGCTCACAAATATTTGTAAGGGGTTGATGCTCACAAATAGTTGATGTGTTGGTTTTCAACAAAGGGGTTGGTGCTCCTACAAGTTGGTGCTTTCAAACTTTAAAATTTGAGTTGGTGCTCATTCATATACTTGAGATTATTCTTCATGGTTTTTTCTACTTTGGGTTTCCACGTAAAAATATGGTGTCTTTCTCTCTCTTGTGTGGTACATATTATTTCAATTTTATTAAATATCTTGAATGTATGGTTAAGTAGAGTTTGATTAAGTAAAATATTTATAAGATATATGATATACTGATTCACCCCCCCTTAGTATATCCCGTGCTTAACATCATGATCCTCGATTGTGACCCACTTTGATATGAGAGCCTTGTGATGGATGATCCATGGGGACATGACTCATGGAATAGGGAGTGATCCCACAGTGGTAAAACAACTCCTACAAATTCTTGAATTTCATGGAAAATATATCTTCTTGGGCTTGAATTTACATATAGGCCAAAGATAATATAGACACGTTGTTAATAAAAAATGAAAAAATGATTCCTCATTATTAAATATAACAAAGTTTCTATTTTTATATAATTGAAACAAAATAACATCACTACATAAATTACATAAAAAAAAAACATATATGTTGGATAATTAGTAGAATCCCCAAAGAGGGCCCAACACCAATATAAAGGTTCAGGATGGTAGGGATGAAAGTGATAGTGTATCCACTACTAATCAAACTAGGATTTGGTGCATGCCCAAAATGTATGATTGAAGGATTAAGGTTTAGAGTATGAAAGACACTTGTGTTGAGTTATTCCTATATGCAATGGGAAATGTAACAGATCTATAAATCAATCCTAGTTTGGAGAAGATAAATCCTACTTACACTTTGGATTGGGGATACATTAGATAATCAGGGTCATGACCAATATGGATATGATAGACTTAATTAATTGATATATTACCATAATAATATCACTAGGGAGGGTTCTAAAGCCTCTAGTCAAGTAAAACTATGTAACAACCCTAACTAGGTCATGTGTTTTCATATTCACTAAACTATTAACAAGTAAAGTAAAAATCTAATCTAGTGCTCACCAAAGCTTGTGGCACAAAGTATGGATTAGTAAACATTAAAGTAAAAATGCATAAAATAATCATATTTAATCTATGTATAGGTAATGCCCTAATGTATAGAGAGAGTAATATTATTCAAATGTTATTACTTATGTTACTTCTATCTACTAAAGAGAGGAGCAAAGTTAGAGATAATTACCTGGAAGATGAAATCATCGAGACTCAATCTCTTCATTGGCCAAAGGTGATTCTCAAAATGTTGTTCTGGTTTTCAAGGGTCAATAAAAAGGCCAAAGCATCTAAGACTTATCCACAAGATGAGATTCTTCTCCAAGAAGAAACTTTAAGCTAAGACTCTTCAAGTAGAATGGTGGAAGAACAGATTACAAAGAAAAATAAATAAATAATAACTTTTGCCTACCCTCTAAGAATGGATAAATGGATGTGTTTATATAGGCAGATCTAACCCTAAATCCTTCTAAATTTTTTGATTGACAAGGTTGACCCAGTTGACCTAATATTGTAATCAACAAGAAACATACTAGATAATGAACTATTTCAGCCATGACAGACTTAGTTCTTAGTAAGCTATGTTAATAACAATAAAAGGTCAATGTGGTTGACATAGTCATGCAAACTTCCAAAAAGGGGTTTAGGTTAGGGAAATGGCTAATGCAGGTGGTAAATGACTAGAAAAATGTGAAAAATAGGAGGCAAAGCTTAGGGGAATGGTTTTAAGATCTGATTGGATTGATAATAAGTGGTAATAAGGGATAAAAATCTTGTAAAGCACCAATGGTCTACCCACCCCTTTCTTGATGCACCCCTTAAGGCATGCACTTCAAGAGATTGAGACTTGACAGGTTCTTGTAAGATAGGAAGCATCAATAATTGATCAAGTTTGAAAATATTATGTGTATATATATTCTCCACTCGAAACTCATCATGTGTCATGCAAGTGCAATATGGGATGGTACTTTGAGAAGGAACATAGTAACACACAAAACTGAGGTTAAAAAGGTCACAATATTTTAAAGCATAAAATAGATTAAAGTAATTAATGGAAAGGGAAATAACTAAAAAGTAAGTGTATGTGTACCTTAACTTATCTTTATCATTGGATGGTTGTCTATTTTTTTTGTAGTTTTGATTATGGAGGGTACATAGACTACTTTTGATAAACCCAAGAATATAAAACTAAAGAGAAAAAACAAACAAATGTAGGAAAGCCAAGATAACTAGTGCTATGTGGATGGGATGTACTTGAAAATTTATCAAGATGTGATGACAAGTTCTATGTTAGACCAAATGACCAAGTCAAAATTAAGAGTAAATTGGGTAACCAAAAATCCAAGGCTACTAAAGGTTGAAAAATTCAAACAAGTAAAAATTAAGTAAGAAAGGTAAACTCACCTATTTAAACCAAGGATACATGTCAAAAGGATGGTAATCAAACATCAATGTGAAAGAAATAACAATCCTTAAACAAAGATGGGAAAATAAAATGGTAAAACAAAATTTATGAATGAGTAGTAATAATCCTTACTCAATCATCAATGGAAAAAGGTGCATAAGAGGGAAAATGACATTGGTGAGTGAGAAGTAGCAAGATAACCTCACTCAACAATGGAAAAAGTATATGAAATTAGAAATGGAATTAGGTGTCCACAAAAAGGGTAGTATAATAATGATAAATGGTAAAAATAAATTAAGGTACATCTAGAAATGTAGAGCCATGGTGCAAAGAAAGTAATCCTAGTCACTCAAACATGTTTTTTGTTCTAAAGATAGATAAAATTGAAACAAAGTAGTGCTATCATATTTTTAATATGTGAAGAAGAAGGAAGTATATAAGAGGGAAATTGATTTAGAATCACACTTTGCCTATCAAGGGGGGAAATTAAATAGGTGGAGGGGAGAATGAAGGAGAAACTAAGGTAGAGGAACTCTTTATCGAAGTAAAGACACTCAAATTAGGTTTATCAAAATAAGAGGACTGCCAATATTAAGGACTCTAAAGAACTTCTCCTATTAACACAAGACTTAGGTCCACAAATGAAGTCTTTAAATCATCCCATGAAGGCTATAGGAAAATTAAGATAGAACTACCTTCTCACAACATGTTCCCCATTCCTCAAAACCCCTTACAGAGCCATCGATCTACTACAAAGATTAGGTACTAACATGAGAAAGTGGGTAGCACCATAGAGTTTGTTGAATTATTATATTCCAATCTACTGGCCTAACACACCCCAATGAACCTCAACTCTATTATGAGACCAATTGTAGAGTTTGACCTTCAATTTTAGATAGGAGATGTGCTTGTAATCACATCTTTTAGTGTGATATTAACTTTTGAGATTTGTATGTTTCCTTTTTTATATCATTGCATTTTGTTTTAAATGATTTGGATTTTAAATTTATTAATATCTTTTTCTATTCCTCCTCCATACAAATTTGGAAAACTAAACATGGGTGTTAAAGATGTTTTTCATTTAAATACTTGGGACTAGGTTACTAAGATAGAATTTAGAGAGCATGGTGTCTAAGAGTCTCATAAATCTAAGTAAAATAAAAGTGCTATATTAAATTTGACCTTGTTTTATTTGATGTGGAGTGCAAAGGAAAGGAAATTAAGAGGAATGAAACAATTTGAATTAATCTAAATCACAAAAAATGTTACAAAGGGAGAAAAAGGGATACCATGACAGAAAAATGTGATTACTTATCATAAGAATGAGGGAAATGGAGGAAAACATGCTAACATAAGTTGGATAGACAAATTTCATCTATCAAAAGAAACAAAAGCTAAAGTTGAGAATAAAGATCAAAAACTTATAACCATTGCTAAACACATTCTAGAAAAGGAATGAAAAAGATGGCGATTTTATGAGGAAGGCCAAGTCCTATCCATGGTCTTACACTGCAACTCATAAAAGAGAAACCCAAGGGATGTACAAAGCATGTGAAAACTAAATAAGATAAATATGGTATTTGTGAGGAAGGCTAGGTCCTATCCATGGTCTTACACTAAAACTCACAAAGAAAAACCCAAGGGGTGCCAAAAGGTGTGTAAAAAATATGAAATCATAGAGAAAGAAAGTACATCATGAGGAAGACTAGGTCCTATCCATAGTTTTACAATACAACTCATGAGAAAAAGGGAAACAAAAATACCAAAAGGGAGGACTGAGGTTTGTGAGAAGAGAGAACTATTTTAGAGGGTGAGACCCATGCAATTATCTTGAAAAAAGTGTTAGATAGATAGCATATAGAAAGCATGAAAAAGAAGGGAACTATTTAAGCAAAATACTTCTTGAAGAATTGCATGTTGGTGGGCTCTTTAAAAATATGGCCTTTATTGGTTTGAAGGAAATAGGTACTTAGACCAAGAATATCTTTGACTAAATAAGGCCCCCACCATTTTGGGGCATATTTACCTTCTTTGTCATGAGTGTAGTCTAATTTAAGGACAAGATCACCAATATTAAATGTGTGAACTTTGACTCATTTTTTATGTTGTTTGGAAATCCAAGCCTTGTATTGGTGATTATGTTGCAAATAAAAAAGATAATCTTCATCAAAGAGATCGAGAGCATAAAAGATAGCTTGATGTAATTATTCATCAAGTGTGATACCATGAAGAGATTTACAAAGAGAGGGAAGCTCAACTTATAATTGAAAGACTGATTAAGAACTATAGAATAGAGAGAATGGTATTACCCCATGCCAGTGTGTATGCTAGTGTGATAGGCCCAAAGATCAGGATAGAGATGAGGGTGTCAATCCATGTAGGTTTCACAAATTATCTTTTGGAGAATTTTATTAATAATTTTTTTAGTGGATTCATCTTGGCCAATGCATTGTGGATGATAGGGTGTGGAGAATTTATGATTGATTTTAAATATAACACAAAGCTATTTGACATCTTTATTTTTAAAATTACCATCATTATAAAAAATGTAGGAAATGATTTGATCAAAAATAAATTTAGAGATGGTGGTACTGTTGATATTAACAAGTGGCATAGCCTCAACCCATTTGGTAAAATATTATATGGCTATGATTATAAAGACATGACCATATTGAGATCAAGGTAATTTACCTATGAGATCTAATCCCCACATGGATAATGACCAGGGAGATTCTACAGTTTGAATCTTGGCTAGAGTTGAAAGAATTAAATCATCATGAAGATGGAAAGGATTAATATTTTTAGAAAATTCTATGGCACCATTTTCAAGAGTGGGCCAAAATTATCCCATATGTAAACATTTATGGGTTGTAGCATGTCCATTACAGTAGCCACTGCAAATGCCCTCATGTGATTGTTCAAGAAGAGGAGGAATCTCATCTTTTATAACATAACAGAGAAAGGTACCTTTAGCATTATGATAATATAAGATGTTATATCAAAATACAGACTTAAAATCTTATTTACAAATGTGAGTCTTTTCACAAGATTTTAGGTTAGGAGGATAAGTTTGGTGTTTTAAAAATTGAATGATGTCTTTATACCGTGGCATTGTCGAATGGTGATAGCCTCAATGTGGTAGATTAGTGAATTATGCGGTTGAGTAGAATATGGAGATTTTATTATTTAGATAAGAAAAGTGGGATCAATAATAACTTGGTGTGGATGAAAAAGAGATGCTGAAGAAGTGAGGGAATCAAAAATAGAATTTTGATCTCAAAGGATAGGCGTGATGGTGAAAGAAGTAAAATCTTTGGTGAGATTAGTTGAAATATGATGATAAGAAATAAGATTCTCAATTTTGCATTGGTAATCACCATTGAATTGGTGGAAAATGAGTTGAGAATCACCTAAAGCATGTAGGTATTAGATATATAAATCAAGGGCATCTCCCATGTCTAAGATTAAAGCTTCATACTCAATCATGTTGTTAGTGATGTCAAATGTTAAGCAAAAATCTAAAGGGATGATTTTTACAAGAGGGATCATAAGTATAAAACCTATCTCAAATCCTTAAAGGCACTTAGCACCATCAAAATAAAGGTTCCAAGTATCCTCATGTAAATCTACATTAATTTCAATTTCTTCAATAACTACTTTTGGTTTAATAGTATCAAGGAGGATAGCAGATTCATCAATATTACTTACTTCAAGATCAAAAGTGAAGTTATGGAAGTAATCTTTAAGGGATATGGATTGGTTGGGACCTTCAATAAATAGAATATTATCATCAAGAAGACTAACTTAAAAGTGGTCAATAGTAGGCACAAGAGCTAAAACAAGTTGATCAATGATGATTTGTCCTTTGACAACTTTTTGAGTAATAATTTGGAGATCAAATTCCATGAGAAGGACAATCCACTTACCAATTATATATCCAAGAAGAAAGGCTTTGGAGAAGAAGTGATGAAGGGGATCGGAATGGATGATAACATAAGTGTTCTAATAAATCATATAATGTTAAAGTTTTTTAGCTACAAAATATATGGTGAGGCAATCACATTCAAATTTTGTGTAACATTTTTTATAATTAATGAGGCTTTGGTTGATATAGTAGATGGTGTATTATCTTCCAGTATCATCTTATTGGGAAATAATTTTCCCAAATGATATGGGTGTAGAAGAAGTATATAAGATCAAAGGTTAATCATTTGAAGGCGGATGAAGAGTAGGTGGGTGAAGCAATCATTCTTTCATATTATCAAATGCTTTTTTATATGGATCTATCTATTATAGAGCATTACCTTTATTAATAAGAGAATTAATAGAGTGGATATGGTAATCCGTTTTAGGGATGAATCATTTAATTAACCTAATTTTACCAATATAAATGTGAATGTCTAGAATGGATCAAGGGATGGGCATGTTGATGATAGCGTTAATTTTGGCAGGGTCAACATTGATGCCACAAAGAGAAACTAAGAATCCTAATAGTTTTTCAGATGTGACACTGAAGACACATTTGAAAGGATTTAGTCTAACTTTGTATTTGAGAAGGTGGTCAAAGATGATGGCAAGATCATAAAGATGAGTTTTTCAAGATTGAGACTTAGCAATGAGCTCATCTACATAGTTTTCTATAATTTTGTGAATAAGATCATGAAATATATGGGTCATTGCTCATTGATAAGTAGCTCTGATATTTTTGAGTCCAAAGGGAATTTTAACATAATAATAGATGCCCCATTTTGTGGTGAAAATTGTCTTATGTTGGTCTTCAAGGGTAATGTGAATTTGGTTATAACTTGAGAAACCATCCATAAGAGATAACATTTCATAACCATATGTGAAATTGACAATGGAATCTATTGAAGGTAGAGGGAAATTGTCCTTGGGACAAGTAAGATTAAGATTATGAGAATTGAGGCAAATGTGAATGACCATGGTGACCTATTTTTTGAATAGGGACTATGTTAGAAACCCATTCAGAATAGACCATGGTTTGATAAAATTAGCATTAAGAAGTTGGATAATTTATTTATGGCATAAGGTGGAAAATTTAGGTGGAAATTTATGTTACTTTTATCACATAGGTTTGGTGTTGGGATAAGTAATAATATTGTGCACCATAATGTTAGGGTCAATACCAGACATGCCCTTATAGGACCAAACAAATATATTATGATATTTATCAAAAAATAAGTTAAATTTATCATGTTTAGCGGGTGAGTTCACAAAAAAATGTAATAGGTTGAGGGAAGGATGGAGTACCATGTTTAATGTAAGTAATTTATTCGATAAGCATATCATTACCATATTGGAAGTGGTATGGTGAATTAGGTAAATAATAAATTGGATTAGCGTTAGGTTTGATGCTATAGATGAAGTTGTTGAAACAAGGGGTTTTGTTTTTGAAATTCTCGAGTTTGTGATGTTGTCAAGGAAGTTGAGGTTCTTGGGCATGAAGTAACTCAAGGATAGATTCATTGCTGGGAAAAGTGGGAAGAGGACTATAATACTCAACATCTACTTTTATATCAATAATTTAATTACCATGGCTATAATATTTAGAATTTATTTGATGGACATCTATGGCCTTGGTATCTAATGTAATATCAAGAATAGGATTAGTAGATGGGTTGGACAATATTGGTGTATCATTAGTATCTTTGATGGGGGAAAAATTGGATGTAATGATGGGATCTATAGGTAGTAAATAAGATGCAATACTTTTCAAAGGTTCAAAAGGTAGGATTTGTTCTACCACCCAAGGAGTATTAATAAGTAGAGAATTAATAGGAGGTATATAACCTTTAGGTGTTAATTCAAAATCCATGGAAATGGTGTGAACATCTAGGTTCAAATCATGTATTTGAGATAATTTTTTTTTATAATGTTAAATATCCAAGTCTCGAGATTGAGCTTGGGCCATGATGTAATTATCATCATAGGTTGGAGAAATGGTACATGCTTGAGATTTAAGGGGAGTTTCATAAGGTGAAATTATAAGGTCACTAAACTTATGTGGAGACATTATTAGAGGATCTTGTAATAATTTGGCCACTCCATAATCATTGCATGTGGAGTCATCTTCTAGGTAAGAATGTTCCTAAGCATTGCATGAAGGAAAAAATTGGTAATCTCATCACTAAAAGGAGTAGTGTGATCATGAGGTAATAAATAACGAGGAAGCCATTCTGAGATGTAAGAAGGTAGCTTAGTAGTGTTACAAGTATGTTGTAATTCATTAGGTTCATCATCATCTAAATTAGTAAGAGTGACTTGTAGGTCTGGATTGATGTTGATGAATTTAGGCAAGGGAACACTATTGATTATAGGAATGGTAGGAATGCGATATTGAGATTTTGGATTAGGAAGTTGCATACTCCAAGGGTTTGAATCAGCCTCATACTTATAACATTTATCATTATATAGAAATTTGATGCATTGGCTATCAGAAGAGGTAATGGCCCTCATTCTATGAGTCTAAGGGTGACCAAGGAATATGTTATAAGATAAGGGCAAATCAAAGACCATAAGTTTAGTTCAAATAGTCTTAGGTCTAATTATTATAGGAATTCAAATACATCCAAATGGATTTTGATTAGTTTTATCAAATCCATGATAGGTAGGTGAGTTTGCTTGAGATGATCTTTATTATAACTAAGTTTTTGGATGAGACACAAATATGTCACATTAATATCATACCCTTCATCAACTAAAAATTTATGAATAAGGGTATTATTAATGGTTATTTTAATGAGTAGGGATGGATCATCAATGTAGAAAGGGATTTTTTCATTAATCGTGTCCTCTTTAATAAATTCAATAGAAGGCTTAGAAGAAGGACAAATGGATTCAATGGCATGCATTTTGGTAGGTTGAGTCGATAAAGGATATTTCATCATATATAGAGGATGGTTCTTAAATTTATTATAATTGTTACATGAGGAATTTACAATGATAAGGGGAAGTAAAAAATAACTCCATAAGTGAAATCTTGTAAGGCATGAAGTTAAGTTATTTGTGAAAGTTCTAATGGGATTTAGAAGAAGAACTAGTATGAGGTTTATAAGGTAAGGTCTATTTTGAAGGAATGAAAGTCATTTGGCGTTTGAAAGAAGGAGTTGGTTCCTTAGGGGCTTCTAAAGCTAAATTAGTGGTTGTAATATCTTTAAGAAGTTTTTCCTCTAAATATGGTTTCTTAGGTTTTGTGATAGGATCTTTGTGAGCTAGCTTGTGATGATAATTGACTTTAGCTATGTTAACATATTGAGAATTATTCTAATATTGATCATAGTCGACATCAATAGCATAAACATACTTGGTATTTTTTTGATGATTATACGTGGAAAAATATTTTTGGTTATTAGAAGAATATTTGGGAGCTTGTCATTTTTGAGAAATGGTGTTGTATTCTTGATGATGAAGTTGGATCATATATTTGTGATTGAAAGAATCACTAGGAGACAAAAAATTTGTAAGACCTCAAAAAGTTTCATGGTAATTCCCAATATCAGCATGGAACCAACAAAATTGATTAAGGGCATACCATTTAGGAGGATTATTAGGATAAGTAAAGGGTTTATAGGACATTAATAATTATTTCATTTACTATACATCTAGTGGTATGTGAGAAGATGGGGGATTGTCAGCTTTGGCAACTCCTTATTTGGTTTGAGGAAAGTTTTGGTGATGGTATTGTTATAAGTATTAAAAGATCCTTTAAGGAATTTGGTATTAAGTTTGAATTACTTCATGAGGAAGTCTTAACATTTGGCTTGGTTAAGAGCTTTGTTAAGTGTTTGAGGAGAAAAAGGTTGATCCTTATATTGAAGCAAAGGAGTTAAAACAACTATAAAGAGTTTTAAAAAATTGTCTTCAATCATTTTATGGTCAGTTTTATGGGCTATATATTTCCATCATTTAATAAGATCATGAGTTGATTCAGTGGGAGATTGCTTAGCATTGATGAAATGGCTAAGATAATTTTTGGGAAGGTCATTATGTTAAAACTCTTTAACTAGAGGATTGACTAAATACTCAAGTTACCAAATGTAATGTTGGGGAAGTTGGCTGTACCATTCCAATACATCACCACTAAAGGTTTTAACTAGAATTTTAGTTGTGTAAAAAGTATTAGTTTGGATCCACTCTTTATAAAGATTACCAAATGCTTTAAGAAAAGATGTAGTGTCTTTAGTTCCATCATACTTGATAGTTGGAGATATATTACCAATATCAATGGATATGATGAAGGAGATAATGGATCATTTTGGATATTTTGAACCATATTTTTACTCATAATAGGTTGAGGAATAAATTTTCCTAAGGCATCTCTAAGAGTTGGAGGAATAAAATTGGGATTGACTTGAGGATTGAGAACTTGAGGTTGATTAGCCACATTGATCAAATAATGTTATAATGGCATCATTTGAGAGGTGTTATAAGTTTACATCATGTTCATTTGTTGTATTAATTGTGTATTAAGTTGAGTCATATCAATAGGTGGGTTTTTGTTTGTAGGAGAACTTTCTAAATTATTATTAGGGAGAGGGTTGTTAAAAGGTGGATTACCAGTGGGATTATTGGATAGACGTGTGTCAATTACTCACACATTATGTTGAAAAGTTTAAAGATGAGAATTGTATTGTTAGGTATAAAAAATATCGGATCGACCTACTTCATCTTGAGGTGTGATTTGGACCATGTTACATTCCATAGACGAAGGAGGGGAATAGGTGATCCAAGAATGAGGGATCTCTTGGGAGGTAAAGAAAGGGATAAATGAATACCCCATATCATGTTTAAATGTATTTAAGCTATCCAAGAATATTATAATAGGGGACTTCATGTTGTTTTGAGGAAGTGTATAAAATTATAAGAAATAAGAAATTTAGAACTAAGTTGTTCAAATAGGAGAACAAGGTCAGTGTTAAGAGTACAAAGTCGACTAGGTCAACTTAGTTCTATTAAACAAAGGCAAAAGAGTATAGAGTTGACTAGGTCAACTTAGTACTATAAATTAGGAGAAACATAGTATGATAAGGATACAAGGTTAACCAAGTCAACTTATCACTATAACCTAAATGGTAAAAGGGATATAAAGTTGACTAGGTTGACTAAGTACTATAGGTAGGAAAAATACAATTTGTAAGAGACTGTGTCGGATAAAATGATAATGTGATAAAAATAGGGAAATATTTTTTAAATGTAATTTGAAGAAAGAAATGGAAGTGTAAAAACAAATAATTGGATCAATGAGAATGATCTAATTGTCACACAACACAAAACCTTACACCAACATTGGCCAATGCAAGTTTTTGCAATATAACATATAATGAGTAGAGAGCAAATAGTCAACTAAAAAGTAAATGCTAACTAAATGATCATCCTAAGTGTTTTTAGATTATTATAAAGTGTTATTTTAAGTGTAATAGGGAAGTTGGATAAAAATGGGGAACTAGAAATCAATTTATAGATGGTTTCAGAACGTTTAGGCTGAAAGAGATTTGTGTTAGAAATGGTACTGACATGGTATTAGGGCCTACTCCTTCACTTAAAAATCTTGTAGTGATAAGGGTGTCAGGTGATTTGCCAATATATACCATTAACCACATGTTTATACTTGGATATAAAACCAAGTTGACTTTCCCCTTGGTGATTAAATCCAAGTAGGTATGCCTTGGGAAGACAAATGTTAAATGCATTTTGAAATTTGTGTGAGTTGGTAGTGTGTGCAAAAAAATCAAAATAGTGAAACTAAATTATATTTTGAAAAATAACTTAATTAGACTATGTGAGCTAATCTAAGTATTAAAATAGATAAAAATGAAAGTGTGAATTAGTTACTAGCATATATTTGTTAATTCTTAAATTAGGAATGGTATAGAGTTAGTTCAAACGACATTATATGCAAACATTACAGAATAGAGTCAACTAGGTCGCTACTATTTTGTAGAAGAGTCCTTAATAACTAAGTCCACTAGGTCAAGTTAGTATTTTAGATAGAAGATATTTTAAATAATTAAGTTGACTAGGTTGAATTATTTTGTTGTAAGATTATAGTTTTGAATACTATAAAATTACACAAATAAATTTGTATTGAAGTACTAAATTGAGAGAGAGAGAGAAACAAAGGAACCTTGGTGGGTTGGAAGATGTCGAGGATTGCAAATTTTATGTTGAAGTACCTTGAATGTTTCTTGTAAGTTATACCAAGTTGACTGGGTTGACATAGTTATGTGAAACCTTATTTGTTGAAAACTATTAAGATGACTAAGTTGACCTTGTCAACTTAATTTTTTATCTGAATGCTAACTATAAGATTAAGTCAACCTACATGACTTAGTTTATTGTTCTGAATGCTAACTAGGAGACTAAGTCAACCTATTTAATATAGTAACATGTATTTGATAAATATCCACATAAAAAGAACATAGTCATTTTGATGCGATTGTGTGTTAAACCTATGCACAAAAGTTATAGCTATATTGATCTATTTAACCTATTATTATAAATATATAAAAAATAATAAAAT
Organism: Torreya grandis; assembly: GCA_037957365.1. NCBI lineage: Eukaryota > Viridiplantae > Streptophyta > Pinopsida > Cupressales > Taxaceae > Torreya > Torreya grandis. The sequence continues at coordinate 182,122 of JARHVA010006507.1, read as the reverse complement.
GATAAAAATGAAAAGCATGAAAAAACCTACAAGGTTATAATTCATTATGGGTTCACCATAATGTATTGTTGGTCAATTTATAGAACTAGAAATTGGCCAACCCTATAGGTTAAAGGCTCATGACCTGTGTTTATATTCTGCTTGTCAATCATGTTGAAGGTGTTCAAGACATGTATAGTCAGTTATTTTATAGTCATATTTCAATCTTATCTTAGCAAACATTGAGTGAATGATTACATGAAAAGGATGCACTTCATGCTATGTCTTTCCTTTTCAAATTTTGTGTCTTGGTGTATTTTTGTCTTCAGGTCTTTAAAAATGAACTAGCAGTATGAGAAGTGCCCAGGGATGTAAAGATTAAGTTGAAAAAACTAACCATTTGAATTTAAAATCTTTAAGGTATCCTAAGAATGAATATACTACCACCAAGTATCGAGATGTCACCTGATCGAATCATAGATCAATGATGAACAAGGTCAAAGGTTAGAGGATCCTAAGGATGAATACAAAGCTGATAGATGTCAAGATTATGAAAGCTAAGATAAGATCTAATGGAAAATAGATAAGGTTAGGGTCAGTGGATCCTAAATATCTAATTAAGCACATTTAATTATGCACTCAAAGATCAATGATGAGCTTACAATCAAAAAGTTAGAGGATCATAGGATTAAGCACATCAATTATAAGTGGCATGATCATCCCAAACAAGTAGATCAATGATGCATATTCGATCAAGTAGAATGAGATCGATGTCACACATTCAATCACTCGAAGGAGATATATGAGATGCATAAGGTTGAAAATTTAAATATCTAGATCAAATTTAAGGCCACCACATGGCATAAGTGTAGGAAATATCCAAGACTAACTATAGGGCCCATGAAATGAATGGGGAGCTGATAATTGGAAAAATATGAGAAGCACATATAAAGATTAATGGCCAAGATTAAAGTCAAAGTCAAGATTTTTAAAGTGGAGGTTAAATATGATTTAGGTAAAACCAATAGTAAGGTTTTAAAGGTATATATCACCATTAGATCTTGATCAAATATCGTCAAGAAAATATGGCCATAAAATCAAGATTACAAATAATGAGGCTCTATTACCATTAAAGTTCAAAGGCATGATAGGTTTGTTTAAACCTAATATAGTCTAGAACAAAGTTATATGATCTAAATATATTCATTGACATAATGACTATATGAAAACCATTTTATTGGATTGGTTTCAATCTATAGTAAAGATCCATATCTAGGTTAGGGTAGATGCAGACATAAATGAGATATGGAAGAGTGTCTTATCTTCCATAACATCTATAGCCTTGACAAAAAGGTACTTGAAACCACTAAAATCAAACTTAATCATGGCTTTGTTAGGCCCAAGGATATGATGATTTAGTCTTTATAGTGAAGGGAATTAATGCATAGGAGATTGAGAAGTATTCATGAAGTAAGGCTATTTGCTTCCTGCAGTGGTCTTGACCTTCATGATCCATCCTTCCATACTAAGAAAAGACACACTAGCATTAATGTAGGGAAGGGATTGATGAAGTTTTAAGTGGCTATTATGATTTCTTCTAGTGTTAATCTTAGCCTTGATCATTATGATCCCCTTATCCACTCTCCCATGCATCCCTTCCCCTCTATCTCATTCCATTCTAATATAAATTCAAGTTTGAGCTCTTGATTTTCATCCCTCAGTTGGGTATAAAAAACCTATAAAATCACTTTATAAGCTCTTTAAATCAATATAAGAAAATTTTAGATTCTACTTGAATGCTAGGTGTACTTTATTAGAGTTTGATTATAGAGTGTATGTCACTTATTCATCATTTTTGTGTCCTCCATGTACCTTTGCTTCAAGACTATTAGTTCCTTACACATTATATGAAGTGTTAGCTAGTGAGGTTTCTATTGAAGTGTCATAAGTCCATAGTGTCTTGCATAGACCTATCTCTTTCTATCCTTCACGTTGTTGGTCTCTTTTTAGCCTTCATATAAAATACTCATGTTTGTAAACTTGTCATAAAACCTAATCAATTATTTTCACCATTGGATTCAATAGTAGTCATAAAAGTGTATAAGATGAGAGTGGATCATTGAACATTTGGTGCATCACCACACTTAGAATAGGTTTTCATTCATGTATTTTCTCTCCCTTTTCATCTCAATATTATAGGTTTAGTAAAGGATCTATATTGTCATATCTGAGGAGCTAGCCTCATTAAAAATACTAGACGTTTGACCCAAGATTAGGTGCCCCACAACCTAGGGTCATTCCCATGTTAGACTAGGTTTAAGTAAGAGGACTTGAATAATCCTTTGCTCAGCTGGCATGTAGCCTAAGCCTCTAATAGTTTTTAGCATGCCTAATGGGACACATTCTCTTTGGTATAACTAAAGATTAGAGTTGAGAAGAAGTATTTGAAATAGAGGGAGAAATCCACCATCCTCAAAAGCTAAATATTCTCCAAGTTGTAGAGTTCATAGCATCATCCAGACAACACCTCTCATTCTAAAGGTTACTAAAAAGTCAGCTAGTAAAGTTATTTCGTTTGAATTCATTGAGATACCTTATATTTCATATAAAAGAGAAAGATTCAATAGGATAGGTCCTTATCCCTAAAATAAATATTCATCTCCTGGTCATCCTATTATTTTAAGCAGTTTAACCCCCACTAAGCAAAGGGTAAGGCCCATAATGCAATATTTTGTACCCTTCAATGATGGAAACCCTCTTAACCTTTAACAAAATGATGATATCCCTAATACCTCTTTGAATATTCTACCATAATTTATAGGATAAAACTCCACCACCCATTTAGATCACATAGATGACATTGTAAACCTTTGTTCAGTACATAACATTATGCAAGAGAATATAACCATGAGACTACTAGCCACATCCTTAACAGGCAAAGTGCTCCAATGGTATAGGGGTCTAGCTCCTACCTCAATCAATACTTGGGATGAGTTTGGTGAGTGATTATGTAAACATTTTGAGGATAGAAGTGACCATGTGTCATTTGTTGAATAACTCACCTCAATCAAGAGGGAATCCTAAAAATCTATGTTTGATTTCAAATAAAGATTCCAAAAAACTTGGGATAGGATCCCTATCATTATTAAACCCATACCCAATTATGATTTTCTTTTCTATTTGAAAGCACTAAATTTATACATTACGGTCATGATATAATCTATGGGTGGGATGACTATGATTGGGGCTTATGAGATATCTATAAGGGAAAAAAATTGTTTGATACAAGAAGGGAAACTCATGCTAAGACCTCTCATGCAGATTTTTCTTGAGCTTCAGCCCCACATAACATTACTCCATTTCCCACTCCAAAAAATCAATCCCAACCTGATGATGGTCAAGTGGTTAAATTTTCAAGGATTAAAATCTTGTTGAAGGCACAAAATAATAAGCTAGTTGCTATAGAGAGACAACAATAGACTTCATATGGGCAATACCAAGGTCCCTTACAAGCCTAATAACCTACTCAATCTTAAAATAGATCCCCTTATCCATAAAATCAATAATCCCAAGGAAAAATTACTCAAGGTATATCTCATAATAATTACAACCCCACGACTATAAGTAGCTCAAGATCCTTGGTCCCCACACAAAACAACCTTACACAAGAGGGTCAATGACAATCAAGAGGGAAGTATAATGAGATGGTAATGGTTACAAGTGGATAAATGTATTAGGATCTTAGTTTGAAACATAATCCTTCATTTTGAGACCATGACATAATGCCTCCTCCACCATAAGTCTCTCCAATTAATCTAGGTAATATGCCTACCTTGACACCATTAGAAGTTTAGATTCAACAGCAAGGGAACATGGGTAAGGCACTAAATGACACCATGTGAATGAAATTTAAAGAAGGGGAGCATATGTTTTATCATGTAACAATAAACATGGGTAAAACTACATAAAGGGTAGATAAACTAGTTGCAACACTTACAAGGTTTAAGAGGAGGATGTTGGATGACAATTTGGGGCAGCCTAAGGCTTCTTCAACACATCCACAAGCTAGTCAATATCCTACCTCTTCAAATGTAACTACTAAATCTCTTGAAGTTTAAAAAATACCTCAACATCATGGGCATAAGCATAAGTATCCTTTTGTTTCTCATGTCACTCAAGTACCGGGTGATACTTCTACTTCCAAGGTGCAGTTTAAAGACACTAGTCTTCCTTTAAATATTGTAGATCATATGAAAAATAATTACATCACCATGTATATGTATGATGCTATATCTATTATATAACATAAAAATATTCTTCATTAAGATCTATCCAAGCCTTATCATGTGAATTAGATAGCTGATAAGGTGAACATTATCTTTACAAATAGTAGTCAGCCTAGTCAAATTCAAGTTCTTAGTCAAGATCCTAGTCAAGATCAAGTTCATAATGTTGTTCATACCCATAAGGTTGTCAAACCCCCTCAATTATATTTGTTAGTGATCATAGGGGAATATTTCATGCAAAATTGTATGATAGATTCAGGAGCTTCAACCTTAGTTATGCCTAAAGCCATAACAAATAAACTTGAGCTTAAGTATGTGCCTAATGAAAAAAGTGTTCTCTATTTGGATGGTTTCCCCACTAAAATAATAGGTATATTAAAACATCTTAAGATCACATTGTAAACTTACCCAAATTATGTCATCACTCAGGATGTAATGGTTGTAGACCTACCCCCATATTTCTCCCTATGCCTGTCTAGGGGCTTTACTACAAAAATTGGGGGCTATTTGTCTTCTAACTAGTCATACATGGTTTTCAAGACTAGATATGGGACTAAGGTCACTATTAGGCTAGAACCTATCTCTATGTTCCATCTAGAGCCCTATATGCCTAACCTTGAAAATGTCGACTATACCATATTAGATGAGGATGAAAATGCTAGTGAGCAAGAGCTCATGACCATCTTGAAGGCATTTCAAACTTGTACTTAGATGAATGGGCAGCTGACAATCATGGACTTGATCCCTACACTAATATTGAATAAGAAAGCTTAGGGGTGTATTATATGCATAAGGAAGGTGTTGCTATACCTTTCCTAACTAATATCATTCAAGAAGAAGATGGTCTATGGACTTTATTCTTTGATGGCTCAAGGTCAAATAATGGTAGTGGAATTGGAGCCATATTGGTTTCACCCTTAGATCAAAATTACTATTCAACTTCAAGATTTTAATTTAATTGCACTTTAAACACAATTGAATATGAGACTCTTTTACATGGTTTGTAAGAGGCAAGAAGAAGAGGTGTTAAACTTATTCAAGTCAAGGGTGATAGTGAAATTGTTGTGAAATAAGTGAGAGACATAAGTGCATTAAAGAACCATCATTTGAGAGCTTATAAGCATCATGTATGGGATCTCATAGAGGACTTCTTGGCATTCAATATATAATCCATACCAAGAGAGGCAAATCAACATGTAGATAGGATTGCACCATTGGAGCTTAGTATGAGATTGTAGGAGTCAAAGGTAACCAGAGTCAAGACAAGATCAAGGTCATATGTAGGATATATTTACCTAATAATGTGGTGAGTTGGTAGGTGTTTGATAATGATGTCCAAACTATAAATTTTTTGATGCAAGAAGCAAAATTCTACCATAAAAATCAAAATAAATTCTAACATTAGTATGATGATCAAATAGTGTGTCTGAGATCTAGAAAGCTACCTAATGGGAATATGACATTGGAAAGCATATTCAATGAAGATGACCAAGTGAGAAGAGGTAAGGCATGTATCTCAGCTAAGGAGGAACATTATGAAAGGATGGGGATCTTCAAAGATAATTGTTGAAGTTAGGAAAGATTGATATAGTGAAGAGAGAGCTACATTTATTTCCTTATGCCAAGAGTTATTTGATGTATTTGCATGTGAATACAAGTATTTGAAGGGTTTTTATCCCAAACTTGCACAACATACCATTGAACTAGAGAGAAACGAAAAACCAGTCAGGCAAAAACAAAGGCCTGTCAACCCAAAAGTGGAGGAGTTGATGAGAAGGGAGATATTTAAGTTGATTGAATCAAAGATAATATTCCCCATTATCATTCCTCATGGGTGGAAAACCTTGTGCTAGTGAGGAAGAAGAATGGGTAAATATGATTATGTGTTTACTTTAGGGACCTTAATAAAGTGTCCCTAAAAGACCATTACCCACTGCCCTCAACGGATTAGATTCTTCAAAATGTGGCAAGTTCTTAGAGATTATAATTATTTGATGGATACTATGGTTATAATCAAATTATGGTCAAGGAAGAAGATAGGCATAAGACTACCTTCACCACAAAGTAGAGCACTTATGCATATATGAAAATGTCCTTTGGACTATCCAATGTTGGATCAACTTCCTAGAGGGAAATGGATGTTACCTTTGAAGGTTTGATCAATGACATGGTGCTCATCTACCTAGATGACATCATTATTTTCTCAAAGGACCCAAGTAATCACATTGCTCACTTGAGGTTAGTAATTTAAATATGTAGAAAATTTGGTGTGTCATTGAATCCTGAAAAATGTATATTTAGTGTTCATGAGGGTAGGTTATTAGGCCATGTAGTGTCCAAGGATTGTCTTTCCATATATCATAAAAGAGTTGTGTCCATCTTATCCTTACCCTTTCCAAAGTATAAGAATGTTATGTAGAGTTTCTTAGGAAAGATTAATTTTATAAGAAGGTTTATCCCAGGATTTGTAGAGCTGGTCAATCCTCTTATTCACATGTTAAGAAAATGTAATGAGTTTACATGGACCAAAGAAGGTAAGAGGAGTTTTGGGTCCATTAAAGAGGCAATCTCTTATGCCCCTACACTTTTGAATATTAATTTTAACAAATAATTCTACTTGTATTCCTTCTTTATGTTGGATGCAATCTCTACCATGTTGATATAATAGAATGAGCAAGGTTTGGAACATCCTATTGATTTATTTAGTCAAGCCTTAGAGGGGTATGAGGAGAGGTATGTACTTGTAGAGAAACATGTACTTGAAGTAGTAAGAGGTTTAAATAAATTTAGGCACATGGTCTCTAATAGTAATATCATACTCATGGTGGTACACCTAAGTATTAAAGAGTTTATACTCAATAGAGACCTCAAAGAGAAAAGAGTTGGATGGGTGAAAAAATGCATAGAGTATGACCTTGAAGTTATAATTAAAAAAAATTAAGGGGAAAAGGGTTATGTGAACACCTTTCAACAAAGGTAAAATAAGATAAAGATCAAGTGTTAATAGTTCATGATAGACAATAGGAAGTTGCAAACAACACACCTTTTAGTTGGACACATGATATACTCAAATTTCTTGAGTTAGGACAATGTCATATGGGACTAGATAGAGCCAAGAGAAGTCACTTAAAGTTTTAAAGTATACTTTATGTCTTTATAAATGGAGTAATTTTCAAGAGAGACATATGAGGCATGCATTTGAGGTATGTGCAATCATGCCAAATAGACAAATTGATTTAGTAGTTCCACGATGGTCCAACTAGTGGGCACTTTGATGCCAAGAAAAAATACTCTAAGATCATTAGATCTGGTTACTTTTAGCCCATAATGTTTAAATATGCACACTCTTGGATAAGGAAATGCCCAAAATGTGTAATGTTTGTTAGCAAATAGAAATTGGCTACCCTTCCTTTGTAAGCCATACAAGTAGAACAACATTTGTGCAATGGGGCTTAGATTTAATAGGGATGATAAACCACCCTTAAATTAAAGGACATAAATTGATCATTATAGTTACTAATTTACAAGGTGGGTTGAAGTAACTACCCTCAAGGAAGCAATCAAGATTCTATTTTGGACTTTTATGATAGCCTTGTAACCAAATTTAGTGTGCCTTCTACAATAATTTATGTTAATGCATTGGCATTCAGTAGTAAAAAGGTATGTGAGTGGGATATTTCACATGGAATTTATCTCAAGGCATCCTATAACTATTACCGATAGGGAAATGGACTAGTAGAGTCCACAAATAGGAACTTATTGAGGATTATCAAGAGAACTATGGAAGATGGTTAGAGGGAGTGGGATACTAGACTAAGGATTTCCCTATGGGTAGACAAAGTAAAACCTAATAAATATATTGGATACTCTTCATTCCTTTTTGTCTATGGGAAATAATCCAAACTTCCTATACTCTTAAACTTCTTGCATTAGAGATTGCACATCAACTTGAGCTCCTAGAGGATAATGCTATATAGATAAGGTTGAATGTGATAAAATAGCTAGAGGAGATAAGGGACACTACTATTCACATTATATGGTCCAATCAGAACCAAGTGAAGAGGTCATTTGATAATAGAGCTTCCTCAAATACATTCCAACAAGGTGATATAGTCCTCAAATGGGATGATGAAAGTGTAAAACCATGAAAGTACTCTAAGTTTGACAATATTTGGAGTGGACCTTATGTTATCATAGGTCGTAAGGAGAGTAGTTCCTTTTAGCTTGCTAGGTTGAATGGAGAGAGCCTTCCCATCCCTGCCAATGGAAGATATCTTAAATTATTATACTAGTATTATCTCATGATATTTTTACATAGGTAGATAGGTCTATCTTTACCTTCAAATGCTCTTACACATTGCTTTGTTTATTATTTTTCTACTATTTAGGTAGTTATTTGGTGTGTTTTATTGATTTCTTATTGTCTGTGTGTGTCTCATTGCTTCAAAGTGTTTTTACGAGATAGGCAGAATCCTTTTGTAAGTAATACTTCATTTGTCTAGTCATCATGAGCAAGCTTGATCAAATTATAGGTTTCATGACTAGTAATCTGGTCAATCTAGATGTGTCACCAAAAATGTTGGTCAATTTATAGAATAGAAATTGGCTAACCCTAAATCTTAAAGGGTCATGACCTATGTTTATATTCTACTTGTCAGTCATGTTGAAGGTGTTCAAGACATGTATAATCAATTCTTGTATAGTCATATTCTAATATTGTCTTAACATCCCTTGAGTGAAGTATTACATGAAAAGGATGTACTTCATGTTATGTCTTTCCTTTGTAAATTTTGTGTCTTGGCACATTTTTTGTCTGTAGGCCTTTAAAAATGAACCAATAATATGAGACATGACTGGGGATGTCAAGATTAAGCTATGGAAACTAACTGTTTGAATTCACAATATTTAAAGGATCTTGAGAATGAACGTACTACCACTAGGTGTTGAGATCTCACTTGATCAAATCATAGATCAATGATGAGCGAGGTCAAATGTTAGAGGTTCTTAAGGATGAATGGAAATCTGATAGATGTCAAGATCATGGAAGCTAAGTTAAAATCTAATGGAGAGAAAATAAGGGTAGGGTCAATGGGTCTTGAAGATCCAATGGATCATGTTTAATTATGCACTCAAAGATTAAAAGTGAGTTCATAATAAAAAATTTAGAGGATCCTAAGATTAAGTTCATCGATGACAAGTGGCATAATCAAGGCAAAAAATTAGATTAATGATGTGCATTTGATCAAGCAAAAGGAGATCAATGGCATGTATTCAATCGCTCTAAGGAGATCTATGGTGCATGTAAGGTCAAAAGGTCAAAGATCTAGATTAAATGTAAGGATGTCATGTGGAATAATTATAAGAACTAGACAAAACTAACTATTGGGCCCATGTAATGAATGGGGAGCTGACAATTGGCAAAATATGAGAAGCCCAAATCAAGATTAATGGCCAATATTAAAGTCAAAGCTGGGAGTTTTCAAATGGTGGTTGAATACAATTAGGTCAAACCAAGAGCAAGGTTTCAAAGGGATATATCTCCATTAGAGATCGATTAAATAACATCAAGTAGACATAGCCATATAATAAATATTGCTAATAATGAGGCTCTATTACCATAAAGTTCAAAGGCATGATAGGTTTTTTTAAACCTAATATAGTCTAAAATAAAGTTACGCAATCTGTGGATCTTTATCGATATAATGAATATAAAAAAACCAATTTATTGGATTGGTTTTCAATATATAGTTAAGATCCATATACAAGTTGGGATAGATACAGACATAAATGAGATATTGATGAATGTATTATCTTACATAATAGTTATAACTTTGATAAATAGGTACTTGTAGTTACTTAAAGGAGACTTAGTCATGGCTTTATTAGGCCCAAATATATGAGTATTTTATCCTTATAGTGAAGGTAATTAATGAAATGGAGCTTGAGAAGGGTTCGTGTGGTGGGGGTGGTTACTTCTTATAGTGGTCTTGACCTTTATGATTATCCTTCCATGCCAAGAAAAGACACAGTGGCATTAATGTAGGGAAGGGCTTGATGAAGTTTTAAATGTCTATTATGACTACTTCAAATGGTAATCTTTGCATTGATCATTATGACCCCCTTTTTCACTCTCTTACATGTCCTTTACTTCTCTCTCATCCCATTATAATATAAATTCAAGGTTTGAGCTCTTATTTTTCATCCCTCGATTGGGTATAGAAAACCTCTACTAAAATCACATTGTAACCTCTTTGAAGCAATATAAGATAATTTCAGATTTTACTTGAATGCTAGGTTGAATTTATTAGAGTTTGATTTAGAGAGTGTAAGTTGTTTATTCTTCATCTATGTGTCCTCCATGTACCCTTGATTTAAGATTATTAGTTCCTTGCAAGTTCTATGAAGTGTTAGCTAGTGAGGTTTCTCTTGAAGTGTCATAAGTCCATAGTGTCTTGCATAGACCTATCTCTTTTTGTCCTTCAAGTTGTAGGTCTATTTTTAGCCTTCATACAAAATACTAATGTTTGGGACTTTATCTTAAAAATTGATCAATTCTTGTTCCCATTATATTTATTAGTAGTCATAAAAGTTTTTAATCTGAGCGTGGATAATTGAACATTTGGTGCATCACCACACTTAGAATAGGTTTTTATTCATGTATTTTCTCTCCCTTTTCATCCCAATAGTATAGGTTTAGTAAAGGAACTATATTTTCATATTTGAGGAACTAGGTAACCCAATATTAGGTAACCCACAACCTAGAGTAATTCTCATATTGGACTAGGTTTGAGCAAGAGGACCTAAACAATCCTTTTCTCAGCTAGGGTGCAGCCTAAGCCTCTAATATGTATGCAGTAAGAAATGTAGTAGACCTATAAATCAATCATAGTTCAGAGAAGATAGATCCTACTTACACTTTCAATTGGAGATACATTAGATAATCAGGGTCATGACCAATATGGATCTGATAGACCTAATCAAGGGATCTCTTACCATAATAATATCACTAGGGAGGGTTCCAAAGCCTCCAATCAAGCAAAACTATGAAATAATTGTAACTAAGTCTTGTGTTTTCATATTCACTAAACTAATCATAAGTAAAGTAAAAATCTAATCTAGTTCTCACCAAATCTTGTGGCACAAAGTGGGGTTAGTAAACATAAAAGTGAACATGCATAAGATAATCCTATTTAAGTTATGTATAGGTAAAACCCTAATGTATGGAGAGAACAATATTATTCAAAATCCATTATTTATGATACTTTTATCCACTAAAAAGAGGAACAAAGTTAGAGATACTTACCTAAAAGATGAACCCATCAAGGCTCAATCTCTCCCTTGGACAAAGGTTCTTCACAAGAGGTTGTTATGGTTTGTAAGGATCACTAAGAAAGGCCAAATCATCCAAGACTTATCTACAAGATAATATTTTTATCCAAGTAAAAAACCTAAGCTAAAACTCCTCAAATAGAATGGTGGAAGAGTAGATTGTAAAAAAGCACAAATGAATAATAACTCCTACCTACCCTCTACTAATGGTGAAATGGATGTGTTTATATAGGTGGATATAACCCTAAATCCTTTCAAAAGTTTTGGTCGACAAGGTCGACCTAATCAACCTAGTATTATAATTGATAAAAAACATACTAGATAATGAATTATGTCAGCCATGGCTGACTTAGTTCTTAGTAATCTCTATAAATAATAATACAAAGTCGATGTGACTGACATAGTTATGTAAACTACCAAAAAGGGGTTTAGGTTAGGTAAAGGGATAATGAAGGTGGTAAATGACTAGAGGAATGTAAAAAATATGAGGAAAAACTTATGAGAATGGATTTAGGAGCTAGTTGGATTGATAATAGGTGGAAATAAGGGACAACAATCCTATGAAGCACTAATGGTCTACCTACCCCTTTCCTAGTGCACCCATAAGGCAAGTACTCAAAGAGATTAAGACTCTATGGGTTCTTACAAGATAAAAATAATCAATAATCGATAAAGTTTTAAAATATTATGTGTATATAATTTTAAGGTGAAAAAGACATTCCCCAAGCAGAGGCTTTGATAGACTAGACACCAAAAGTAATGACCTAGTTTGGGTTCAAGCTTGGCTTTCCAAATTCAATTGAATCAAGTAAGCCAAGTCTTGCGAAAGGAATTAAGGTTCCAACATATATTGAGATTACTAAGAGCTGATAAAAAGGGGCTCATAACATGATAATTGAAGCCTTGAGAATAGTTTTTGAAGTGAGTATCACAATTCTACCTCCAATTTTTCCACCACGAATGTAGAGTCTACATATGCAATTTGTGGAGCATGACATCTAGTATTAACTCTTAAATTCAGAGAATAAATGAAGTCATAATTGATTAACTTAAATTTCAATTTTAATGAGGGCCAAGGGGATTGATTATGAGCAAAAACTAAATCATTTATAGTTTTGATTCTTTTTTTGATGAGTATTTTAGCCAATATGAGGCTAGTATTGGTCATTATAGGATGCCACTAGGTATTATGGTCATTGATGGAGAGACTAATGCGAAAGCCATCACTCACCCATTTTAAATAGGGATTAACCCATTCATAATATTTCCAAATTATTTTTTACCACAAATGAGCCCTTAATGTGGATAGAGTTAGAAGTTATTAATAGAGTGTATAAACTAATGTTTTTCAAACTAGATTTACCATAATGAGATCCAACAAAAATATAATGATGTATGAAGATTTTAAAGGATTCATGATGTAGGGGAATCATAAAGAAGAATATATGGAAGTATGTTTGAAGTGCTCAAGTTTTTAATTTTTGTTTTTATATGGTTTTAGGGGATATTTTAGAGTCCCTAAAATGTTTTATAGTCTTTAAGAGTCAATGAGTTTGAGTTGTAGTTCATTTTTGTGTTTCCTGCCAAAAGTCTATTTTTGAAAATTCAAATTGTCAATTAGCCTTTTGTGTGGGTTTAGGGATATTTCATGAAATATAAATAATTTTTTATGTTGAAAATGGATGGTAGATGATCTTATAGGATGTCTTAATATGTCTCCTAATGTGAAACTCTTGATACTCCATGTCAATTCAAGAAAAAAGAAAACTTATGACAATTATGATGGCCTTCTATGTGGGAGTTAGTCTAACAAATAGTTACCATGCAAAGTTAGAAAAATAAGGAGATATAATATGCATGTATAAGTGAGGAAATAAGGGAGATTTGTGTTATAAGGTTAATAGGAGAGTATATGTATAAAGAGACAAAGTTTTAGGTTTGCAAGAAATAGAAAAAAGTTTAGAACTTCAAGAGAAACCTATCTACCTTAGAAATTATGTTCATGAAGATTATAAAAAAATAAAATCCATAAGAGGATATATTAAATTTAGTATATATAATTATAAATTAATAGTGGAAAATAACTTCAAGATATATATTTGAAAATATCAAGATGGAAATGAAACCCTACCTGAGTTGCAGATTTCTATTTGGTGAGTCTGTACATATGTTGAAGATAAATGGCAAGAAGGATTTTTAATAAATTTCCTTTTGAATCATTTATCTAGTCATTAAAGTGATGTGGCTTAATATTATGTGTGTTTATATTAGTTTATTATGAATATTATTGAAATAATAGAGTAATATTCCCTTGTTCAAGCAAGTTTAGTAACTTATATTGTCACAACCCAAACATAAAAGAATTAATATAAACTATGATCTCATTCAGTTATTATGAGAGATGGAAATGTAGTGAATATTTTTTAATAGGTGAATAAATATATTTTTTAACACTTCAAATAGGTTCCAAGTTCAATACTAAATACTCATTAACATATTACTTGACACAATCAAGGAATAAAGACCTTAAATTTTATATGTATGCATTTGGTGGATCCTTATTAATGGATCAAGAGGTAAAAACCATTGGAGAAGGTGATATTACTTATGGAAAATACTATACAAGTATCATATTACTATGGATAATTTATAATCCATTAAAAATTATAAGAGATCATTAAAATCTACACACAATCTTGTAAAGTGACACATAATTTTGTATGTATGATGAAGAGTATTATTGATTTTTCAAGGATAAATTATTATTTGGGAAGGTAATTAAACTTTGGTCAGACCTATTACATGTCTAAAAATACTTTAGAGTTGAGAAAAATTCAAATATACACTTTTGTTCCCTCTTGGGTGCTCATAGACCTAAAATAATTAGAACGAGGGTTTTAATATTACATGTTGGATATATAGAGATTACACCCTAGGTTTTATTTCAAACTTTGTGATTCATGGTAAATTTATAACCTCTTAAATATTAATGTGGTTTTATGGTGGTATAGGATGTACTGGTAAAAAATCTCATACTAGGCATGTCAATAGGCCTAGAAATACCTAATTGGAAGAACTTCAAGAGAGAGAAAACATACTTAGACAATGAATGATGATTTGAAAATTTGGGAGAATCTAAAACATGGTAAAGGTATCCTATTTTTTTTTTAGTTTATTGATAAACTTTGTTGTTTGTCTCTACATGCTAGGTTTACATGTTTTGAGGGATACTAGAGAAGGTGACTTGAAGAAGGATTATGAACTTGAGTTTGGTGTTTTAACTTGAGGATTGAGTTTTTAGATTTGATGTATGTGATAGATACAATGAGAATATATATGGATATATAGGCATTAGAGGGATGTCTAGAGTCATTAAAACATGAATGAGATCTTTAGGCCTTGAAACTAAGATAAAGAATAAGCAAGTCTAGAGAAATAATATAAAGCATATTCTTGAGAGTAAATTATGAGTTTATGGGGATGATGATAAAAATTAGATAATGTATAGGAATTTAAAGAGTGAGAGGTGGATTACAAGTACGAGGGAAGCCTATCAAGATAACTAAGGTTCATGAAAAGGAATGGTGTTTAGAAAATAAAGTACCTATAATCAAAGAAGATGATTATAGATAAAGGTTAGAAATCAAATTTAGTGAATGGTATAAGAGGTTTCAAGCATAAGATCTGCATCAAACTGGTATTAGAGTAAGAAGATTCTGTTGGCAAAGAAAATAGACCAAAATTTAAGCAAGAAAAAGGTACTTTTTGTTTGATAATTTGTTATTATGTTTATTATTAAGTTCAAGTTGTGAAGAGCATTTATAAGTTGAACTAAGGTGAAAATATGACCCATTGAGGTCAGCATAAAGAAGAAAATTTGTGAGAGAATACTCTAACTCCCCTATGTCTAAAGTGAAGGAATTGAGACTAGGCAAGAAGAACCTAGAGAAGATATTGATAAAAGAACATAAAAGCAAGAGGACAAATAGAAGTTGTGGTGATAGCCTTGAAGCTATTAAGGCTTAGAGAAGGTGAAGTGAGATATTATAATCTTAATTATAGATTTAATAAGAGAATAAAAAGGGATACTCCAAGCGAGAGTCAAGATATTAAGGGAAAAGAGAGTGAAAGAAACCCAAGTGAGGTCCTAGAGGGAAAGTAGATAAATTTACTAAAAGAGATAGGTCCAAGTGAGGCCTAGAGAGTGAAGAGGAAAAGAAAATGAAGATAGAAAAGGTAAAGGAAATGTAGGGTAAAACTAAGATAAAGTATCACAAAGAGATTGATATAGAAGATGAGGTGAAAAAGATAAGACAAAACTTGGGGAAAAGCTTAGTGAGGATAGTGATCATGGTGAAGCACATGTAGGAAGAAGAGGAAAGCTAGTGGTATGGCTAGATTATAAATAAGAAAGTAAAGTGGCCTATAAGTCTAATCATGAAAAGGCAAAGAAAAGTTGATAAATAAGATAATGAGAAAAAGAAGAAGTTGATGTGTAAATAACTTAAGTAATAAATGAAGAAGTTTATGAGGAATGACACATGTAGGAAGAAGATGAAAGCTAGTGGTATGGCTAGATTATAAAGAAGAAATTAAAGTGGCCTATAAGTCTAATCATGGAAAGGCAAAGAAAAGTTGCTAAATAAGATAATGAGAAAAAGAAGAAGTTGATGTGTAAATAACTTAAGTAATAAATGAAGAAGTTTATGAGGAATGAGTAGATTAGTGTACAAGAGGAAGGTGATCAACACCTTGGTGAACATGAGACAGTCATAGAGTCTTATGAAATAATCAATTTATGATAACTTGAATAATAAGCATGTTTTGATGAATAAGAAAGTATCAAGATGGCAGCCTTGGAGCATGCCATATATGAAGAAAAAAGAGAAAGACTATTATACAACAATAGTTTGAAATATGAGCAATGACTATGAGATCATGGAATCCCAAAAGAGAGATATATTGAGGAATATACAAATTTATTGACAACCTAAAAAAGTTTGTAACTTGACACAAGGTGGATATGAAGTAGCCAAAGTACAAGATTTTCAATAATACCATGAATAAAATAAGTTGATTTGAAAAAGGTTGATCCAATACTGTGAAGAAGACCAATAAGAGTTCCTTATCCAAAGCTAAGAGAAGATATGATCGGTCATTAGTGTGATAGAGGTAAGATTGCAAGATGAAGGAAAGAAGATACCCACACCAAGGAATATGTTACATATGGAAACACTTCAACAAGATAAAGTGACAATATATACAAGGGTAGAAAGGCATAATCAAACCAAAAATTTTAGCCAAGGAGATAGACAAGGTAATCTATGAATGAGCAAGTCCTAGATGCATATGAATGGATTAAGGAAAAATAAATAGAATCTAATGACATCGGTGAAGAGAAAAGGCTAATAAGGCATGGTAAGAATTTATAATATGAAATTTAAGATTAGAAAGGCTTGAAATCAAAATGCAAAGGAAAGAGAGAGAATGTGTATTGGAAAAGGACAAGATTAGTCCTAAGAAGATTCAAGGAAATAAAAATACTATAATAACATGGAAGAAGCAAGGAGAGGGTAGTTATAGCCCAATAACCCATTAAAGTGAGGTCAAATAAAAAGTAGCATTTATTATGCTAAGTGATGAAGAAGTAAAATAAAATAACCATAAGACATTGAGCTATTAAATAAGCATGTGAAGCAAGATGAAGGTAAGAAATTAATCTGTGTGAATAAAAATGTTGCAAATGAGTTATGTAAAGGCATGCTTGACAAAATTAAGAATGAAATATCAAGAGGTATTATTCTATGATTAATATGATTTGAGAAAGATAATGTCATTTCAAAAGGAAAATGAAGTGATGAGAAGACTCAATTTGAGAAGGTGAAGCATCAAGCAAAGGAAGTCAAAGAAGGTTCCTAGGAGAACATGAAAATGATGAAATAATAATTGGTTTATCAAGAGAAATTTATCATGAAGATAGAGGATAAATTATAGCTAAGAAGACACATCATCAAAATATGCATGAACAAACACATCATATACCTCATGGAGTTAGAGGATGAATGGGAAAGAAATCAAGATAAGAAAAGGAGGCAAAGACAAAAGAATAAGTTGAAAAGAGATGAAGCTAAGAAAATAAACAAAATGATTAACTTATAACATTAGAGGAGGATAAATTATAAATCAAAGAGAATGTTGGATCACTTACATTTGAGTTGGAGCTCAAATTTTCCAACCTAAGTAGTATGATGTAGGGGAATCACAAGGAAACATAAATGAAAGTATGTTTAAAGTGTTCAATTTTGTCATTTTTGGTTTTGTATGGTTTTAGGGGGTCTTTTAGAGTACCTAAATTTTTTTAGAGTCCTTAAGATTATTAGAGTTTGAGTTGTAGTTCATTTTTTTGTTTCCTACCAAAATGTCCATTTTTGAAAATTCAAATTGTTAATTGGTCTTTTGTGTGGGTTTAGGGGTATTTCATGAAAGATAACTAATATTTTATGTTTAAAATGGATCCTAGATGATCCTAGAGGGTGTATTAAGATGTCTCCCAATGTACAAGTCTTGATAATCCATTTCAATTCAATAAAAAGGAAAAATTATGATAGTTTTGATGGCCTTCTATGTGGGAGTTGGTCTAACAAGTAGTAACTATGCAAAGTTAGAAAAATAAGGAGACATAATAGGCATGTATAAGTGAGTAAAGAAGGGATATTTGTGTTATAAGGTGAGAAGGAGAGTGGAGGTATGAGGAGACAGGGTTATAGGGTTGCAAGAAATAAAAGAAAGTTTAGAACTTCAAGAGAACCCAACATGCCTTAGAATTTTTGTTCATTAAGATTGTACAAAAAGAAACTCCATAAGTAAGAGTATGAATTTAATTTAGTATATATAAGTATAAATAAACAATGTAAAATAACTTCAAGAGATATATTTAAAAATATCAAGATGGAAATGAAACACAACTTGAGTTGTAGAGTTCTGTTTAGTGAGTCTATACATATGTTGAAGATAATTGGCAAGAAGGTTCTTAAGAATAGTTCTATTTGAATAATTTATATAGTCATGGAATTGATGTGTCTTAGTATCATGTGTGTTTATATTAGTTTTTTATGAACATTTATTGAAATAACAGACTAATACTCCCATATTCAGGTAAGTTTAGTAAATTGTTTGATCACACTCTAGACATAAATTAATAAATATAACCTATGAGATCATTTAATTATTATAAAGGATGGCATTGTGCTGAAGAGTTTTTAATAGGTGAATCACATTATTTTTGAATGTTTGAAATAGGTTCCAAGTTCAATACTAAATACTCATTAACAAATTAGTTGACATAGTCAAGGAACAAGGACCTTGAATTCTATAGGTATGCATTTGGTGTATATTTATTGATGGATCAAGAGATAAAAACCATTAGAGAAGTTGATATTAGTTTGGTTAGAGCCTAAACAAGGATCAAATTACTTTGGAGAATTTTGTATCATCCCCACTAGGATGTACCTAGAATAATGAGATTTTATTTATTTATTTAATCAATGCATTCTTTCATTAGTTTTCACCATGAGAATATAATTAGTGATCTAGATAAAACACTCTAAGTATATTAGCTATAAAATAATCATGTGACATATATATATATATATATATATATATATATATATATATATATATATATATATATATATATATATATATATATAACTGATCACTATCAATAGATGAAATACAACATAACTAAATATGGAAATTAACTATAGATTTCCAATCACGGCTGGTATAGACATACAACCATTGATGTCAATGTATAATGAGTAAATAATTACATCTTATCAGGGATAAAGTTTCAATAATAATAACTAAAATATAATGTACTAAATACAAGATACAAGGATCCACATAGTAAGAGTTCTTGAAGTCTAATATATATGGCAATTTCAAGTGTCGACTCTAAAGAAGTACTATTATGGGGATGAAGAGTATCATTTGAGTTATTTTACACACCAACCATAAACCATGGATCCCCCACATAATCCCCCATTAGGGAATGGACCTACCTTCATGGATGAGTAGATAGTGATGGTGCGAGAATCTAGAGAGACAAACTAGTACCTGTGTGTTGTATGATTTCAAAGAATATGTATTGTACCATAAAGAAATACATTCTAACATGATATTGCAAAATCATGTAAATCATACATATGAAATGATAATTTATAACTAAAATTACTTTGGCCAATTTTTTTCAATAATTATTGATCTCTAGGATCAATCAAATTCATACACACCACTTGATCAGACTACCTTCATTTGGTATTGGTGATGCTAGCAAGCTAGTGAAGTCCATATCACTACTTACTTAGTGCCAACAATATGAGATTTAGTTATCATAAATATAACCAACATATTCATATAAATTACTTCCTACTAGTAAACATAAAACATGATAAACATAAGAATAATCAAAATGCATACATTTAGTCCATCAAATGTATGCATGAATCTCCACAATATTATTTATAACATAAATAATAAGCATAACAATTATAGATTATACCAATCAGGTAGTACCTATATTTAGAATGAATACTCAAATTTTCATAATTAAACACAAATGTAGTATATTCTATGACAAATATTAATATCATAGTTCACCATTTTAGGTTCACACTACCCAATTTCAAACAACTAGTCATAATAATTTTAGAGAATCAGATAACTCATAAACTAAGTTATGCCTCGTATGAACATAATATTTCATGTATGTAATTTATTATACTTTTAGGAGGATTTGTGATTAACTATAATACTCTATCCTTCATGATTATGTGACTTATTTTACTAGTTAGAATCTATAATTATAACCACACATCCCAATGTATAAATATAAGCTATATATGTATATACATATCTATGTTATCAGATAGCTATATTTTGTATATTTATGCATCTTTCATAATATATACTACGTAATACATGTTTTTTAATACACTATTACTGTTATGTCATACTAGCAGTATTATTCATTTCTCTCAAAGAAATCTTATGTGCTTCTAAAAACTATTTAAATTTTCATGAACAAGGCATAAATATCTATGTAGGGTTCTTTTCCCTTATTTTGAATCCCTTATTCCAATTCAATTTCCCTTTTTTCTAATCTATGCCCTTAAATTGTATTACATTTTATCAAATTATTGCAATAGAGTGTAATAATCAAATGCCCATACCTACCTAACTCTGCCTTTGTCTATCAATTAGAGGTTTATACTCTTTTTGAGTTTACTTAAGTATTTATAAAAACAAATATAAAATTAATTCATTGAGAAACAAATAATTTATTACTTTGACACCATTTTATGTGTGTTTGAACAATGCAACCAGTTCTTAAATATTCTAATAGGTTTGACACAGTAAATGTAAGTCTATGCAAGTCTATATACTATATCACTATACTTATATGGTAAATTCAAGTCTATATATAGATATCCATATATCTATATACTATCTCCACATGAAAACATATTTTATGATAAATTACATCAGTTAATCATGTACATATTTATAATGTATAATTATATTTCTATATACCAAATTTACTTCACCATAAACATTTGAGTTATTCGTTATAAACATATATTATATAGTTGTTTGTAAACTATATATTCCATATTATTAATGAATAACATATTCTTAGCAAATAACATAAATGTCAATTGATATAATATTTTAATGTATAATAATATATATATTAGTGGAAGCACACTATATATATATATATATATATATATATATATATATATATATATATATATATATATATATATATATATCATCATTAGTGAAAACATAATGTTTATAAAAAATATATAAATATGATATTATAACATTCAAACACTAATCAAATAGGAGAGGAAGAGAAAAAGAGTATGGCTAATTATAGAAGCCAATAGTCCATAATCTATACGGTCTAACATACTCCAACGTAATGATCCGTAATAGGTCATGACCCACTCCAATTTTATAATAGATTATAATGGATTATTAAATATGCTAATCCTTGATTTTTTACCATATTATAAAAACTATGGGGATATTATAGTCTTGTATTATAATAAATATTCTAACTTGTCATTTTGATTATAACCTAGCTTGATATCAATATATGGCATAAATTACAATAGATAATGCTCTCATACCAGTGAACTATGGCTTTGGGATTACTAGAATAATATAAACTATGGATTTGAATAAACCCAACACTAATAGTTAAGTACATTAGTTAATCATGAATCCAAAGTATATTTATTTGGATGGTATTATTCTCTCTTAGTTTCTAAGTGCCGATCCATAGTATGTAACAAACCTAAGTTACATTATGGCCAGCCCAAAAACTATAGTTAAACATAATCTTAACATTATAGTTAAACATAATCTTACATAATATGTTTTGGGTTTAGATTATTATAATGTATATTATGAATACTCAATGATGTTACTCATTATAATATTATACTGTATCATGGTATATAATGTATGAATACATGATTAATTTTTTTTTCCATGGATGTTATAAGATTATGGTAACTATACTGACTATAGATACTCATTGTGATCTTTCTTGTATCTTGAATCCATATTAACTTTACTCATACTATGTAAGTTGATAATTATGACCTTTTTAAGTTGATGCAAAAATGAAAAATAAAATTAAATATACAATAAACATCATCACCAATTTAAGAAATAAATAACAGACTCGATATATGTAGGCACTTCACTTAGGTGTAATGCCTGCTTATATTTTATTCATATTTTTTTTAGCTAGATGTTAGATTTTTACCAGAGCCAAAACTATTTATGGGGCACAAAAGGAGGCCTAGTCTCCTAAAAGGTAAAACCAAAACACTCTAAAAAGATTCAAAGTTAAAGAGCTTAGAGAACTAGGTGGAGAACTAAAGTATTTCAAATGTAATTAATACACAAAGTAAAAATCCAACACCCCTACAGTTATGAAAAAGAAGCCAATCAACAATTAATTTTAAACAAGACAAACTCAGACTTCAAATCTTCCTTATGTTGCTGTTATCTACCTACCCCTACTAGAGAGTAAGTATTCCATCATCCATTGAGTACCACCATTGATGGAATTCATTCCATCAAGTTGTAATCTTTTTGCTTCCATTTTCCTAGCTCTTTTCCCTTTCTTTCCATAATTTGGGGTCTTCAGAGTACAAGGTTATTGGGCTATCTAGAGTATCTCCTTATTAGATCTTTTCCTTCTTCCTCCCAACCTAGCTCTTCCTCATTTGAAGAATCTTGTTGTTAAGAATTTTATACTGATAAAGACTCTTTATCTTTAATCTCTATCTCCTTATCTTTGATCTTTGTCATATTATTCTAAAGAATATCCCTTTATATAACCTTGGTAAAGGAAGGTTTCCCTATCTCCACATTGAAGCAAGATTTCACTACCAACATAACCTCACCAAACTGAGGACTAATCTAAACTTCTTTAATAGAAAAATTAAGATTCTCAATAAAAATGGTTTTTTAGAGACCAACAAACTATGGACCAAATCTTGGTTTGGACAACCAATCTTCTGACCCATTTCTTCATAATTATTGTTTGAGATCCTTTAATGCCTTTCTTAGGGCAAGAAATAATCTTATGACCAACTTGATTACATTTGAAACATTTGAAGGGAAACCCTTCAAAATTAATAAAATGAGTTTAACTACCCAAGGAAGAAGAAATCTTAACAAAATGAAGGGGTTTTGATAAATCCATCATTACACACACTCTTACATAGTTAAGATTAGTCATAATGGATTCATCAATTTTCATAAAATCTCCCAATTTGCTAACCAGTTGTTAAAAAAGATAAGGATCCTGCAAGACTAAAGGAAGATTATAAAATCTTACCTAGCTTGGAGATAGAGAGATAACCAATGTTGTTACATAAAAAAAGGGCCCAAGGATAGAAAAATACACTCTACTTTCCAATAAACCATGGACCATTTGACCATATAAAATGTCTATCTTTTGAAGATTGAAAAAAAAGAAGCCATTAGATAAAATTGAAAGAGAAGGGGCTATTAAATAAGGATAGGTACCTTTCAACCATTTTAACATCCCTTCCCAATAAGGTAATTTTCCAATACACCTAATAATTAAATCCTTCTTCCACTTTTCTAGACCAATCAATGAGAGCTTTGAATCTAAAATTTCCAAAGTAGGGTGATTTTTAGAGAAGAGCAATGGAACATCACTTAAGAAGGTCATTTCCTAGGTTCCTTTTTGTGATAGATCTACTCTTTAAACCCCTTTGAAACATCCCCCTTTTTTGTTTCTTCTACAACTGCCTCTTTTGGAGAAATCTGACTTCTGAGTTGAATAATAGGGTTTGAATTTAGATTAGATTTGAGAATGAATTCTTTGAAAAAATATCCATATGAATGAAAAGGGTTAGATTTATTCTTATAGCTAGAATACACCAGATTCCTAGTAGAAACCCTAGCTAACCCTTCTAAAGATTGAGATTCCCACTAAATTGGAGAGGCATCTCCACTAGACCAAACTTTATCTTCATCCAAATTTTCTAGCCCTAAAAAATGCTTAAATTGATCCAAGGGATATTTCCCTGAAACTGACTCAGGCATGAAAAAGCCATTTATGATTTGTTTAAACCTATGTTTATACCAACTAGACCTAGCCAATTTTTCCCCCACTCCCACCCCTACCCTTAAATCTTATCCTTCTATCTGACCTGCTCCCTTATAACTTTCATACTGACCTTTCGCTTATGTCTTTGTTGCATCCTCCTCACCCTTAAAAACCCAACCTTTGATAAAATTTTGTGTAGGTTTAACTTTGACTACTAATATCATTATCACCTACCCTATGAAGCCTTCACTGTTAGTGCCTACCTTTTGGTCGATGATGCTTTAGCCACCTTCATTCATGCTCCTTCCCTATTATTCTTGCTCAATATGTATTTTATTCATATTATATATAGTGCATGTTTAACAATTTTGATTATACTATATTATTTTATATTTCTTTGTATTTAGAATCAAAAGTGAATTTCATTTCATTAGTCATTTAAAATGATCAAGTAGGCTGTGAATTAGATGATACAAGGGTTGTTGATGGACTTGTAACTTTTATATGTTCATAGACATAGCTAAAATGGAGACTGAATCTAGGTTATAGAGCATGTAATGTTTTAAATTAGATGGGAAAGATCAAGGCTCAATCATATGGAAGAGTTATTAATATTACCAAGTTAAAGCACATATGTGGAAAATTTTTACACACAAAATATTTCTATATTTCATACAATATTTTAATAACTTCACCTACTTGATAAAGCATCCAAAATGAAGTAGTACAATCCAAAAGATCTCCTGTGCCTTGTATTCTTTTATTTTCTTTCCTTCTTCTCCTCCCCACTATGTTATCTCCTCTCCTTCTTTTATGTTTCACCCCTCTATTATTTTTTATTTTTATCTTTTTGTTTTTTTTTCCTAAAACTTCTAAGTCGCCTTCTTTCCCCTTTTCCATTGGATGATCCTTTTTTTAAATCTCTAACTTTTGTTTTATTCATTTTTTCCTTATATATATATATATATATAACTTTAATAATAATTAACTCAATACTATTATTTTATTTATTTTGTTTATTTTATTTTCTAATTATAATTTAATACAAAACACTTACTAATTATAACAAAGCCAATTTATTTGTTACTAATTTAGCATAGGTAAATAATGACTAATGTAAGTCAATTATCTTCCTCTATTATATAACTACAAATGTATTTAATTTTCTATAATGTAGTATCACAATATTAATTGCTCATAATCATTTAACTGAGCTAACGCACAATTTATATGCATACACAATTATCTAAATGCAAATAATCATAAAAAATGTACTAATGATAACCATTCAAACTATGCATTTAATGAGTGCTATTTAATTTGGTGTGTGTTTAAGTTTTTAGATGTTCCTCTATCATCCCCCAATGCTTCCATTTATGCCACCCTCTTTGATAATGCTCTCCCTCCATCATGCTCTGAGGGATGAATCTCTCATATGTCCAACTAATGATAAGCAGGTAGTTAATCCATACATCATCATCATCACACACACACACACACACACACACACACATCATAAAATATTACTAAAATAACAAATCAACAAGATCAAAATATAAAGAATATACCCTACAACTAACTCATAGCAATGTCATCATGAAATCAAAACATCATAAAATTTTTCCATAATAACATATGACTTACAACTTAAATAAGTAATAATCAAAGAAAATTACCAACTATATAAAATCCATAGATAATCAAGTGAATTTGCTTAGAAAGGAATCAAGATGTAACATCCTTCCCCCCTAAAGTTGATCATCATCCTGATGACACTTATTCAAATATAAGTTATAAATTAACAACATTATTCAACAAAAAAATAACATAGTATAAAGCAACAAATCAAGTAAATAAATATGAAAATGATCTATATAACTCATCATAGTCCTCTAAGGTAGCACTATCCTCAAGGTATTGGTCTTACAAGACCTTGGACTATGACATCTCTCTATTATGGAAACAAAGTTTACAAGTGTCAATTATTTTGATTGGTTCTACCATGACCACCCTAGGGCCCAAAACATACAAAGCATTCCAATATAACACATGTGAAGGATCAACTATATAATTTTTAAGATAAGAAACATGGAAGCCATTATGTAAGAGAGTTAGACCTGGTGGTAATATAAGCCTATACACTATATGATTGACCATTTCTAACACCTCAAAGGGTTCCACATATCTTGATGAAATTTTTTATAACTTTTTAAATTTAGTCTTAAAAAAAAACACATAAAATTATCATAAAATCCAAAAAAATGGTCAAGGAGAGTTACACAAATCCTCCCAACCCCTCTACACACCTCTCTAACCTAGAGAGTATTTTTCTCATTTTGGAGAAAAGCATTTAGAGAACCTGACAAGAATGATGTGTATAAGTCAATACCATTGCTACTCTATGTAGTTCCTGATAATTATGACATGTAAATAATACCACTACTCCACGTAGCTCCTGATAAGTATGATGATGAATAGGAACTAAAAATAATATATTTCTAATGTATACAAAATTAAAGAATAAACATTTTTTAGTATACATGTGTATATGACCATAAAACTAAATTTGATATTTTATCCTTACCAAATCTTAGATTCGATAAGCTCCCCTTGTCAGATCCAAACTCAATAACTATTGAGTCAATGTGAGACTAACTAGGATCCACCTCCATCTCTTAGTACTCATGTTACTAATTCACCACTCATTCCTTAAGTCTCTATGACCTAATGATCTCCAAAATGTGCTTATGGTTCAATGGATCATAAATCCATACTAATAGATTCTAGAGTGAAATTATATAAAATAAATAATTAAATATATAACAATATCCATCACAAAAAAAAATATACAAACATTCCATAGTTACATTAAGTCATCATTAGCCAAAATAACTAGTATCAAATTTCATAGCTTAACCCATCTCTTTTATATTCATAGTTAGGAGGAAATAATGTTAAAATTGACATAAAAAACAAAGGCCAAGGATCACACCATCCTTAAAAATTTATAAATGGAAAAAGTGATACAATGCCTCCCCTACTTGCTTGGGTATTTACGCAACAAGTTTAAGCTTATCTTAACCCCTTAGACTAACAATATGTTCTGCACATCTTATTTCATACTATCTCTAGGTAAAAATATACATAAATGTCTCATCAAAACATGTTTTAAGTAAGACAATAATAATACCAATCTAATCAAGGGTTAATCATAATATAATGATTATAATCAACTTATAAATCTTAATCCAAAACTAATATATATTCAAGGTTCACCACTACATGTGGTCAAAGTTCACTAGTTTAGATAAAGTAGCACTGGAAAGTGTGACTCTAAAAAGTCATAAGTGGAAAAATAATGAACTAACATCTCAAAAAAAATACTCTTAAATACCCTCACATGGTATGAATAAAACACTGTAACCCAAGTTGCTGAAATCACTACACACTTACCAAACTTGTAAGCATAGTATTATAACCTATTTCCACAACGAAAAGAAAAATATTAACCACATAGATGCATAAATCCATTCCATTCCTAAAAATTATACGTCAAAAAGAATTATAATAAATTTTCCCATGAACTCCAAGGAATATTGTTAGAACAACATTTCAAAAACAAGTTTCTAATTGAAGGAACACTTAATCAACATCATGAAAATATGAATCCACTCAGTGGGCTTATAATGATGTCAAATGAAGGTGAGAGAGCAACAAATTGCCTCTATGATAAACATGTGAGATGACACCTCTTCCCAATCCACATAAATATATGGGGTGTTAATCCATAAGCAAACTCCTAACACATAGGAATCCTCAACAAATATAACTACACCCCAATACAAGGAGAATTCCCATCGTACTAGGTAATACCAATCCATAAATGGTATTTTATGATTCCCTCCCCTAGGATTAATGTACATAAGACACAAAAATATATCTAAAATGCTCATATTCGTAAGTGAGAATCATCCCATATTTTTTTGAGCACTCATAATATAAAACACAAGTGGTAGAGGTGACTTGGTTACCAAGTAAGGATGCAATCATTCTCTAAGTGACCAAAAATATTGTAAGAATATCTTGTTCATGAATCATGAACTATGATATTCACTAATCTACCCAATCATCGTATATAACCATCACCATTGAGACACTTAGTAAACTATCCCTTTAACAAATTTAAAAGGGTATGAGTGCTCTTAGGGTACACACTCAATGTACCATACAACATTTCATCCACATAGATAAACATAATTACAAGAATCATGGATTTCTATTACCTAAAATATTTATCAATCCATCCATGAGGATATACTAAATCTCACAACTTTAATCATGGTGTAACATGACTCTGCACTGAGGATCTACAAGTCAAAATTACACTTCACTTAACCAGTTCAATACTACATATCACTAGGTTCTCCATACATGGGTACATCATGTCCTATCCAATGTTGTAATAATCAACACAAAGGGAGAAATTTAATTTTTATGGGAATTTATTATTTAAGTTAAACAACATCAATAGGTTATTGTATTTTTTATTAATAAGACTTCTAGTAAAAATTGGTACATCTACTACCTTGTTATTAGACCTTTAAATTCTATTAAATTCTTCATGAAAGAGTAAACTAGTGATGTATTTAATCAAATAATATAAAGTCTCACTTATGTAGATATAAAATAAAATACTACTTTAGTGACCTTGAAATAGTTCTAAATATTTAAATACTTCTCCATCTAAATCAACCATACTTCAACTCCATCACCCAAAAAAGTTCCATCGAACTTAGGTGGATTCATCTTTTTCATATCTCTAGCCAATTCTATAGCTACCTATGTTCTCCCATCTTGAGAATTTTTCTACTCAACAAGATTCTCTTTAGGTTAATTTTGGTGTTCTTCCTCTTCATGGCCATGAACTTCCTATTCAAGGGCTGAATTTTGTGGCTTAGTTTCATTCATGGCTATGAGAATCTGATCTAACTTTGCCACTTGCTCAATGATAAATTAGTTAGGATCATATGGAGGGTTGTCATTGATATTTATAGGAACCTCACTAAATGCTCTAGTTTTCACCACTCTCTTGTTAAGTTGTGGAGCTAAAAGCTTCACTGGTATGCAAATGTGGAGGTTACTGAGTGTTACAGTAATCGACGTCGGTCAGGCCAATCGACATCGGTCATATCTTCAGTACACAGCAACTGACATCGGTTATAGTCAGCCGGCATCGATCAGATAAGAACTGACATCGGTCATCTCTAGATAAATAGAGACTGACATCGATCGTCTGTGCATTCCAAAACTATTCTAATTTTAGATGAACAATCAGTTTGCATGTAAAGACTAATTTTAGTCTTGAGTCTGCGTTTCTAATTATTGTTTGGTTTAGGATCTATTTAAGAGACCCATGGGGCTGTATTATAATTAAAGACTAAAGTATTAGATCCTTCAAGTGCAAGATCTAGAAGGTCTAAAAGTGTGCAAGACTAGGAAGATCTATAGGTGAGCAAGATCAGGATTAGATCTACAAAGGTGCAAGATCAGGGAGATCTGCTTGTGTGAGAATAGGCAACAACGATTGAGTTGATTGTCACTTTGCCACTAGACTGGAGGGAACAACAACTCAGTCTTGAGTTTATTGTTGGTTGTAATTTATTGAGAGAGAGAACTCTTGAGGGAGAATTAATGTACACCTAAGAGGTGTGGGAAGAGTATGATTTCTTCATTGTATTTCCTTCTGGAAGAGTGTTAATACAAATTGTATTGTTTCTCGTATCATCTATTCTTTGTTGTTTCTAATTTCTAGTTACTTATTACTTCTGGTTTAATTCTGTGTTTAGTTGCTTATACAAAGGTAATCAATTTTACTCTAAGAGGATCCTAACAGTTGGTATCAGAGTGAGGATCACTAACAAGTGGTAGAGCGAGTTAGTGTTTATTGATTACAGGTTCACTCACAGGGGTTTCTATTTGAGTGGGAGTAAAGCAATGGTAGAAGAAAGTACACTAAAAATGGAGAAATTCAATGGCAAGAATTATCAATTATGGAGGATGCAAATAAAAGATTATCTAT
This sequence comes from Torreya grandis, assembly GCA_037957365.1. Classification (NCBI taxonomy): domain Eukaryota; kingdom Viridiplantae; phylum Streptophyta; class Pinopsida; order Cupressales; family Taxaceae; genus Torreya; species Torreya grandis. The sequence goes on along the minus strand of JARHVA010006507.1, from coordinate 151,779 downwards.
ATTAGAAAGATTTGTACTTACCATTGGGTGGAGTTTCAAGTAAGCCCACATATATGCAAGATGAAGAATGGAATGTTCTTGATAGAAAGGCTCTGGGATCTATAAGGTTGAGCCTGACATCGTCTGTGATTTCCAACTTATCAGAGGCAAAGACAATGGTAGAATTAATGGATACTTTGGAAAATTAATATGAAAAACCCTCAGCTTCGAATAAGGTATTTCTTATGAAGCAATTATTTAATTTGCAAATGAAGGAAGGTGGATTGGTATATAGTCATTTTAGTGATTTCCATGGTTTAGTAAACTAGTTAAATTTAGTCAAAATAGTTTTTGATGATAAAATTAATGCTCTCTTATCTTATGCTCTTTACTTAAAAGTTGGAATAGCTTGGTAATGGCAGTTAGAAATACTGCATCTGCTTTAAATATCTTGAAAGTTGATGATGTTGTTAGTGTAATCTTGAATGAAAAAATTCACAGAAAAAGCACATGTGAAACATCAGGTAATGCTTTAAGTGTTGAAAGCAGGGGAAAGTAAAGAGAGAAGAGCAAGCAAGGGAAATCAAGGTCAAAGATAGGCAGTAGATCCAAGTCTAGAAATGAAAGTATCACTTGCTAGAATTATGGAAAGAAAGGGCATGTAAAGAAAGATTGTTGGTTGGTAGAAGATCAGCATGAAGGAAATAAAGAAGCAAAAGATGTAGGTATTGTTGCACAGGATGCTCTTATATTTTCCTTGGATAAAGTAGAATCTTGGGTTTTAGATTTTGGTGCCTCTTTCCATGCAACCCCAAATAGAGAATTTTTTCATTATTATGTCCATAGAGACTTTGGAAAAGTTTATTTAGGGGATGGTGAGCCTTGTCAAATTGTTGGCAAAGGGAAAGTGCAGCTGAAATTGCAGACTGACAACACATGGGTGTTGAAGGATGTCATGCATGTTCCCATCCTAAAGAGGAGTCTAATTTCTATAGGAAAGTTGGGTGATGAGGGTTGCATAGTAACTCTCACAACAAAATCTTGGAAAGTTTCCAAGGGTGCACTTGTATTAGCAAGAGGTAAGAAAGTAGGTACACTTTATCTATCTACTTGTATTACTGATTCTTCTTCTATTTTATCTACTTCAGATGTAGATGCAAAGATGTAGGCTTGGTCACATGAGTGAGAAGGGAATGCATGTTCTTAAGTCAAATGTTAAGAATTGGAAAGCCTTGGTTTTCAAGGAGAAGGTGATGGAAAGTGATCAGCTCAAGAGGCTGAATAATTCTGAGTAGGGCAATGTTGATTTGGACAAGATTATGTTCCAAAATGAGCTCACAAGTAAAAATCACCACTCACAGGAAAACACAGAGACCGACATCAGTCAAGAAATTGACATCAGTGATCAGGTAGGAATCGACTTCGGTCAAGAAACTGATGTCGGCGATTAGGTGGAAATGACATCGGTTGGGTGTAGACCGAGGTCGGCCAGAGATGATCGAGATCAGTCACTATTAGAATGAAATTTGGGCAGATAGCAAGATATCAATGAGTCTCAAATGCCCATGAGGAGGTCTAAAAGGGTAAGTAAGCCTCAAATTCATTATTCCCCTTCTTTATACTACTTGTTGCTCATTGATGGTGGAAAACTAGGAAGTTTTGAAGAGGCAATGTAGGTAAAATCTAGGAAATAGTGGGAGCATGGCATGAATGAGGAAATTGATTCCTTGGAAGAGAACCAAATGTGGGATTTGGTAGAGTTTCCAGCTAGCAAAAAAACACTAAAAAATGAATGGATTTACAAGTTAAAGAAAGGAGAGAATAGACAGGTGAGACAAAAGGCCATGTTATATTGTCTTGAGCAAGATGTAAGACAATGGTGTTTGAGGTTTGATAGGTTTATGACAGAGCATGGCTTTAGTCAATGTCAATGTGACCATTTTGTTTATTTTACCAGGTTAGATAATATTAGCTACATTATCTTGTTACTATATGTAGTGTATATGCTTGTTGTAGGGTCACACATGCAGGGAATTACTGAGTTAAAGGTAAAATTAGCTCAGAGATTTGCCATAAAGGATTTGGGAGCAGCAAAGACAATCCTTAGCATGAGTATTTCTAGAGACAGGGAAAATCATAGTTTGATTTTGTCTCAAGAGGATTATGTGAATAAGATAGTGGAGAGGTTTAATTTGCAGGATGCAAAACTGGTAAGCACACCTATGGTTGAACAATTCAAGCTGAGAAAAGAATAGTGTCCTAAATCACATGATGAGGTTGAGTACATGGTATGTACTAGAACTGATATTGCCCAAGCAGTGGGAGTTGTCAGCAAGTTTATGGCCAATCCAGGAAAGAAGCATTGGAAAGCAGTTCAGTGGATTCTCAGATATCTGAGAGGGACCAGTAGCAGGTATTTATGCTATGCAGGGTCAAACACTTCTCTACATGGGTATGTAGATTTGGATATGATAGGTGACTTGGATGGCAGGAGAAGCACCATAGGATATGTGTTCACTGTTGGTGGAATGGTGGTTAGCTAGATTTTAGAGTTGCAGAAGGTTGTTGCCCTGTCTACTACAGAGGCATAATATATTGCAGTCATAGAGGCTAACAAGGAAATGATATGGATGACTTAGTTCATGGAAGAGTTGGGAAAGGAGAAAGAGAGTTGCAGATTGTACAGTGATAGTCAAAGAGCAATTCATTTGGCAAAGGATTTAGCCTTTCATTCAAGAAACAGATATATACAACTTAGGTACCACTTCATTACATAGGTATTGGAGGATGGACAATTGAAGTTAGAAAATATCTATATGGATAGGAACTCTGTAGGTATGTTAACAAATTTGGGAACAAAGGAGAAGTTGAATCTTCATTCAACTTTTGTTGGTCTTCAAGATTGAACTTGAAGAGGGATATAAGCCAAAAACAAATTAGAGGATGTTGCTGTATAAGTACAGGTGCATGTGTAGCTATTTATCTCCAAGTGGGAGATTGTTAAGTTGTGGAGCTAAAAGCTTCACTGGTATGCAAATGTGGAGGTTGTTGAGTGTTACAGTAACTGACATCGGTCAGGCCAATCGACATCAGTCATATCTTTAGTACACAGTAACTGACATCAGTTATAGTCAGCCGGCATCGATCAGACAGGCACCGACATCAGTCATCTCTAGACAGACAGAGACCGATGTTGGTCGTCTCTACATTCTAGAACTATTTTAATTTTAGACGAATAGTCAGTTTGCATGTAAAGACTAATTTTAGTCTTGAGTCTGCATTTCTAATTATTGTTTGGTTTGGGATCTATTTAAGAGACCCATGGGGCTGTATTGTAATTAAGGACTAAAGGATTAGATCCTTCAAGTGTAAGATCTAGAAGGTCTGCAAGTGTGCAAGACCAAGAAGATATACATGTGAGAAAGATTAGGATTAGATCTACAAAGGTGCAAGATCAGGGAGATCTGCTTGTGTGAGAATAGGCAACAATGGTTGAGTTGATTATCACTTTGTCACTGGACTGGAGGGAACAACAACTCGGTATTGAGTTGATTGTTGGTTGTAATTGATTGAGAGAGATAAATATTGACGGAGAATTACTATACCCCCAAGAGGTGTGGGAAGAGTGTGATTTATTCATTGTATTTCCTTCTGGAAGAGTGTTAATACAAATTGTATTGTTTCTCGTATCATCTATTCTTTGTTGTTTCTAATTTCTAGTTACTTATTACTTCTGGTTTAATTTTGTGTTTAGTTGCTTATACAAAGGTAATCAATTTTACTCTAAGGAGGATCATAACATCTCTTTTATAGTAAATAGAAAGATATAAAAATATTAGTGGACTCATTAGGTCCTAGAGATTGAGCCACAACTCTGATACCATATGTAGCATCCCCACTAGGATCTACCTAGAATAACAAGATTATTTATTTATTTAATCAATGCATTATTTCATTAGATTTCATCATGAGAATATAATTAATAATATAGATAAAACACTCTAAGTATATTAACTATAATATAAGCATGTGACATCTATCAGTCACTAATCACTATCAATAGATGAAACATAACATAATTGAATATAAAAAGCAACTATAGATTTTTAGCCTTGGCTGGTACAAACATATAGCCACTAATATCAATGTACAATGAGTAAATAATTAAATTTTATCAAGGATAATATTTCAATAATAATAATTAAAATATAATGTATAAAATACAAGATACAAGGCTCTATAGAGTAAGAGTTTCCAAACTCTAGTATATATGGTAATCTCAAGTGTCATCTCCAAATAAGTATTATTGTGGGGAAGGAAAGTAACATTTAAATACTTTTACACACTAACCATAGACCATCGATCCCCCACACAATATCCCATCAGGGAATGGTCCTCCCTTCATGGATGAGTAGATAGTGATGGTGTGAGAATCTAGAGGGATAAGATATTATTCATGTGTTATATAATTTATAAAAACATGCAATGCACCATCCATAAATTCATTCTAACATGATATCACATAAACATGTAAATCATACATATGAAATGACAATGTATAACTAACATTACTTTGTCCAATTTTTTTAAAATAATTATTGATCTTTAGGATCAGTCAAATACATACACACCACTTGATTGCATTACCTTTATCTAGTATTGGTGATGCCAACAAGCTAGTGAAGTCCATCTCACTACTTACTCAGTACCAACAATATAATATTTGGTTTTCATAAATATAACCAATAAATTCATATAGATTACTTCCTATTAGCAAGTATAAAACATGATAAACACATGAATAATCAAAATGAATACATTTAGTCCATCAAACATATGAATGAATCTCAATAATATTATTTATCACATAAATAATAAGCATAACAATTACAGATTATACCAATTAGGTATAACCTATATTTAGATTGCATACTCAAATTTCTGTAATTAAACATAAATGCAATTTATTCTATGACAAGCACTAATATTATAGTCCACCATATTAGGTTCACGCTATTCAATTTCAAATAGCTAGTCATAATAATTTTAGAGAATCAAATAACTCATAAACTAAGTTATGCCTCGTATGAACATAATATTTCATTTATGTAACTTATTATACTTTTAGGAGGCTTTGTGCTTAAATATAATACTTTGTCCTTCATGATTTTGACTTATTTTACTAGTTAGAATCTATAATTAAAGGCACACACCCCAATGTATAGATATAAGTTGTATATGCATATACATATTTATGTTCTCAGCTAGTTATATTTCATATATTTATATACCTTGAATAATATATACTACATAATACACATTTTTTAACACACTATTACTATTATGCCATACTAGCAGTATTCTTCATTTCTCTAAAAGAAAACTTATATGTTTCTAACAACTATTTAACTTTTCATGGACAAGGCATCAAGATCTATGTAGGGTTTTCTTCCCTTATTTTGACTCACTTATTCCTACATAAAGGATATAATTCAAATATTGATCAAATTCATTCCAATTCAATTTACACTTTTTTCCAATATATGCCCTTAGATTGTATTACATTTTCCTAAATTTTTACAACATGGTGTAATAAGCAAACATCTATACCTACCTAACTCTGCCTTTGTTTGTCAATTAGAGGATTATACTCTTTCTAATTTTTCTTAAGTATTTATAAAATCAAATTTAAAACTAATTCATTGAGAAACAAATGCTTTCTGACCTTGACACCATTTTATGCATGTTTGAACAATGCAACTAGTTCTTAAATATTCTAACATGTGTGACATAGTCATCTTCACACTTAAAGACTCCAAACACATTTAAAAAAGATATTTCTATATATATTGGTATACTTATATGGTAAATTCAAGTCTATATATAGATATCCATATATCTATATTTTATCTCTACCTAAAAACATCTATTAGTATAAATTATAGTAGTTAATCATGTACATATAAACATCACATAATTCTATTGCTAGTTACCAAATTTACTTTACCATTAAAATTTGAGTTATTCACTATAAACAAATTTTATATAATTATTTCCAAACTTCATATTCCATATTATTAGCGAATAACATATTCTTAGTGAATAACATAAATGTCAATTGATATAATGCTTTAATGTATAATAATTTATATATTACCAGAAGCATAATATATATATCATCATTAACAAAAGCATAATTTTTATAACAAATATATAAATATAAATGTAGAGTAATTTCCTACTCTACGTCGTATTTAATTATTTTTGATTCGAGCACTGCAATTTTGGTTCTTCGGGCGAAGCAGCAAAATTTTGAAGCAGAGGGCCGGTTCATTTTGCCCAAGTGTTGAGATGCAGCAGAAGCTGCCAAGTGTCACCCTCTGAGCAGGTCTTTTTCCCCTTCTTGTTTCCTTCATCTCATTTTTTTTTGAGTATTAGTTCAAGTGGATGCTGCCAAGCGTCACTTTCTGGGAGACAAAGCTGACAGTTGGCATCCCCCGAGTCACCTTTTTGTAACCTTCAAGAATGGCAGATCGTGCCACATACCCAGTAGAATTTAAGTGGAACACACCATGTGTCAGCATTCACGTCTCATATCAGTGTCCGCACTTCATTCAGAGACTTTCACCATAAGGCAGCAGAGAAGACAGAAAGTGCTAAGTGGCAGTTGCGGAGGCCCTGAAAGACCTTTTTGGAGAAAAATCGCAAGCCACCACATGTTAGCATTTGGGAAGCCATGAGTCCAATGCTTTCCATTCAATGCACAAAGGCGTCATTTTATTTTGCTTAAGTGCCACAAAGTAGCAGATGCTGCCAAGTGTCACTCTCTGGGTCCCCCTCTACTCCATCCATAGAAGAAGCAGAAGATGCCACTTATCTGCCTCAAAGCCACAGAAGTCTCCACATGTCAACGCCTAAGAGAATCATCACCAAGCTCTATTAACAAATATGAAATGGTGGTGGGTCCTGGGTGTTACTTTAAAAGTCTATGAAAGCTGCCAAATGTCACCATCTGGAGGAGTCTGATATATGCCCCTAATGATACTATGACACAACCAAAGGGGAGCGAAACGAGCTGCGTGTCTTCGATGAATCAGGCGTAAGGTGCCAAGTGTCATTTTTCAGTGTATTCTAGGTGATCAGGGGGATTTTTATAAAATTGACTAAGTGTCCTCTCCTATTTCAAACATAGCAGAGTGTTCCATGTATCGGTTGCCAAAAGTGAAATGGAGGGAAAATCCACTGGAGTTAATTTGAGTAGATGAAACAGTTCATCAGGTAGATTTTTGGAGCCACCCACAGCATTGAAGGCACCATCTATTTGTCTCTTACGAGCAAAGGATAGAGAAGATTGCATGGGAAAGAAAGTATAGGGAGACATCCGGGGATATAAAAGAAGAAGAATTGTAAAATCTAAAAGAAAGGAGGGGGGAATTCTCATAGTTTTAGACTTTCAGAGTTTTTGACCAATAATATCATTTGATTTTGTTACATTTTCCTGAGTTGAAAGGTTTATATGACTGTGTGTGTTTTTGCATCTTTTGTATGACTAGAAGATTCAATAAGAAAATTGAACACTATGCCCTTGTTGATGTCATCTGTGTCATTTGCAAAGTAGTCTATGCTATAGATTTTCTAGTGTTGTGATTGGAAATGTTATTTGCTTCTGTCCCATTTTCTGGAGTTTGAAGTTATACATAACTGTGCGTGACTTCTGTGCCTCTAATGTGATTGGAAGATTCTATTAAGAAGATTGAACACTGTGCCTTTGTTGACAATTCCTGTATCTCAACAAAAGACTCCCCTATTGTGAGCCTCTATTTCTGTTATTCCAATCTTTTACATTGATCATGCACTTGTCTGCTCTTAAATGTAATAGAATCACATAATAGTTTCACTGTGCTCAGGTTAGGATTAGGATTACTCTCAGGTGCATTGCCATAGTTAGGTTTCAATTCTTGCATTTTGCATTTCTGTTTAGTCTCTTATCCCTTTTCCCCAACACCCAATACAAAAGAAGAGACCAACTTCTTTAAAATCTGGAGGTTGTTTTCAAGCCGCATTGTCCCACAACTTGAAACTTCCCATTGCTGTTGATTAAGATCTAGCTCCATTTTAAGACATCAATAGTTTATGGCACACTCGGTGGGACCAATATTTCAAGGAGTTGAAGAATTTTGGTGTATTCTTCAGCCAATCTACCTTTGGAGGTTTTTATCGACACCAACAATGACTCTGCATCACCAACCAATCAAGTAGTATCATCAAGAAATCCCTTTGGTATGTATAACTCTGTAACTCATAGCTATGACTCTTATTCTCCTTCAAATATGTTTTATCGAGAACAAGCTTCTCCTAGAATCATGTCGAGTAATGAGGATGCATATTGTTATGAGCCACATCAGTCTTATGCCCAGTCCCCCCAATATGTCTCATCCCATGTTGAACCTAACCTTATTTCACTTTCAAAAAAGCATTGTTGGGATTTAAAAAATATGTGTTAGAGCTTGATAACAGAAGGGGATGTGGTCAAGAAATTCCTTGTCAGGTCATCTATCAAGTGAGGGAGGCAATAGACCTAATCAAAAGTGAGTGGGAACCCATTGAAAGGGCATATTGGCAAGAGCTTACATATGAAATGTTAGATGTGTGTGGATTAATTGCATTTATAAAAGAGAGGCTAGGCATTCATGAGAACCATCCTTATCAAATCTACCAAACTTCATATCCACCACCACAAATTCCAGATCAGGCATATGCCACCCCTATTCATGGGCAAGGTCAAAATTGTCAAGGTCAATTCCCCAATAATGCAAAGCCCATGTTAGCAGCAAGTCAAGATGACCCCGGACCCTCACTTCTTCCTCAACTCTCCCACACCATTCCTCAAAAGGCTCCTCACTTCCATGAAAATTCCTATGAGCCCACTTCAGAAGAAACTTATTATACCACTCCCCAGATCTTTTAGCATGATGACGAGTCTCTAAGTTGGACCGAAGAGGATGATGAAGCAGCTAAAAACTTTGCAGAGGAGTGTGTTCAATTCATGGCTAGTCAAGAGGATTTCATTAGTATAGAGGAGGAGGAGATCACCATAGACTCTCCTTTTGATGAGAAAGAGGATAAGCCACAAGCTTTTTATTTAACTTCTGATGAGGAAGAGATCATTTCTGATTTTTTCCTCACTCTGCAAGAGGATATGGAGGAACATGGACACTCCCTCGACCAAGTCATTGAGATAGGAGGCACTGAGCTGGTTTTAGATGAAGAAAAAAGCCCTGAGATTCAAATGAGTATGCAGAAGAGATGCTAGCCTTTTAATTCATCCTTGCAAGAGGATGAAGTCATCAAAGAGCATGATGATGAAATAAAGCTGGAATATGAAGAAGATGTGCCAAAAGATAATGGATATCAAAAGGCACATCATGAAGAACCAATAGCCCATGATTTCTTGATGACACACGACAACATGAAGAACTAGTATTTGATAGGAATTCAAGGACAAGAAGAGTTCATAGGTGTCGAATACACATTTTGCTCAGACTCGTTCGAGTGTAGGCAGACCTGTGTGGCTGGTGCAGAGAACATTCCATCAACAACATATCTGTTGCAATCACTGGTATGGAAACGCAAGTTGGATTGTCATAAAGAGGACATGGGAAAGTTCATTTTCAATCCTGGAGGAAAATAAGGATTTGTAATCAATGTAGTTAGGTAGTTTCCATTTCTGCATTGCTTTGTTTTGTTTTTGCTTTCCCGCTTTTCCTTTAAAATAAGAATTTTAAACGCAGAGTCGGCGTCTTAGAAATTATTTAATTCTTTATTTTTTGCCACAATAAATGCTTCCCCAAATCTTTTGAAATCTCCAAGGTACCTTGTACCGCATAATGTGTCCGCCTCACTGTTTCCCAAATATTGAGTAGGATTTGCTAACGGTCACCTTAATTTAATGCTATTTGGGACTTGATAGGCCCATAAAAATCCCTTAGCAAATTTTAAATTTTACAAACTCTCAAGCATTCCTGCGAAATTATCTTGCTCATTGTGATTGTGGCACCTAGTGAAATTTGTTGCAGCAAGCGTGTTTTTATCTTGAAAAAGGTTCATACCAAGTTATTATACAAGAGATTTAGAGATGGCAGGAACATTAGAAACACCCAGGAAGAGAGGAAGGGTGCAATCCCAATTAGACCCAGAAGAGGAAGAATAGCCTTCATAGTGCCCAGTGCAGAGCACTGCAACTTCTTCTCAGGTAGGAATTACTCCCCCTCCTCCCTCTCAATCCATGCCTCCACCCAGTCAAATGACACCTCCCACCACTACTACCATTCCCATTTCACAATTCACTTCATCCTTGATGCCTCAAGCCTTAACTTTACCCTATTTCTCCCCCTCCATTCCCAGAAAAATGCCCCTTCAACTCACCCCAGCTAGCCAATGGTTCTCCAATACGGCCTACCACAAGGATTTCCCTTCGCAAGGGGATATATTGCGTCCCCTTCCACTTTCCAGACATAGGCTGATGCCACAAGGAAGGAAAGAGAAGCCCAATTAGAGAAGAAGAGGAGTAAAGTGAATAAAGCGCTGGTGGTGCCACATTTGAGGTCACAATTTGACCCCATTCAACAGCAGCTAATGGTGACCCATTTGTCACCCAACATTGCCAAGCTGAGTGAAAAAATGTGGTTGGAAGACTACACCATGAACGTAGTGGCCATCGACATGTCACTATTCAAGCCTCAAGACAGAGTCGAGCTCATGACCAAATCCACTTCTGTGGTCACATAAGACTATTTGAGGATATTAAGGAGACTTGCAGAAGACGGAGGCCAACCTGGCCATGAAAAAGGCAAACTGCAATAGTTTGTCCAAATAAATAAACCATAAGGACAATGAGATAGCTAGTCTACAGAAATAGTTGTAAGATACTGTTTCCCTCCAGACTCAACAGGAAATTTGGGCCCAAAATGATTCTTTGAAAGTAGAGCTTGTACTTGCCAAGGGTGCAACAACAACTCTAAGATGGGAAAATGCAACATTGTAGGGAAGAATCGAAGGACTCCAACTACAGGTTACCCAATCATAGCAAGGGTTGCTAGAAGAATAGAACAAGGGTGTGGCTTTTTAAGCCCAGCTCTAGGCAGAGCAGCAGTAGACCACACAACTAGCAATTGAGCTGGCCAATAGGCCAAGAGGTATTGGAATGGTGCAGTTGGTGAAGGAACTCTACAAGTCAGCATGGGAGAGAATCTCTTTGGAGATTCTCTAGCTTAGGCCACTTTTTACCTTCCTATGCCACGCGTAGTAGCTATGCAAGATGGTTGAGAATTTGGTATAGAGCGCTTTGGCCATAATCTCCCAGAGAGTCACAGACTCTCATTCTTTATTGGAGAAGCTCTACAGCTCAAGGGATGCAACATTGGTAGCCATGGGGATTCTCGACAGAATGGCCACTATGAAACGGGTCAACGAAGAGCTCAGTCATAATGTTGCAGCCAAAAACTGCAAAAGCTATCTCGATGTCGTCGAAGAAGGCATCGATGAAATGAGGCAACACATTGAAGATCTAGTGCAACTGAGCCTTCCTTCCCTATTTCCAGATGCAAGGACAGTGCTACTGGTGGATCAAATCCAACCATTGATGCTGGCTGGGCAAAGGGATCAAATAGTTTTTTAGAGCTTGCGAGATGATTCTCCAACCTCTGAGGTTAAAAATGTTCTAATCCCTATTTTCTAGCTAGAATCTAAGCTAAAAGCCACTGCCCAGATCCTGCAAACCTTTTTGCACAAGGATCTCATTAGCTTGGATTTGGCTTTTGACAAGTTGAAGAGAAAGGAAGGATTATCTGACCATGAGTGGTCTATCTTCTAGACAACTCTTTTGAAGCTGTAAATTTTGAAATTTTGATCGAGTAGGAGTCAGGTTCTTTTTGAGTAGGCTCAAAAGCCCTGATGGTCTCCAATAACTGTAGAGTAATTTCCTACTCTACGTCGTATTTAAATTTTTTTTTGATTCAAGCACTACAATTTTGGTTCTTCAGTTGAAGTGGCAGAATTTTGAAGCAGAGGGCCAGTTCATTTTGCCCAAGTGTTGAGATGCAGCAGAAGCTACCAAGTGTCACCCTCCGAGCAGGTCTTTTTCCCCTTCTTGTTTCCTTCATCTCATTTTTACCTGAGTATTAGTTCAAGCAGATGCTGCCAAGCATCACTTTCTGGGAGACAAAGCTGACAGTTGGCGTCCCTTGAGTCACCTTTTTGTAACCTTCAAGAATGGCAGATCATGCCACATACCTAGTAGCAGTTAAGCAAAATGCACCATGTGTCAGCATCTGCGTCTCATATTGGCATCCGCACTTCATTCAGAGACTTTTACCATAAGGCAACAGAGAAGATGAAAAGTGCCAAGTGGTAGTTGCAGAGGCCCTGAAAGACCTTTTTGGAGAAAAATTGCAAGCCACCACGTGTTGGCATTCAAGAAGCCATGAGTCCAATGCTTTCCATTCAACGCACAAAGGCATCATTTTATTTTGCTTAAGCGCCACAAAGCAGTGGATGCTGCCAAGTGTCACTCTCTGAGTCCCCCTCTACTCCATCCATAGAAGAAGCGGAGATGCCACTTATCTTCCTCGAAGCCACGGAAGTCTCCACATGTCAACACCTGAGAGAATCATCGCCAAGCTCTATTAACAAATATGAAATGGTGGTGGGTCTCGGGTGTTACTTTAAAAGTCTATGGAAGTTGCCAAATGTTGCCATCTGTAGGAGTCTGATATATGCCCCTAATGATACTAAGACACAGCCAAAAGGGAGCGAAAAGAGCCGCGTGTCTTCGATGAATCAGGCAGAAGGTGCCAAGTGTCATTTTTTGGTGTATTCTAGGTGATCAAGGGGATTTTCAGAAAATTGACTAAGTGTCCTCTCCTATTTCAAACATAGAAAAGTGTTTCGTGTATCGGTTGCCAAAAGTGAAATGGAGGGAAAATCGGCTGGAGTTAATTCGAGTAGATGAAACAGTTCATCGGGTAGATTTTTGGAGCCACCCACAACATTGAAGGTACCATCTGTTTGTCTCTTATGAGCAAAGGATGGAGAGGATTGCGTGGGAAAGAAAGTATAGGGAGACATCTGGAGATATAAAAGAAGAAGAATTGTAAAATCTAAAAGAAAGGAGGGGGGAATTCTCATAGTTTTAGACTTTTAGAGTTTTTGACCAATAATATCATTTGTTTTTGTTACATTTTCCTAAGTTGAAAGGTTTATATGACTGTGTGTGTTTCTACATCTTTTGTATGACTGGAAGATTCAATAAGAAAATTGAACACTATGCCCTTGTGGATGTCATCTGTGTCATTTGCAAAGTAGTCTATGCTGTAGATTTTCTAGTGTTGTGATTGGAAATGTTATTTGCTTCTGTCCCATTTTCTAGAGTCTGAAGTTCTACATAACTGTGCGTGACTTCTGTGCCTCTAATGTGATTGGAAGATTCTATTAAGAAGATTGAACACTATGCCTTTGTTGATAATTCCTGTATCTCAACAAAAGACTCCCCTATTGTGAGCCTCTGTTTCTGTTATTCCAATCTTTTACATTGATCATGCACTTGTTTGCTCTTAAATGTAATAGAATCACATAATAGTTTCACTGTGCTGAGGTTAGGATTAGGATTACTCTCAGGTGCATCACCATAGTTAGGTTTTAATTTTTGCATTTTGCATTTTTGTTTAGTCTCCTATCCCTTTTCCCCAACACCCAATACAAAAGAAGAGACCAACTTCTTTAAAATCTGGAGGTTGTTTTCAAGCTGCATTGTCCCACAACTTGAAACTTCCCATTGTTGTTGATTAAGATCTAGCACCATTTTAAGACATCAACAATAACATTATAACATTAAAACACTAATCAAATAGGAGAGAAAGAGATAAAGAGTATGGATAATTATAACATCTAACAGTCCATATTATATATGATCTAACATAATCTGATGTAATAATCAGTAACAATTTACAGACCACTGTAATTTTATAATTTATTATAACAGATTATTAAATAGATTGATTCTTGATTGTTTACCATATTATACGAACTATGGGGATATTATATTCTCATATTATAATAAATTTTCTGACTTGCCATTCTAATTATAACCTATCTAGATATCAATAAATGGCATAACTTACAATGGATAATGCTCTCATATTAACAAACTATGGCTTCGGGGTTACTAGAATAAAATAAACTATGGATTCAAATAATACATCCGAGAATAATACCATCACTAACATTTAAGTACATTATTTAATAATGAATCCAAAGGATATTTGTTTAGTTGGTATTATTCTCTCTTAGTTTTGAAGTATCGATCCACATTATGTAACAAACTCGAGTTACATTATTACCAACTCAAATACTCTAGTTAAACATAATCTTAACATTATTGTCAAACATAATCTAAAGCATGATATACTATTACTAAATATAATCTTCCAGAATATATTTTGGCTTTAGATTATAATTATGTATAGTATGAACACTCAAAGATGTTACTCATTATAATATTATACTATATCATTGTATATAATGTATGAATACATGATTAAGAGTTATTTTCCATAGATGTTATAACACTATGGTAGCTATATTGACTATAGATACTCATTATGATCTTTCCTGTATCTTGAATCCATACTAACTATACTGATACTATGTAAGTGGATAATAATGACCTTTTTAAATTGATGCAAAAATGAGCAACAAAATCAAATATATAGTAAACATCATCACTAGTTTAAGAAATAAACAATAGACCAGATGTATGTAGGAACTTCACTTAACTGTAATGTATGCTTGTATTTTATTCATGTTATGTGTGTGTGTGTGTGTATTGGAAATGTTTAACTATTTTGATTACACTATTATTTTATATTTATTTTTATTAATGATCAGAAACTTATTTAATTTCATTAGTCATCTACGATGATCAAGCAGGCTGTAAATTGGATGACATAAGGGTTGTTGGACTTATACTTTTTCTATATTCATATACATAGCTAAAATCGAGACTGAATCCAGGTTACAGAGTATCTAATGTATTAAACTAGCTAGGAAGGCTCAAGGCTCAACTGTAGGTTAGAGTTATTAATATTACCAAGTTAAAGCATAGATGTGAGAAAATTTTACACACAAAAATTCACATAAAGTATTGCTAAATTACACACAATATTTTAATAACTTCACATACCTGGCAAAGCATCCAAGTTGAAGTAGTATGAACTAGAAGATCTCCTACATCATGCCTTCTTTTATTTTCTTTCCTTCTTCTCCCCTACTCTACTATCTCCTCTCCTTTTATGCTACACCCCTCTCTTCTTTTTTCTTTTATTGAATGAGTTTTTATCTTTTTATTTTTTTCCCTAAAACTTCTAAGTTGCCTTCTTCCCTTTTTTTCATTGGATGACCCCTTTTTTTTTAAAGCTCTAACTTTTGTTTTATTCATTTTTTCCTTATATATATTTCTAACTTTAATAATAATTAACTCAATATCATTATTTTATTTATTTTGTTTATTTTATTTTTTAATTATAATGTAATACAATACATTTACTAATTATAAAAAAAAAAAAATTGCTACTAAATTATCATAGGTAAATAATGACTAATGTAAGTCAATTATCTTTCTCTATTATATAACTGTAAATGAATTTAATTTTTCATAATGCAATATCACAAGAATATTTACTCATAATCATTTAATTGAGCTAGTACACAACTCATATGCATACATAATTATCTAAATGCAAACAATCATAAAAAATGTACTAATATTAACCATTGAAATTATGCATTTAATGAGTTCTATTTAACATGGTGTGTGCAAGGTTCTAGCCATTCCTGTGTCATCCCCAAATGCCTCCATCTATGTCACCCTCTTTGATGATGTTCTCCCTCTATCATGCTCTGAGGGATAAATCTCTTGTGCATCCAACTCATGATAAGTAGGTAACTAGTTAGTTCATATATCATGATATATATGTATCATAAAATATTGTTGAAATAAAAAATCAACATGATCACAATGTAAAGAATCACCCTAAAACTAACTCATAGAAATGCCATTATGAAATCAAATCATTATACAATTATCCCATAAGCGCATATGACTTATAACTTAATCAAATCAAATTATCAACTAGTGAAAATCAACATATAATCTAGTAAATTTGCTTAACAAGGAATTATGATGTAACAAATTTAGAATCTGTTCAGAAGTATAAGAGATCACAAAAACTTAAACATAATTGTAGACATCCAATTCCTAACACCATTATCTTGAAATTGTCAATCTTACTTGAATTTCACTCAAACGTGCAATTTGGGCCAAAATCATTAAAGAGCGCTAAATGGTTTGAGCTTATCATATACAAGTGTCAATTTAGGATAATGTATCCCTAAATAGGGTAGTTTATTTTATGTGATTATTAACTTTTATCAAATAATTTTGATTCAAAATAACCAAAACACAATTTAACACTTTGAACCACTGAATTCTTTTAATTCAAAGGCACACGACACGTGCATGTGTTTTTTATGTTGAAAATGTCTTAAATGGGGTATTGATTCATACACAACTAACATCTTCCTATAATTATACTTTAATTAAATTTCAACTCAGTAATATGACATTCTAACCAGTTTGATTAAAATGTGCAACCAATTTCTAAAGAATTGCATAAGATTTAATTAATTTCACTTAGGCAAATTAATCCAAATCAAGAGCTTAAGTGGAAACTCCATGAAACATATTGAAGTTTTATTAATTGAAAATATATTCCTAATATCTACATCATCATGGGGTGGCATCCATAAGCCATAAATACAACAAATATCAGGTTTAAGGCCTCCCATGCCTCTTTAATACCCATTCCTTCCAAATATTAATGGATATATTTATAGATATTACTTGTAAAATTGAATTAATTCATGGCCACACATTTTGATCTCAAGATGGATGATCATGGTTGATTTTGATTATCTTCAAAAATCTATAAATAAGAGGGCTAAGACCACCATTTTTAAGCTTTTTTGATTTAAACTTATTATACATAATTCTCTCCACAACCTTTCTTTGTGTAGTGTAATAATGTTTAATTTGCAATAAGATAGCTTCACCATAGGCATAAAATTTGATCAAATATCATGAGCTTAAGTTTGATTGGTGCACTTGGGATGTTGGAGGAGCAAAGCATTCATTATTAACAAAGACTTGAATACCAAATCAAGGGGAAAATCATGTTTTGATTCTCATTTGGAGGAGGGACACTCTTAGGAAGGTTTGTTAGTATATTCCTTATTTCAATAGCTCTTATATGTCATTTACAAACCTCATTGAAGGAGTTGGCTTAGTTATGTAATTTATGCATTTATTGAGATTTCTTGACTAATGCTTGATTTAACTCACTTTGGATTCCATCTCTACATCTTATCATGCCCAGTGGGACCAAACATCCCATATAAGTAAGGATACTAACTTTCCATCTTTATATTTGCTAGAAAGTGCTTTAAAATCCTTAAAAATCAAGTTTTAGCATTATTTTTCCCATGTTTTTATGCTTTTGTTAACATAATTTATAAAGTGTCTGGTATTAGTTTTCCCTAATCCACATTAGTCTTGTTTAACTGATATCAGTCCTTATAGGATAGAACATAGCAAAAAAAATTGGATTTTGGGTTTTATTGAAAGTTATTATTATTGGTTTTATGAACTTGTTAAGTCTCTGTCTATACATTTTATTGTAGGATCCAAAGGTTTTATAGATATTTTATACTAATTTAGGGATAAAAAATATTTTTTGACAAAACATTTTTCCCTAAGGGTTCACAGGTAATTGGCATTGGTTATTATCAAACACCATCATTCTATTCTAACTGCCATTAGTTTTATTATAATCAACATTGATCATTGTAGACCGATGTTAGTATTTGTGTAAAAAATAGAGAAACCTGAGAGCTTGCATTTCAAATATTATTTTCTAACTTGTTTTTGTGATTCAAAGTAGAAGTAAACCTTTTAAAAATTGTAGGTCACACATGGGAAACAAAGTGAAAATTTTGAAAGTTCTTAAGTCTTGAACTTCCCCTTTGGTGTTTAAAAATAATCTAGGTATTTTATACTTAGTTTATTTTATGAAATTTTGACAAATTTACAACTAAGGCCAAGGGGATAAAGACTTCACAAACATCTCAATCTAGTGCATAAAATAAACATTCACTTAAAATTTTAAATCCCTTGGAATGTTTTGTTTTATGCTAGATATCTTATACTTATTTATTTTTTTACAAAATGATATAGGCATGTATGCTTTCCCCCCATCCCCTTTAGGGAACTTGGGTGACCAAAAGTTCCCTTTTATTACAATTGTGCCTTTATCCAAGGCATGAAAAGAATGTTATTAAGGCTCACCACAAATCTATATGGTTTGGATGATATAAACACAACCTTTAAAGTCTGTTCACTTTATCTTTCATTTTCTTGTGAGAAGGAAGGAGTTAATAGCCTCCTCATGAGTTTTTTAGGGAAGCTTTAACCTAGGAATTCATCTCTTGGCATTGTTTCAACCCCACTCTATGGAGGGGTATATAAATCAGAACATGTATACTATGATTACTAGGGGGTTTGAGCGGCTAACCTCTCCAATCATAATGAAGACCTGAGTTAAGTCTAAATAATTAGGGGATTCCACTAAGAAGTACATAGATGAAATCACTATGTAAAGGAATAGACCTTTGCATAGTAAGCTAGCTGGTATGAAATAATTGATGTGAGGCATCTCTAGTGTTAACCACACTTGGGACTATCTAGACGATTGAAAATTTAGTTTTATAATAACCCCACTTATTGTGGACACATTATTGATGCAGAGTGAATATTCCAAAGTTCTATGTCACCGTAAAATATCTTGGGGGAAGTGGGGGTGTAAAAACCTTACTACTTCATGTGATTTATTTTTAGTTCAACACTTAAAATCCTCCCAAGAGCATGTATATAGAATAAATTTAATGATACGAAGCAACCTTGTTAGTTTTAAGGCTTTGGACATTATACTTAGTTGTATTTTGTCTTTTCCTTTACTTGCTTGGTCTTATCGAGTCTAATTTTTTTTTAAAACCAAAACACATCAACCAAACACATTTGTTATCCACTATTTTATTTGAATATGGAGGCATTATGCTGGTTAAATCAAAACCTCTTTTACCTTATTCAAATCCTCATTTGAAGCATTGTGTTTATCTTTATCTAAATAGTGTTTTTATGCTTCCCATTTGAGTCTAAACCATTTTACAAAAAAATCTAAGTCCTTCATTTTTATTTCAAATTTGAAATCTCAGCTTTCTAAGTTCTAGGCTAAGGTGTTAATTGGTTTGCCATTTGTGATTGGTTTGAGTTAAATTAGGTATGATTTCCCATTTGGGTTTAATGACATTTTATAAACTCATCATCCTTTTTATTATTGTGAAATTAGGTTATCTTACATGCTACTTACACTCTAAGTTCTAGAACCAATTCTACTTCCTATTACCATGTGGTGGCATTGTACTACCTATTTGGTTTTAGTTTTATACTTAGGAATTCTTATATGTTTTCACATCTTGATTTTATTAGTTCAAATTTTTACTTTCCTCATTAGTAAGACTCTCTTCTATTTTTTTAGTCACAACTTGTCAAATTTATCCCTAGTTGTTATGGTATTGACATATCTCTAAACCTACATTTGGTGTACTAGTTTACACTATAGGTTTTTAGAGTTATCATACCCTCTTCCAATTCCCACCAAATTTGAGTAAATTCATGACCATTTCTTTTAATTGTGTGGTACTATACCACCTTATCTTTATTACAGTTTTTTTTGCCTTGTCACTTATTTAGAGAAAATCAAAACATAGCTTGTTAATGTTTGCAAAACATTTTCTAAATCTTTCCAAACGTAGAGAACAAAATCCTAGACATGATGTAAAGGTATACTCATAGTGGGGTGTGTTATGGCCCTAGATATGAGGAAGATAAATTTTATGATGGAAAAGACAATCATATGGTATTTGAATACATTCCCATAACTGTAAGATCTAAGGAAGATTATTTTGAACATCAAACCCTAGAAGACAAAGATGAAGCACTCCTAAGGTTTATTTATTTAGGCACTAGATCACCATCATAATTTCCTATGGAAAAATTACATACCTTGGTTAAGGTATAATAAAAATAGTGGGAACAATCCCTCGCTCATATTGCAAAATCAAACATTGCATCTTATAACAAAGGAAAATAAGTGATTGTAGAGTCAACAAATAATGATCAAGATCTTGTCACCAAGATCAAGAAGATAAGTCAATGATATGCAGACTAAATTATCATGGAATTGACTAAATCTTTAGATACCACTTTCATATGTCATAACACTTCCAAGAAATAGGATAATATAGTTGAACAAATACACCACACTTTAGTTGAGAACACACCTACAATAGATCAAGATATCTCAATCAAACAACCTAAGTCTCAAGAGGTTATATAGTATGATTCGATAGACATAGAGCATACCTTTTTAAATCATCAAGAACATCTTTTTCCTTCATATAATCAAGGAACAAAACACTCAGTGTGTATTGAAAAAATTATTTGAAGCAATTTGGCAAGTTCTTTCTAGCCATCACGTACTTTGGTGAATAGACCACGGACTCCCCAAAATCAATAAAATACTTAAAATTCAAGGTGGCTAACTTTAGGGAATGTTTATAAACATATAAATAAAATTTTCACCTAATCAAACTATTTCAGTAGAGAAACCCAAGGGGTTTAATAAGAGCAAGAAAATTTCAGAAATGGAGTAACTAAATGAAGACATGTACAAATGGTGTAGGCTCTGCTAGTTCTAAATGTGCATTAGCTCCACCTAATCCACAAAACACTTTGTAAAGAGTCCTTCCACAAAGGGTATTCAATAACAACTTTAGATTCTTTATCAAACTAGGGGATCCTGTGAAAGTTGTGTTCCAAAATCTCGTAGTAGTTAATTTGATTGTATGGCCTAAGCTAAGGCTATTTCTTGAAGATCAACTCAAACCCGATTGGTATCAGGCAATTTTTTTTTGAAATGTACATTATGTTTTTGGTCATGGTGATTATTTTTGTGTTCAATTATGACACCTTATTGAAGATTTGATCAAAAGTGATGAATTTGAGATCAAACTTGTACCATAGAATACTAATCAGGACATGGGCATCTACAAAGATCCATTTCCTAGACATAATCAACAACTAGTAAGAAACAATCAAAATGAAGGGTAAAATTAGTGGCAAAATCAGAATTAGGGTCAAAATTGTAAATAATATGATCATAACCTGGATCATAATACCCATGCTAATAACCTAGGTTACAAAAACGTGACTTATGGTTACAACAATATCATGGGATGCATTTTTGTAAACAACATTACCACTGTCACTGTCAAAACCCATGAGATATCTCATATTCCTTGAAGTACTAGACCCATTTTTATAGGGTCAACACCCTCTCCCTTGTCATGTTGAGTTCAATAAATTTTATTGCACCTCAATTTGTATAGGTTACTATTTAGGGACCTCACCCATCCTCTAATTATAATGGTTCCTCATTGACTTGAAACTATACAAATGCAACTAGATGCACGTGAGTCACCCTCCAAGGCCCTTTACCTTTATCTTCTAATTATAATAGTTTCTTGCCTCCTCTATATTTTACAATCATAACTAGATTCTCACAAGTTATTCTTTAGGGCCCTTTACCCCCTTCTACCACTAAACCCAATGTGAACATTGTGCCTTTAGATCCAAAGATAAACACTATGTTATCCAAGGCTAAACAATCTCATCCTATTATTGAAAAGCCTTATAGTCTATCAGACTAACTAAGTAAAACCCCTACGTAAATTTCTATTTTAGATCTCTTGTGTACATCTAAAGTCCATAAAACTATTTTGAATGACCTTTTATAACAATCCATTATTCCCTGAGATACTAATCTTGAATAGTTACAAACACTTATAGGACATTTATATTTATTTTGACATGTTATATTTGATCAAAAATACAAGTACACTCTTGGTCTTAACCATAATAAGCCCTTGTATATTGAGGTCATAATTGAAAACCATAAAATCAAGCGGGTTCTTATAGACAATGGTTAAGGGCTGAACATAGTGTCCCTCAAATTGGTATAGATACTAGATTATACTACAAAATACATTCAACCAAAGATGATCACCATAAATTCATATGTAAATGTTGAGAGGGAATCTTATGGTACCAATTATTTGCCAATCATTGTTGGGTTTGTGTCCCATCACACTTTGTTATATATTATGGATATTGAGCTGCCTTATAACATACTTCTTGGTTTTCATTGGATCTGTGAAGTATAGGTGGTTCAATCCACTTGACATCATTTCCTTAAATTTCCCCATGATGGGATTGATGTTATCATTCCCACCAATCTACAGCCTTATTAGTATTACAAACAACTAGAGGCTGAATTTCATAAATATAACTATTGTCTTGGTTTTGAATTCATTGTAAAGAAGAAAAAGGAAATAGTTTTGCATCCAAAAAAATATAATTATATCAACCATAGTGACTTTGATTCCACTTAGACTGATCCATTTCCCGTAACTCTTATAAAATAGGTTATTATAGAAGACATGGGCAGTTCCATGTACCATCTTAAAGATGCCTTCCATATTACTAAGTTACCTAAGACTCCCAAATCATTTGGTAAATTCAAACCTTCCAAAAGCCCTTATATACCCAACATGATTTGGTAAAATAAGAAAGAAACATAAAAGCCATTGATGGTATTTGTACCTACTAATTTGCCAAAATAGGATCGAGAAGCTTTCATTGAAGGAGATTGGTTATATTTGGATAACATTACTGATTGTTTTCAGAATCCAAAATATCCTATCCCTAATTAGATCGTGGATAATTTTGATTATATAGGAAGAGACCTTGGCCCATGAGTGCAAGAAATCCTAAAACCTTTATTAGCTGGTAAACCTAATTTGATTCAATATCTTAGATTTATACCACATGGGGGTGATATCATAACTTTTGATAGTAATTATTCTAAATTGAATAGTGATGAGACTCTTGGTAGTGATGTATCATCCCATTATAGTATTTATGATGAGCTTGTTAACATAGACTTATTGATTCAAAATCCATTATGAAAATAACAACCCATAATTCCCTTTGCCTTTGCCATCTCAAACTCATTGATTAGGACTGGAAAAATTTAGTTATACACCTTGATGATGCAAAGTATATGAGCCTCAGAGATGGATTGCCAATTGGCAATCATAAACAAGGCTTTAGTTTTTCTTTGGATCCTTCTACTTACTTTGGAGAGTAGGCAAACTTTCTTAGTCATGAAAAAGATAAAATATCAAGATCCTCAGGTGAAAACCTCTTTGAGGCACTCATTGGTTAGGGAAATAGTAAAAAAAAGATAAGCCCTTGAGTGAAAACCTATTTCAGGCACTCTTAGATGTGAAAGTTTACTCATCCCCAAAGGATGCACAAGGTCCATCAAGTACTAGCTCCATAGCTAGTACTAAAATCACGTTAGAAAAAAAAGTCTTTGATCATCTTTCTCTTGACTTTCTTGAGATATTTTCTAGTTGGCCATTACCTGAATCAATGGATTTAGATTCATCACATCATCTAGAGCTTTGGGAGGAATAATAATAAACTGTAGCAGAAGAAGATCATGATCACACCTTACCTACTATTTTAGAAGATGGTTCTACATTCCTTGTAGAAAAAATTATTGAAGTGAACCTAAGAACATATGATGAGGAGGAGAGAGACCACAGTATATCCATTTTGAAGGATTTTATTGATATTTTTGCATGGGTATATTTTGACATGCTAGTCTTAGACCCTGAGTTGGTTGTGCATTCACTTGTTATCTATTTAGGTGCCAAGCCAGTCAAATAAAAACTAATAAAGATGTATCAATGCATCACTATTTTGGTAAAATTATAACTAGAGAAAATATTGGGAGTAGGCTTCATTAGACCACTAGACTATTCTGAATGGATATCAAACATAATTTTAGTCAACAAAAAGCCATAGGGTATACATATTTGTATTGATTTTAAAGATATCAAAAAAGCATACCCTAAAGATGATTTTCCTCTACCCAAAATTGACATGATTGTTAATTATACTATTGGATATGAGATGTTGTCCCTTATGGATGGATTTTATGGATATAATCAGATCAAGATAGCCTAAGAAGATCAACACAAAACTATGTTCACCACACTATGGGGAACATTATGTTATCAAGTCATGTTATTTGGATTGAAAAACACTGAAGCCACTTATCAACATGATATTCTATGATATTTCATGACATGATACATGATATTGTTGAAGAATATGTTGATGACATCCTAGCTAAATCAAGAAAATGTGATTTGGATATCCTAACATTCTACGGAGAATCTTTGAGAGACTTTATGAGTATAAGGTCTGTCTAAATCCTAAGAGGTGTGTCTTTGGCATCACTTCAGGAAAATTACTAGGGTTTATTTTATCACAAAGAGGGATCAAATTCAACCCTAGTAAGGTCAAGGCCATTGTTAAATTTCCTCCACCTTCAAATATTAAATAGATCTATAGCTTGTAAGGAAGGATCCAATCTATTCATAGGTTCATTTATCAATTAGTAGATAAGTGCCACCTATTTACACATATCTTGAATAAAGGGGTCACATTTTAATGGGATAAATATTTTTAATTATATTTATGAATATCATAACATATATGGCTAACCTACAAATTTTGAGATCACCAACACCTAGATAACCATTGTTTCTTTATATTTCAGCAACTAAACATGTCCTAAGGGAACTTTTAGCCCAACATGATGATTAAGGAAAGAACATGAAGTTTATTATTTAATCCACACACTCATGAATTATGAACATATTTATATTTATATTGAGAAGGCATGTTTAGCTATGGTGTTTACATCCCAAAAGTTGTGACACTACATGCTGAATAACAAAACCATTGTTATCGCTAAAGTGGATCCTCTCAATTTTTTATCATCTAAAGCAACTCTCACATGCCACATGGCCAAATGGGTTATGATCTTAATCAAGTTTGATGTTAAGTAACATAATTAGAAAGCTATCAAGGGGTAGGTTATTATTGATCAACTTGCAAAAACACCTATTATAAACACTCAACCACTTAGATTCAACTTTATAGATGATTCTATTATGAAAATAGAAGAAGTAACACATGAAATTAAGAAATGAAAGCTATGCTTTGATGGTTACTTCACATCTCATGGATATGGATCTAAGATTTTATTGATTGCATCATAAGGGGATCTGATTCCCAAATCATTTCAAATCAATTTTCATTGTACCAATAATATGGCTGAGTATGAGGAACTTATTGCAGGCCTTTGCCTTGAAGTGTAGTGGGATATCTAACATTTAATGGTCTATGGTGATTTCCAATTGATTATAAATCAAATAATAAATTAGTATCAAACTAGAGATGACAAACTTGTACCCTACAAGTGTATTGTGGATAATCTCAAAGCTCATTTTAAATCTCTACAGTTTGAATAAGTACCAAGGGCCAATAAAAAATCTACGAATGTAATGGTAATAATTGGGTCCATGATATAGATTGATAACAAAACTAAAGAGTATCAGTTTCTCATTAAAAAATTTATATATCCTACTCATCTCTTGCTAAATTTAGAAAGGGTATGTGCCATTGTTGGTCCCAATCCACCACCTAAACTACCTTGGTTTCAAGACTATTATATTTATTTTCATGATCATATTTTTCCACCTGACCATTTTAACAATCATCAAAAACTTTTCCTTCACCACATAGCCCACTATATCCTCTTTGGAATCTTACTTTATCATAAAGGCTATGATGGAATTCTACTTCTTCATTATGGAATCCAAGTTAGTATTTAAGGAGGTTCATGAAGGCGTGTGTGGGCCCCACACTAATGATGTAGTCCTAACTAAAAATCTCTTCATAACAGGTTATTATTGGCCCAAAATGGAGATAGATGCTTTTAATTATGTAAGGAAGTGTATTCCTTGTCAATGACATGGAAATTTGATACACACACCTTCCTTACCACTGCATCCAATCACTAAACCATGGCCATTTTCTACATGGGGCCTTGATCTCTTTGGGAAAATAAATCCAACATCTTTAGATGTCCATAAACATATTTTACCTACTACCAAGTATTTTACTAAGTGGATTGAGGACATTCTTCTCATTTATGTCATTGATAAGCAGATTGCTAAGTTTATACATTATCATATCATTTATTGATATGATATCCCAGCATGCATTATATCCAACAATGGTGGATCATTTATAAACTAAGGAGTAAAAGATCTTTGTGCAAAATTCAAAATTAAGCACAATAAATCCACACCATATAAACCACAAGGTAATGGATAAGCTGAGGCATCTAATAAAACCATTTTTATAATACTTAAGAAGATTTTCAATGATGTTGGCCATAATTGGCACTTGTAAATGTTTCCTTCCCTTTGGGCCTATCGTACTCATCATTGAACTCCCATAGGAGCCACTTCATACTCACTTATTTATGACATAGAAAATATTATCTTGATTGAGATCGAGATGCCTTCATTTTAGGTATCTTTAAATAATATTGAAGATGACAAAGATTATAGAGTTTCCAAGTTTAAATAACTAGAACTCCTTAATGGTAAGTGATTGACTGCCCTTAACAAGTTGAAATCCTATCAGAACAAATTATGTATAAGTTAAAATAAACACATTCTCCCTCAGGAGTTTGAGATTGGTGATTTAGTCTTGAAAGAGAAACAAAAGAACACAAATGTTAAACACAAAAAAGGGCAAGTTTCAACCCAGTTGGCTTGGCCCATATGTGATCACAACAAATTATAGATCAAAAGCATAACAATTGGCTATTTCAGGTGGTGAATAACTTCTAGAGTCCATGACCATTATGAATCTCAAGAAATTTTATGCTTGAAAATTTTTGAGCCATTATATACAAGACCCCTTACTTGGGGGCAACTTGTACTGAAGTTATTTTATCCTACTATTATATCCTAGACCATCTTATCTTGGACCATATTCATTTTGAACTACCCTGGACCGTTCTCATGAGAACCATATTATTTTATGATGATAGATAGTTGGCGCTGTGTATCATTATCATTATAAATCATTTATATTCTAGATTGACTCCTTTTATACCACCCTAGACTATCCTATCTTGGACAATATTTATTATAGACTATTTTATTTAGAACCATATTCTTTTCATACCCTAGGCCATTATAGCCTAGACAGTTTTATCCCTTGCCTAATTATGATCTTGATTATGACTCATAGGCATTTTGGACACACTCCATGCCATTTTTACAATGTAGTTTAGCCTAGATAGTATTTTTTAGTTTCCTCTTACAGACAAGTGAACATGGATACATCATCTCATGGTTTTTGCCTATTGAATGGTTCTTTAGAGTTATCTAGTGTTGCATATTGTTCTATTCTTATTTTGCTATTGTTTGGTAGGCATTTATACCTTAGTAGGATCTCACTCTCATCAATTTGTGAAGATAGGCCATTACATCTAGATTTATCTATTATTGAAACTTATACTCTTGGACATGTAACTACTTGATTACTTGGTTCCCTATACCGTTGTTTATATTCACAATCCCTATTGTAGCAAGTTTAGCTATTGTTTGAACTCTTACTTGTGGATGTGTATCTCCTTATCTAGGTAGTTACTTGGACATTTTATTAATATTTCATTATGTTTCTTATCCTAAAAACACAAAAACATTATAAAATTATCACCAAAATGAATAAAAACATTGTCTTACACTTTTGTCTATTCTACTTCTCCATGTTCATGCTATTTTACAAGAACTAATTTGAACGCTTTTGCCATTTTATGATTTTATTTTCCTTATTTACTCTATAACATTAATCATGTTTTCTTATCATCACTTTGTTTCTATCCCATTTCTTGGGAGAACTATGTTTGGCTTAAAGTTCATGTTAGATCTCACATCCATAGAATTATGTAGGCAACATCCACTTGTCTTGTACATCTAGAGTTAGCTCAACCACCCCCTTCCTTTTCTTATTTTCCCCCCATTTGGCTTTATCATGTTATTTCTCTATCATTTGGAGGTAACTTTGTGTCTATTATTCATATTACACTGTCATATAAAGTAATGCCTCTACTCCATGTTTATGAGCGATTATTTTAGGATTGTACTAACATTGTGACTAACTGTTTGTGTGTGTGTGTGTTTATTTGATTTTGTTGTTGTTGTTGTTGTTGTTTTGATTTCTTCTTTATCTCTCTCTTTATTTTTGTAGGTTTTGTTCCTTTTTTGTTTCTTCTTATTTTTTCTTGGTCTTTTGTGTTCCTGTTTTGTCTTGTTCTTTTGTTTTGGTTTTCCAAGTACATCTTGATATTAAACATGGATCTTAATTATTCATATCTTTTTTTCATGTTTTTTATTAAGTTTTTCTTGATTTTTTTTATACATTCTTGTTCCTCCTTAAAGCCTAATTATTCATATCTAGATTTTAAGTTAGGTTGCATTTACGTATTCTTTTTCTTTATTTTTGTTTAAATGTAAATCATTCTAACTCTGGTCTTGGTAATTTTTATCATCATCCTTAGTTATAAATATTCACATTTGAACCAGCTCATCGTAATTGAAATGAAATTTCATTTGATTTTATTCATACTTATGATGCATACTTTCATTTTTCTATAGTAAGCACCAAGTGCTTTGGATCCAAGTCTCAAAATCAATACAACTCTGATGATCAACTTTTAGTGCACCAATGAAATGAAAAACCAATAGATTCACATTAGACTCTATACAAGATGTGCATCTCTTGGCATACATTATGAGTGTAATCTAATAGCGGTATATTTTTCTTCTATTCTTCATTCTTCATTCCATTTTTCTCTCACTTATGGATGAACTACATTGGCTTGAGGTCCATTTGGATTATGTAGGTAGTACTTAGATATATGACATATCTCGAGTTATCTTGACCACCTTTATTGTTCTATTCTTCTCTTTCATAACTTTGTGCATCCTCATATGCTTGGCTTATGGATTTTTCAATCATTAAATCCTTACATTTGTATTTTCACCCACTCATACTTAATTTATGCATTAGGTTATATCCTTGAGCTATTCTTACCAATTTGCCCTATGGGGGATCAATATTTCAACTAATTAATGAATCAAATCAAACATACTTGGGAAAAATTATTTATTAGTGATCAAAATTCAACCCTATAGGGGTAAACTTACTTTATCAATCACTCAAATCTAATCTACTGGGACACATTATTATTTCCTTTCTCTATAGTAACGCTCCCCTATTTATTTTAATTCCAAGATCTACATAATTTTCCCCTCATTTTGGTAATTTCAAAGTGTGTAACTTGTCTTGAGATATATCATTCCATAAGCACATAGATTATACCCTCTTTTAGGTGTGTTCAAAGTGTGTCGCTTATATTTTTGGATTATATCTTTCCCACTTCACCCTGACTTTGGGGCCCATTATATTCTAATTATATTTTGATCATTAAGAATAAACACATGAAAGCATTATCTCAATATGGATATTATCTCATCCATGGGTTAATTTCACTTTCTCTCTTTTTGAGAGTCCATCCCTCTCTTTCACATTCATTTGTTCGCTCGAGGGGGCATCATGGGTCATTTCCTTTCAAATTATTGAAAACTCTTTTTCTTGAAAAATCTTTTTCTAAAAACTCTTTTTATTGAAAAGATGTTGCTTTGTTTGACTGTCTTGCCATGCCTTCTCAAATAAGATACAAATATAGACATCCAATTCCTAATACCATTGTGTTGAAATTATCAATCTTACTCAAAATTTAGTCAAATACATAATTTGAGCCAAAATCACTAAAGCATGCTAAATGGTTCGAGCTTGTCATATACAAGTGCCAATTTAGGCTAATGTATCCCTAAATGGGTCAATGAATTTTATGTGATTATTAAATTTTATCAAATCATTTTGAGTCAAAATGACCAAAATGCACTTTGACGCTCTAAACCATTGAATTATCTTAATTCGGAGGCACATGACATGTGCATGTGTTATTTTGTGTTGATAATGTCCTAAATGGGGTATTGGTCCACACAAAAATAACATATTCTTATAATTATACTCTAGTCAAATTATGACCCAGTAATATGATATTCTGACCAATTTGATTAAAATGTGCAACCAATTTCTAAAGAATTGCATAAATTTTGATTAATATCACTTAGGCAAATTAATCCAAATCAAGATCTTAAGTGGAAAATCCATGAAAGTTATTGAATATTTATTAGTTGAAAATTTATTCTTAATATCTACATCATTAGGTGACATCATTTATGGGGTGGCATCCATAATCCATAAATGCAATAAATATCAAGTTAAAGGCCTCCCATGCCTCTTTAATACCCCTTCCTTCCAAATATTAATGGGGATATTTATGTATATTTCTTCCAACATTTAATTAATTCATGGCCACACATATTGATCTCAATATAGATGATCATGATTGATTCTAATCATTTCCAAAAATCTATAAATAGGAGGGCCAAGTTTCCATAACCTTTCTTTGTGTAGTGTAATAATGCTTAATTTGTAATATGATAGATTCACTATAGGAATAACACTTGATCAAATATCATGAGCCTAAGTTTCATTGGTGCACTTGAGATGATGGAGGAGCAGATAATTCATCATTGACAAAGACTTGAGTACCAAATCAAGGGGAAAATCATGTTTTGAGCCCCATCATTTGGAGGAAGGACACTTTTGGGAAGGTTTATTGGTATATTCTTTCTTTAAATAGCTCTTATATATCATTTTCAAACCTCGTTGAAGAATTTGGATTAGTTAGTTATATTATTTATGAATTTATTGAGCTTTCTTGACTAATGCTTGATCTAACTCACTTTGGACTCCATCTCTACAATAGTTTTGTAAAGTGACACCAAATTTTGTAAGTATATATGAAGAAGAGTAGTATTGATTAATCATGAACAAATTATTATTTGGGAAGCTAATTCAACTTGGGTTAGACCTAGTACATGTCTCAAAAGACTTTAAAGTTGAGTAAAATTCAAATAGACACTTTTTGTTCCTTCTTGGGTACTCATAAACTTGAGATAATTAAAACTAGTGTTTTAAAGTTACATCTTGGATATATAGAGATTCTACCCTAGGTTTTCTTTAAAACTATGTGATTCATGGTAACTTGCTAACCTCTTAAAGATTCATGTTATTTTATGGTGGTACAATACATAACGGTATGGAATCTCAGATTGGGTAAGTCAATATGCCTAGAAAGACCTAATTAGAAGAACTTCAAGAGAAAGAAAACATACTTAGATAATGAATGTCGATTTAAAAATTTGGGAGAAACTAAAACATGGTAAATATTATCTAAAAATTATTTTAGTATTTTGAGAAACTTTGTTGTTTGTCTATACCTGCTAGGTTTACATGTTTTGAGTGCTACCAGAGAAGGTGACTTGAAGAAGGAAGATGAAGTTGAGTTTGGAGTTTTTACTCAAGGATTGAGTTGTTGGATTGGATGTATGTGATAGATCCAATGAGTATATATATGGCTCTACATGCACTATAAGATATTTGGAGTCATTAAAACATGAATTAGAACTTTAGGTCTTGAAACTAAGATAAATAATAAGTAAGTCTAGAGGAAGAATAGAAATTATAGTCTTGAGAGTAAATTATAAGATAATGGGCATGATGATAAAAAGAAGATAATGAAGAGGAAGGTAAAGAGTGAGAGGTGGATTATAAGTAAGAGGGAAGCTTATCAATATCACTGAGGTTCATGAAAAGGAATGGTGTTTAGAAAGCAAAGTACCTATAACCAAAGAAGATGATCAGAGTTCAAGGTTAGATATTAGAGTCAATGAATGGTAGAAGAGGTTGTAGGGATAGGCTCTACATCAATACATTACCTTTAATGGATCTAACAACCCATTTATCACATAGGTAAATTCTATGTTTAAGATGTCAATGATCCCCATACCTCCTTTATCATGAGGAAAATAATAAATACCCCAAGCAACTTTGTAAAACACCTGAGTTTGTTTAGCATTAAACAAAATAAAGTCTCTGATAATCTTAGCCAATTTATCATATGATGCTTTAGAGAGGGCCCAATAGCAGGAATAGTAAACATGAGTGGAAACCAAAATCTTAGTGTATATTTGGAATTTCCTTGCCAACAAGAGGGGTTTGGTGACCCAATACTCCAAATTTTTCTTGACTCTATTTATGACATACTACCACAACTCCACAGGGGAACTATCAAAGGAAAATCAAGATTTTAAATTGTTCCCCTTTATGAATCCATTTTTAATTTTAGTGGTGTGACCAATCTAGGATGGGCAACATACTTTTTCTAAAGAATTGGGTTTTACTCCATTACAAGTTGGAGCTAGAAGCTAGGCAAAAAATGTCAAGACATTGCATAGCCTCCTTGAATAATATTTCTTTCTCTTTAAGAGTGAGGAAAGAATCATCAACAAAATGGCCATTGATGAGTTGAGAGGATATATCAGAAAGAAAAATGCCCTAAAAATGACCCCACTTAGATTTATATACCAAAAAATATCCAAGAACTTCAACTGATAAAACATATAATGTTAGATTAAGGATCAACCTTGACATATATAGAAAAAGAGGCCAAACTTGTTAGATTTGAGGTTGTTGATAGTGAAACAAGCTAAAGAATCTAAGTAGAGTATTTGGATAGCCAAAATAAAGAATTGACTGAAGCCAAGAGACTGGAGCATGGCCAGTTAGAAAGTCCACTCAATTCTATTATAATCTTTCCCAAAATCTAGCTTGAGAAAGATGGTTTTGTGATGAGAGGCTCTCACCTATTCCATATCCTCCTAGCCAATAAAAAGGTTATCAAGGATATACCTATTTTTGATAAACCTTTTTTGTTCGTGTCTAACAATAGTAGGTAAAATGAGTATGATGTGGTTAGTAAGAGATTTATCAAAGATATTGTATCAAACATTGAGTAGGGTGATGGTGCATTGGATGGTGATAAGTATTAGGTTGTTAGTTATGAGTATGAATTTGACATTCCCTTGGTTAACGAGGGAACCTAAATATTTGTTTTTGTAGAGCTTATTTCTAGACTTGGATCAAATTAGGCTTGATAAACTACTAGGTGGCTTTATAAAATTCATAAGTGAATCTATCAATACCTAGAGCTTTGTCATTGCTTATATAATGCAAAACATAAGAGAGCTCATGAAGATTAAATGGTAGATCACATATCTTTTGGTCAATAATCTTGAGTTTTTAAAGAGCCACATCAAACAATTCTTACAAACCCTAACCTTTCTCAATTATTTCCTCCTAAGATTGGAACACTAATTTATAATGGTCTAGACATGCAATGGAGATATCAGGGAAAGTAGTGATTCTCAATTGAGCTTATTTGATACCCTTGATTTTATATCTAACTTATTTAGCTATGAGATATTTGAAGAATTATTTGAAATCCTTGTTGCCAATCTTGATCTAATGAAGGTGAATGTAAATTTTTAGCCCTATGGATACATGACTATATACCACTTTGACTTGGTGTTTGAGAGAGGTGATATGGGCTTGAATTTGCAAGTCAAAAGGATTGACCTCAAGGAGAGAGAGGGGATCCTTTGGTATTATTTGATCATAACCACATCAGCCCACTTTTGAATACTATAAATTTGTTTACCATAAGGAAAAAAGGTGATGATGTGAAGGACGACCCCATTCTACCACTCTATCCAACTAGAAACATAAGGTGGTCAAGGTATGAGATTCCAAACCTAGGCAATGAGGTGGATGGTGCCCTTATGGTAGAGGAGGGAAGTATTTATGAGGAATTGATTATATGGCACTTTTAAGTGGTTATTACTCTACTCCACTTTACAAGTGATGGGATTGGGGTCTGAGAGAACATATATAGAGTGGATTATGACAAACTATCCATCAATACTAACAAAAGAAAATACATTTTTATCTAAAAGGATATAATGGTTCAATCTCTTTAGAAACCTATCAGTATCAAAGCAATATTTGGACCACATAAATGATGTAATGGACTCTCCACCATATTAAAATCCATGCACATAAGACATGTGGTGAGGATTAGGTTGTCATCTAAATATCACTATAAATTTGATCTGTTAGGATCATAATTTAGGGCATAGATGTTTATAATCCCTAATGAATGTCCATTTATATCAAGGAGAATCCAAATACCCTAGTGTTATAGGTCAACCACCATGAAAAAAATGAAGGATGAAATTTTTAGGGAAACCAAGATTAGAATCACCATGTTTTACATCATGTGGGGTGGAAAATTGAGTAAAGTCAGACTAGATGCATTTTAGAGTAGTTTACAAAAAGAAACCTAAAATTTTAACTTCTTGTAGACAAACAAAATCTAAAGATTCCAATTATTGATAGAAATTTTGCACATATAATTTTCTAGAGGAATTTGTGAGACCTCGAACATGCCAATATATGATATGATGTTCACTATAAAGTATCATCCATAAGGAGCTCCCCCTTCCCACCTTCAATATCTTCAAGATCTACAAAAATATTGTTCTAGGTTGGTAAAATGAAATCTCTAGGAACTTGGAGTGTCATTTATCCCCATTGTCCCCTCGAAGAAAGTTTCCACCACCATGAGGTAGGTTATATGACTACCTAGAGGACAAACTACTTATAGAGGATGTCTTAGATGGATAAGAGCTCACTTGATGATGAAAACTTGTGAAACATGGTTTTGTGGGGCTATCAACATACTAAGAGACATGGGTGGGGCATTCCACACCTTAAGAGAGGGTTTTAGCATAGGGGGAGTAGCAATTGGGTGAATAGTTTTGTTATCAATTGACAAATTTTTATTGGTATATGTAATCTAAATATTATTGTTTTTTATCACCTTGGGATTCATAGAGTATGGTTGATCATTCGAGGGTTTTGACCATCCCATGGGGTAATATTTGGTTCAGTAGTTAGGAGACTGACAATGGAAATAAATGTTTAGAGAGATTGAATTAAATAAAATTTTGTACCTAATGCTCAGTGCTGACTTGAATATCAATGGATTTTTTCAAATCCTTGGTCAAGTCAACTTCTATGCATACTTGTTTGTTGGGTCATGCTGAATAGAACTTACTTGGATCTTGACATATAACACACCCTATGGGTTTACCAATCACCTTGAAAAATATCCTTAAAAGAAGTAGGAGGTTAGGGAGTTCAATCCATACCAACACCCAAAGAGAAGCTTGGTCTGAGAGCTTAAAGTCATATGTTTGTGAGGATAATATCAAAAAAATTACATTTTGATTCTCCTAGAGACTCATTAATCTATTAATTTCTATATTTTATGATTAATTATTGGTTAAATAATTTTGTTAAGTAGCTAGATTAATAATATGCTAATTTGTGGATAATTACACACACATAAACAAACACACACACACACACACACACACACACACACACACACACACACACACACACACACACACACACACACACACACACACACACACACACACACACACACACACACACACACACACACACACACATCACTTATGATCATGATCATAAACTTGTTTTTATTGTTCATATTTTGTTATGGTATATTATGATCATGATTATTTAGTTTGTTCAAGTTACAATAGTTTATTATGAATTGTTTCATTATATGGTCTAATTATTATTTATTACACTAAGGTGGATGTAGGATGGAGTCCACCCTCTAGACTATGACTGAGGGAGGGTATCATCGGAGAGGAAGGAGTAGATGGAGATGAGTGGGGTATGATAGAATTATTGAGGTGTGGAGCTAAAAGCTTCACTAATGAGCGAATGTAGAGGTTGCTGTATTTACACAGTCACCGACGTCAGTTAGGGATCGACTAGAGGCTGCCAACGTCAGTTATGGATCGGCTGATGTCGGTCATATGCAGGTAGACAGGGACTGACGTAGGTCACCTGTGCGTTACAGAAGTCTATTTTGGTCGGATGAACATAATGTTTGCATGATAAGTTTAACTGTTGGTATTGAGTCCGCGTTTCTATTTTTGGTAGGACTGATTTGAACCTTTGATTAGGAGGTGTATCTAACGGTGGAGAATGCATAGCTCATGATCCCTAATTCTATATAATAGGGATAGATCTTCATAGGTTGTAGACATTTTTTTAAGACATGAAAGAGGGAAATTGTGAATCAATTCAAGTAGCTGAATTGTGTTTGTAATTGTGAGAGAGAACTCTTGAGGGAAAGAGATCTGTACATCTGAGAGGTGTGGAAGAAAAAGAGATTTCTTCAATTGTATTTCCTTCTGGAAGAGTTTAATACAATTTTTCATTATTTCTTGTATCTCATGTTCTTTGTTGATTCTGATTTCTAGTTACTTATTATTCTGGTTTAATTCTGTGTTTAGTTGCTTACACAAAAGCAATCAATTGTATCTGTAAGATCCTAACAAGTGGTATCAGAGCTTGGGTTCACTAACAGCTGGTATAGAGTGGGTTAGTGTTTTTTGATTACAGGTTCACTCACAGGGGTTTCTGATTGAGTGGGAGTAAAGCAATGGCAAGGAAGGAGTAGATGGAGATGAGTGGGGTATGAGAGAATGAGGCTAAAACCCCTACACACACCACATAGCTTGGCATTCTACTTGCGTTTGTTGATTGGTTAATTTTTATTGTTCATAGCATGCATTATATTAGTAATATGTTTCCTTACCTTGTATTGTTTCCTTGATTGGTAATGTTTGATTATAATACACACACACACACACACACACACACACACACACACACACACACACACACACACACACACACACATGTCACCATACTTGCATCCATGACATCTTTTGATGGTTGAGATGTTTGTGTGTTGTAGTAGAATAATAAAAGAATAGGATATATGTGTTAATTTAATACTTAATAATATGATCAGTTATATATCTTGGTAACTATTTGGGGAATGGTAACTTCTTGGGTTTATCTTGTATGATTGTCTTATTCCATTGTCTTAGCATTAATTGAAACTTGTTGTGGATTTAGATGTTGAACACCATAGGGGTTGAATGTGTGGCATGTTTATAAAATTATAACTAAAATGTTTGATTTTTTAATGGGTGGCACGATTTAATTAAAATGTTTGACTTAAAAGGTATAATGAAACGTGAGGAAGTTGATGGCTAACTTTAGACCATGTTTGAGTTAATAAAAGTTATAGATTTTAATAAAAGGCATGATTATTTTGATGTCCAAGGCAATTTTTTTAACCATAATGTTAACATGATTATATAATTAGGCATATTCTTAGAAATATAGGGCTTTGAACTATTTGGGTTCTATACATTTTGAAGCAATGAGTTTGGAATCAAAATGTAGACTTTTTTTAACTGCATGTTTTTTTATATGATTGCATTTATCTATTAGATGAACTTGACTATTTATAGAATTATAGATTCATTAACTGAAGACCTAGTTTTTTGGGGTTTGTTCAAGGGTTTTGGCATGTATAATGTGATCAATCAGAGATATATGGAGGGTAGATGGATTTGGATGAGCACATGGTGGACGAGAAGATTTTTGGGAAAGAAAGAACTTGGAATTGCATTACTTGATTTGCCTATTTAGATAAATTTTGTTGAAATTAAATTTATAGTTTTATCATTTTGTAATGGTCTATAGAATTCACTAGTTATGCCATTATTTTATTCAAAATGAGTTTGAGTATTTTTGAAAATAAAAATAAATATAATTAGTCGCCCCTAAGGATGGGTATGAACCATTGACAAGGCCAAATACTTATAACCCTACCCATTATCTAAATGATTGAGTGCTTGGAAATTTTAATATTAATTTGATAATACTAGGGTTTTATTTGGGTTTTCTATAAAGGAGATTTTGAGACCTAGTTAATGAAGGTCATAGGCTTTGTCAATGTTAAGTTAGTTCATTTGATCTTAAATGACTTTTTGTTTTATATATATAAATAAATTTTATACATAAATATAGATGTAAATGACCTTGGGGATGGGTATTGTCCTTTCACAGGGCCAGTAAGTTTATACCTCTATATGGTTTACATGGTTGTCTATTTTTCCTTATTTGGTTAAAGACAAATAAAACCAAGGTTTTTTTAGGGTTTAGTTCAAAATAAATTTTAGAAACTTGGTTACAGTTAGCTGTAGGTTTTTTAATGGCTATTTTTTGATCTAAAGATTCAATCATGCTTCAAATATGTTGTTTCATTTTTATTTTTAAATGGGGTCAAATCAATTTTTAATTAAACAAGTCTCAGTGCACAAATGTATAATAATTATATTCTTGTGAGGTTTGAATGATGATTTCAAGTATCTTTTAGAGGTTTTATGGATTAATATGATTTCAATAAACATTTATAAAAAATGTTTATATGAACAATTTGTATATGTAAATAACCCATCCATAGGGCCGAGTACATTTACACCTAAACTGGTGTATACGATTATGTGTTGTATAGTTTATGTGAATAATTTGTAAGGAAGAGTTTCTTTGGTTTGTCATAAAGGATAATGTAAATGAGTGGTTATGGATTATTTATTAATGTTAAATCTTTGTTGAGTTGTGTAAATTATGAATTGGGTTCTATTTTAATCGTAGTCTATTGTGATGAGTTGTAGGTGTATGTGAAATTGTTGATTCAATTGTAATATACCTATACTTTTTATGTTGCCAATACATGTTGCAATTAATGAGCTGGGTTTTTATATTATTTGAAATTTGGTACTTGGGTTAGTTAATCAAAATGATATTTATACTTGTATAGATATATGTATGTATGCTTATATGTGTGTATAAATAAGGGTTAGTGGATGAACTCCATAAAACCCGTGTGTGTGTGTGTGTGTGTGTGTGTGTGTGTGTGTGTGTGTGTGTGTGTGTGTGTGTATAAACCTTATACAAGCTTAGGCATGAAAGATTCAAATAATTCATCATATATAGGTATAGATATCCATGATCATATGTCAAACACACACACACACACACACACACACACACACACACACACACACACACACACACACACACAACACTGAGTTGTGTGTGTGTGTGTGTGTGTGTGTGTGTGTGTGTGTGTGTGTGTGTGTGTGTGTGTGTGTGTGTGTGTGTGTGTGTGTGTGTGTGTGTGTGTGTGTTGACATATGATCATGGATATCTATACCTATATATTATGAACTATTTGAAGCTTTTATGACTAAGCTTGTAGAAGGTTGCTTATTGAGGATCAATAAATTTTAAGAAGTTTTACCTTATAGATCATATGTTTATGAAAGTGATTATTGGATGAGTTAATATGACTAGGGATACCCATTTATGTAATAGGAAATTGTTAGAGGTAAAATCATTGAGAAAGGGGGGGTGAATCAATGATGCAAGATATTTTAAATTCAATTCTAATCCTTTCAAAACCTTATTTAATCACCATAAACATTCATAGAACATACAATTCATTCATAACAATGAACAATAGATAATGCAAGATCATACACATAACACAAGATCTATATGGGAAACCATCTTGGGGAATAAAACCCACTCTCAAGCCTAAAAACACATGGACTACTTGTCTTATAAGGTATTACAAACATGAGACTTTAGTGAAACACCTATTCCATAAGGAGCACCTGACCCTGGGATGGTCAAGTCCTTCTGACTAGAATTTAGTGAAATACCTATTCCACAAGGAACACTTGCCCCTAGGATGGTCAAGTCCTTTTAACCAAAATTTAGTGAAACACTGATTTTATAAGGAGCACTTACCCCTAGGATGGTCAAGTCATTCTGAACTAGATGTTGAGTACCCTCCCAACACCTATGATATAAACATCACCTAAACACTCATTTCTTACCAATATTATGGAGAAAAAATGTATATCAACCCCCTTCACTCCTTCACACAGCCACAAACATCCAAAACCACCTTTTGAATCACACAACACTTTTTAGCAATAACTCTATCAAAACCTTAACAACATGACCAAATGGTCATACACACATTCAACACTCTAATTTTCCTCTCAAATCAACCACCAAGTTTACATAGACATCATCTATCCTTCGTTCACATTCAAGGCATCCAAAACATCCTTTTGGATCACTCTAGACCTGTTCACTCATCCTCAATCTTCAAACCTACAAGAGCACTATTATTGACATCATCAATATAACCTATAGGTCATATACACAGTCATCATCCTAATCTTCTCTATAACCCATCCACTAGGCACACACCCGTTCCTTCACTCCATAACTCTCTCACACACACCTCTTCTCTTAGGTCTCTCATATCTAGAAATCATCTTTGATTTCACCATTTATAGAGACTTTATGATTATTATCTTCTTGATCAACCTTTAGACTTACCTTAACCCTTATGATATCTTACATATCTCAATACTATCATCACACATTGGTCATAACAGCCATGGGTTACACTTAAGTAGTTATGCCTTTCAATTAGGCCTTAGTAGCCCTTATAGGTCTCATAGAGACCTATTCCCCCATTTATCGCTCCATTAAAAAATTAGAAATGTAGGACCACTTCCAAATTCATAGGTCCACTCCACATGACCCCTTTGACATCTTCAAATGATCATAATCATCACAACACTCCTCTACTAAAGCCAAATAGATCAATCTTTGACCTTATACATAGAGAAACCATGAATGAACACATAGTCAACTTATAAGCATTTTTTCATACTAAATATAGATTTTTTAAACCTCCTATATCCATAAATATCATCCTTAGGGATTCTATAACACTCTAATAGCTAAGTCCCCTTGAAATATCCAAATACCATCAGAATAACTCAAAATATCCTTCTCAGTTCACTTACATAATGTGGTCAAACACATAGTAAACTTTTGAGATTAATAAATTTGACTCTACAAACACTCAGACCTTCTAACTAGGTTTTCTATATGTGCATTGAAGTCCTCTACAACTTTTCTTTTTACTACACCTTCAAATTCATCCTAGATCACAAGATATGAGCAAAATATTGTAGACTGGTTTTTCCCTTTGTTAATTTAAATATTCAAATTCCAATAATAGTTATTAAACATCAAACAGTTTTTAAACATCTCATGTCCTCACATCTCTTAAATGAATATGCATCATCGATCTCTCATGAAATTAGCCTGATCTTTAACTATGCTAAATAATTGTCACTTTGACCTCATCTCATGCTCCCTAAAAATTTTGACCAAATACGCATCATCGATAATCTTAGAATTAGCTTAGTATTTAACTTTGACCATTATTGATTTTTTGAGTACCTTCATTATAAATCACAAAATTTATGGTTCATTCTTATATGCATGATGTGCAATGATGGTCTGGCTAAGTATAGAAACTTAGTGAACTTCTTCTGAGAGGCCAAATTTTCACCCACATATCTTTAACTACGCTCAAATTCATGACCTAAAACTTGGAACCTAGAAACTTAAGACTAATTTTATCTCACCCATATAACCAAATCCCCTTTACTCATCCATATATGGCAATGGTGATGTCAACAAACTGCTTACTCATATTTTTCTATCATAGAACCAACTATGCCAAGATAAACATATTGAAGAACCAGATGGATAATATGCACTTACACAAGCTCTCCAATAATCCTTGACCTTTTATAGGAACCCTCACACATTATCAATACTTCATACCAAAACTGAAGATCAACCAAGCCTACTTCAAGCCTACTAGGACAAATACATTGCACACTTTGTCATTGACACTTAGAGTATCAAGACACTTCATCCACTCACTTGGACACCTCCATGACATCATCGAAAACTCTCTAAAAAAAATATATGGTGATATATTTATAATCTGATACTTTGAAAAATTATTTTTATACATGTATATCTATAATTTCATGGTACAGATTTTGTATGAATATGAAATTTAGAGAAAATTGGTCATTAAAGATTTATATGTAGAAACATACCACTATGAATTAATATTATAATAAGAATATTTTGAATATTTAAATGGTTCCCATGTTATGAATAAATTATATATTCTATTTAAAAATACTATATTTAAAATCAATTAACTGATTTATACCATTTAGATGCATATGATTAAATATATGGAATTAAACGATTCCTTTTATTAATATGTGTTGTGGCACTTTTATATGAAAATATATTATTTGAATATTTTGATTTTAATATTATCTATGTATGAATGAATCTGGTATTAATGAATCTAAGCAAGTAGGTGAAATGTACTTCACGTACTTAATTAGTGATACTAATATACATATTGAGGGTATCCAAATGAGTTGTGTGTGTGAATTTGAATGATCTTGAAATTTGAAAAACTATTTTAAAAATTTGATCAAAGTAATGTTTATGGTTTGAACATTATCAATTCACTTATTTTATTTAGTTTTCTTATTTTGTATGATATCATGGTAGAATGTATTTCTTTATGATATGTTGCATGTGATAGTTATCTTACAACACACGTGTTGTAGTTGACATTCTTGATTCCTGCACCGTCACTATCTGTACATCCATGAAGGGAGTTTCATTACATTTTTGAGAGATTATGTGGGGGATCAATGGTCCATGATTATTGTATAAAAGCACTCGAATGATACTCTCCTTCCCCTTCTAGCAGTCAACCGATAGAGGCTTTACTCATATCTACTTTTGGATATTAATGAGTTCATTTAGACTCAAATATTTTATAGAACAATATATATATATATATATATATATATATATATAATAATAATAATGGTCCATGATTGGTGTATTAAAACACTCGAATGATACTCTCCTTCCCCTTCTAGCAGTCAATCGATAGAGGCTTTATCTACTTTTGGATATTAACGAGTTCATTTAGACTCAAATATTTTATAGAACAATATATATATATATATATATATATATATATATATATATAATAATAATAATAATAATAATAATAATAATAATAATAATAATGGTCCATGATTGGTGTATAAAATCACTCGAATGATACTCTCCTTCCCCTTCTAGCAGTCAACCGATAGAGGCTTTACTCATATTTACTTTTGGATATTAACGAGTTCATTTAGACTCAAATATTATATATATATATATATATATGTAATATTGTATACCTATACTATTTAATGTTAATTCTATAATTATAGTAGATGGTTGTTTATATTTGTATCTATTGTTATATTTAAACTAGTAGTGGATGATTTTTTTATTTGGGTGATTTAGTCATAATCTATGTTTTACTTACGAAAGTA
Source organism: Torreya grandis (assembly GCA_037957365.1). NCBI lineage: Eukaryota > Viridiplantae > Streptophyta > Pinopsida > Cupressales > Taxaceae > Torreya > Torreya grandis. The sequence goes on along the minus strand of JARHVA010006507.1, from coordinate 108,252 downwards.
AATTAGTATTTTTATATAGTGATCATTAGTTAAATGAATCATATGATTAACCTGATGGTTAAAAGATTAGTTTACTTAAATTATGCATTTAGTTAAAGATTAATAGTACAAAGAATCAATAAAGATAATTTATTAATGAGTTAAAAAAATTAACCTAATTCTATTTCAATCTTGAGGAGTTGTTACATTGTGATATCAGCGCTGAGGTTCAAACTCTTGGACTTAGTGAGTCTACTAATATATTCCTATTCTTCTATTATTAGAAAGAAGAATGTCATGTTGAATACCAAATGGTGAGGGTACATTGATTTTCAATAATACTAACCCTCTAGCTAACCCAAATCATTTTGCCACTAAACAAGCTACAAAGCTTGATCAGATTCTCATGGTTATGAATGAGATTAGGGACTAGATAGATGCATTTGAACATGAAGTTCATGGCCATGTAGAATAAAATAATTAGAATGAACCTAAAGATAACCTTGTTGAGAAAGAAGTTCCTAAATAACCTAGGAAAAAGGAGGTGCCACAAGATACAAGAGCACATGTATCTACAAAGCTTGTACGAGACATGAAAAAAGTTAATCCACCTAAGTTCGATGGGACCATTTTGAAAAATGGAGTAGAAACATGGAAAGCTGAGATGGAGAAGTATTTTGGGATACAAAATTACTCTAAAGTCACAAAAATAGTTTAGGGAGCTTACCATATGGTAGGTGAAACAATATCATGGTGAAAAAATAAGAATTTGGAGATGAATCTCGACTCTACTACCACCACGTAGGAATAGTTTATGACTTTGTTTAGATCACTATGGTTGCCCCAATTCTATTTTTACCAAAAGTTGATAAATTTTTAGAATATAAAGGATACCTTTTAATGGATTAATATTGGGAAAAAATCACCAAGCTCCAAACATATGTTCCTCAGTATCATACAGATGAGAAGTTTTATATTATAAAACTCATTATGATATTAAAAACTCAAATTGGATGTAAGGTGGATATGCATGGGTCATACATTATGGATTAGGTATTTGAAAAGGCAATAAAGTAGGAGTAGATACTAAAGTCACTTGATCAGGTCAGAGAAAAATTCAATAAAAAATTTGGATTCCTAAAACAAATTTTAAAAATAAGAATTGAAAAAGGAGTGGAAACTCTAGAAATCAATTCAAGAATTAGAATGCAAAGTTTAAAAATGATTCTGAGAATAGGAAATTAGAAAATGGTTTCAAGGGAGGTTTCAATGAAAAACAATAATCTGATAGAAAATGACCACCTGGTATATGTTTTATTTGTGGAGGTGATCCTTACGATAGGGAATGTACTCAAGGGAAGTTAGATGGTAAGAATAAAGGTTCTACTTTGCAATAAGAATATTTTTAGTAGATAACTCATGTAGTTGTTGATAACCATTAAGTTGAGTTTCAAGCTTCTTCTATTGAGTTGTCAAGTACTTTATTTGGTCATCCAATTTTAATTTTGATTGATAAAGGAGCTAAAAAATGTTTTAGTGATCTTAAAATGCTTAAAACATTGTCTAAAAAAGATAGAATTATGGAAAATACATGGTGGGTTCAATATGAGAATGAATCCAAGGTCAAGGTTGATAAACATTTGGTCGAAGATGAGATCAAACTCCCTAAATTCATTATAGTAATGAATCTATTTTCAGCACCACTAGGGTCATATGATGTGATCTTAGGAGTAAACTAGTTAGCTTAGCATAAAGCTAAGGTGAATTATTTTCTTAAAATGGTTGAATGTATAAATGATTTATTAAAGTAAACCCAAATCCAAGGACTAAAAAGGGATCTACAACTTAGACAATTTTCTAAAATTCAATTAAAGAAAGCACAGAGAAAAGGGTATCAAGCATTTATTGTTAAGATAAATTTAATAGATGAAGAAAAAGCAACCTTCCATTGAAGATTTTACCTTTCTTCAAGATTTTTGAGATTATTTTCTTAAATAATTATCGAGTTTACCCCCTAAGAGAAAGTTTGATTTCTGAATTGATATCATTTTAGGGTAAGAACCATAGTCTAAAGCCCTCTATAGAGTGGTGACAATTGAATTGGTTGAGTTGAAGGCTCAAGTACAAGAGTTATTATCCAAAGGGTTGATTTGACTAAGTGTGTAACCATAGGGTGAACATATTATGTTCATTAAAAGGAAGGATGAAACCCTTTATTTTTACATTGATTATAGGATGTTGAACAAGGCAATGATAAAAAACTTCTATCTTCTACCTCGTATTATTGATCTCTTTGATAAAATATGTGGAGCATCAATATTTTTGAAGATTGATCTTTGAACATGATATCATTAGTTAAGGACTCATGAGGAAGACATTTTGAAAATAGCTTTCAAAACTCGTTATGAAAATTATGAGTTCATAGTTCTCACTTTTGGGTTAACAAATGTGCCTACAACATTTATGAATCTCATGAACAACATGTTCAGGGATTACCTGGATTATTTTGTGTTGGTATTTTTAGATGATATACTCATCTATTCACAATCCGAGGAGGATCATATAAAACATTTGAAGTTGGTTCTACAATAGATGCGAAAACATCAACTTTTTTAGAAAGTGTACCTTCTTTCAAAAAGGTACAATACCTTGGGCACATTATATCTACAAAAAGAATATCCATGGATATTTAGAATATTAAATCCATTATGGAGTGGCCAACACCAAATAATGTTCATGAAGTTATAAGTTTTATGGGTTTGGCTAGATACAATAGGAAATTTGTGCTAAACTTTTCCAAACAAACAAATCCTATTACCTCTCTTCAATAGAAAAAATAGAAATTTGTGTGGTCTAGAAAGTGTGAGGAAGATTTTCAAGAGATTAAAAGAAGGATTACCTTGTCACCAGTGTTGAGAGTTCCTGATCCAAATGGTTAAGTTTTAGTAATAATCAATGCTTCAAGATATGGTCTTAGAGGATTTCTCATACAAGAAGTTTATGTTGTAGCTTATGAGTCTAGAAATTTGAAGTTGTATGAGGAAAATTAATCCCTTAGTAATATAAAATTGAATATAATAGTTCATGTCTTGCAATTTTTGAGGCATTATTTATTGATAAAATTGTTTGATCTCAAGACTGACAACTTAGGGCTCAAGTATATCTTCACCCAACCTAACTTGAATGCATGTCAGAGGCAATGGCTAGAGTTCTTATCAGATTATGCTTTTGAAATTAACCACATAAAAGGCAAAGAAAATATGGTTTTAAATGCCCTTAGTATTATAAGGTATATAGCAGCTTTGGATACCATCAGGAGTGCCTTGTATGATCAAGTAATTAAATTCTCTCTAGTAGATGAATTTTATGAATAGGTAAAGATGACATTATCTCAAAATATTAAAGATCCTATGTATGATGGATTCAAGTTTGAAAATGATGGTTTATTAAGGTAAAAAAGAAGGATTTATGTACCAGACAAGGAGAATTTGAGGAGTGTATTACTCAAAAAACTACACAATGTTCCTTACTCAAGTTATCTAGGTATGACTAAGATCTTGGTAGAGCTAAGGCCATTATACTTTTGGAAGGGAATTAAGAAAGATGCAACAAATTTTGTTTCATGATGTTTATAATGTTAGTGAGTTAAGGTTGAGAATGTGCATCATACTAGGTTTTTATACCTACATACTATACCAAAATTGAAGTGGCAAGTCATTAGCTTGGACTTTGTCTAAGGTTTGTTGATGTCTTGGAACCGACAAGACATGATTTTGGTGGTTATTGATAAACTCACCAAAGTATCTCACTTCATTCTTGGTAATATTTCAGATGATGCACCTATGCTTTCAAATAGATTCATGAAATAAATGTATAGATTGCATGAGTTTTTAAAAAAGATTGTTTTGGATAGGGACCCAAAAACATCTTCTAGAATATGGTTGAATCTTGATTTAGCTTTGGGTACACAGTTGAACTTTAGTACAATGTACCATCTAGAAATAGATGGTCAAACAGAGAGGGTGAATCAAGATTTACAAGATCTTATAAGAATGTATTGCATGGACCAATAGTACAAGTCAGAATAATATCTTCTATTAGTTGAGTTTACCTATAACAACTCATACCAATCATCTATAAAAATGGCTCCATTTGAGGCATTGTATGAAAGGTGTATAACACCAATCAATTGGGATAGATTACAATAAATGGTAATCTTTGGTCCAGATATACTTATGGAAATGGAAGAGCAAGTTAAGTTGATAAGGCCAATGTTGGATAAAGCCAATGATAGACAAATGAGCTATGACGATTTGAGAAAAAATAACAAGGTAGTTTTCAGTAAGAGATACTAGTTCTATAGGTTAAACCACATAAAAACTCAATTAAATTTAGAAAATCAGCCAAGTTATCTCCTAGATATGTAGGACCCTTTGAGGTCTTAAAAGTTGTTAATATTGTGACATATAAGCTTGTTTTGCTACCAAATTTAACACTCATGCATAATGTTTTTCACGTGTCCTATCTTAAAAAGTATGTTACTGATCCTTCTCATGTATTAGATTGGAATGATTTACATAATTTGAATCTTAGGGTGGTCACAGTAAAACAAGTCAAAATAATTGATACTCACAAACTTAGTTTGTATAACATATATGTGTCATAGTACAAGGTCTATTGGGACCAATATTCTGAAGATAGTGCCACTTAGGAAGACTATGAAGAGTTTTATAAGTTATTTTTACATTTTCTTACTTAATATTTTATTGGATATTATGATTTATAGAATCTAGATCCTGGGGTGATCATAGTAGAACAAGTCAAAAATAATTGACACTTACAAACTTTGTTTGCATAACATAGAAGTGTCATAGTATAAGGTCTAGTAGGACCAATATTTTGAAACTAGTGCCACTTAGGAAGACTATGAAGAGTTTTATAAGCAATTTTTACTTTTTTTTCTTAGTATTTTGTTGGAAATAAGTGTCATTAGGGTGATGAGCAGATTTAGGGGGAAAGGAAGTTACATCCTGATTCTCCTCTAGACTCATTAATCTATTAATTTATATGTTTTATAGTTAATGGTTGGTTAAATTATTATGTTAAGTAGTTGGATTAGTAGTATGATGATTTGTGGATAGTTATATATATATTACTTATGATCATGATCATTAATTTTTTGTTAGATTTTCATAGTTTATTATGGTATATTGTGATCATGATTATTCAATTTGGTCAAGTTATAATAATTTATTATGAATTATATCATGATATGGTCTAACTATTATTTATTGAAATGAGGTGGATGAAGGATGGAGTCCACACTCCAGACTATGATTGATAGAGTGTATCATTAGAGAGGATGGAGTAGATGGAGATGAGTGGGGGATGAGAATACGAGGTTAAAACCCCTACACACACCTTATAGCTTAGTATTTTGCATGTGTTTATTGATTAGTTAATTTTTATTGTTCTCACATGCATTATATTACTAATGTGTTTCTTTGCCTTGTATTGTTTCCTTGATTGGTAATGTTTGATTATCATTTATACATATATGTCACCATACTTGCATTCATGAAATCTTTTTATGGTTGAGATGTTTATGTGTTGCAGTAGAATTATAAAAGAATAGGATTTATGCATTAGTTAAATGATTAATAATCTATTCAGTTGTATATCTTGGTAACTATTTGGGGAACAATACCTTCTTGGGTTGATCTTATATGATTATCTTATTCCATTATCTTAACATTGATTGAAATGTGCTACAGATTTAGATGTTGAACACTGTAGGGGTTGAATGTGTGGCATGTTTATGAAATGGTAATTAAAATGTATGGTGTTTTAATGGGTGGCATGTTTTAATTAAAATGTTTGATTTAAAAGGCATAATGGAACGTGAGAAAGTTTATGGCTAATTTTTTATCATGTTTGAGTTAATAAAGGTTATAAGTTTTAATAAAAATCATGATTATTTTGAGGTCAAAGGCAATATTTTTAATCATAATGTTAACATGATTATGTAATTAGGGATATTCTTGGAATCTATGGCTTCAAAATATCTAGGTTCTAGTCATTTCAAAGTAATGAGTTTAGAAAAAAAATAGACTTTTTTGAACTGTATGTTTTGGCTATGATTGTGTTTGTCTATTGGATGAACTTGACTATATATAGAGTTATGGCCAATTGTTATGCCAAAATTTTAGAGAATAATTACATAACTAGAGATTCATTAACTAAAGACCTAGTTTTGTGGGTATTTTTCAAAGGTTTTGGAATACATAATGCTAGCAATCAGAGATATATGGAGGGTAGATGTTTTTGGATGAGCACACGGTGAATGAGAAGAGTATTGGAAAAGAAAGAACTTGAAATTGCACTACCTGGTCTACCTATTCAAGTAGGGTTTATTAAAATTAAATTTCTAGTTTTATCATTTTGTAATGGTCTATAAAATGCACTAATTATGTCGTTGATGTGTTTTAAATGGGTTCTGGTATTTTTGAATAGATATTTAAAAATAAATAAATAAAAGTAATCAACCCTAAGGATGTGTATGGCCCATCCATAGGGTTGAATACTTATAACCTTACCCATTATCTTAATGACTGAGTAATTGAAAATTTTAGTGTTAATTTGATAATACTAGGGTTTCATCTGGGCTAGCTACAAAGGAGATTTTGAGGCCTAGTTAAGGAAGGTCATAGGCTTTGTCAATGTTAAGTTAGTTCACTCAGTCTTAAATGACTTATATATATATATATATGTATATATATATGTATATATATATATATATATATATATGTATATATATATATGTATATATATATATATATATATATGTATATATATGTATATATATATATATGTATGTATATATATATATGTATATATATATATATGTATGTATATATATATATGTATATATATATATATGTATATATATATATATATGTATATATATATATATATATATATATATATATATATATATATATATATATATATATATATATGTATATATATATGTAAATGACCCTGGGAATGGGTATGACCCATCCACAGGGTCGAGTAAGTTTATACCTCTATATGGTTTACATGGATGTATATTTTTCCTTATCTAGTTAAAGACAAATAAAACCAAGGTTTTGTTTAGGTTTTAGTTCAAAGGAAATTTTAGAAACTTAGTTACGGTCAACTATAAGTTTGTTAATGGTTGTGTTTTTCTCTAAACATTCAATCATGCTTAGAATATATTATTTTATTTTTGATATTTAAATGGGGTCTACTCTAATTTTAATTAAACAAGTATCATTACACAAATGTATAGCAATTATATTCCTATGAGATTTTAATGATGGTTTCAAGTATATTTTAGAGGCTTTATGACTATTTTATGGATTAATATGAGTTCTGGAAACATTTATAAAAAATATTTATACACAAAATTTGTATATGTAAATGGCCCATTCACAAGGCCAAGTACATTTACCCCTAAACTGGTGATATGGTTAAGTGTTGTATAATATATGTGAATAACTTGTAATAAAGGGTTTCTTTGGTTTGTCTATCAATATAAAGGATAGTGTAAATGAATGGATATGAAATATTTGTTAATATTAAATCTTTGTTGAGTTGTGTAAATTATAAACTGGGTTTTATTTTAATCATAATTTGTTGTGATGAATTGTAGGTGTATATGAATTTGTTGACTCACTTATAATATACCTATGTTTTTTTGTTGCCAAGACATGTTGCAATTAATGAGATGAATTTTTATAATATTTAAATTTTTTTACCTAGGTAGGTTAATTAAAATGATATTTATACTCATATAGATATATGTATATATGCTTATATGTATGTATAAATAGAGGTCAGTGGATGAAATCCACAAGACTCATGTGTGTGTGTGTGTGTGTGTGTGTGTGTGTGTGTGTGAGAGAGAGAGAGAGAGAGAGAGAGAGAGAGAGAGAGAGAGAGAGAGAGAGAGAGAGAGAGAGAGAGAGAGAGAGAGAGATGATCATGGATATCTATACCTATATATGATGAATTGTTTGAATCTTTCATGCCTAAGCTTGTAGACGGTTAACTATTGAGGATCAATTAACTTTAAGAAGCTTTAAATTATAGACCATATATTTACAGAAGTGATTATTAGATGAATTAATATGGCTAGTGATATCCATCTTTGTAACAAGAAATATCTAGTGATATATTTCTAATTTGATACTTTGTGAAATTATTTTTAAATGTATATATGTGTAATTGCATGATACATATTTTGTATGAGTATGGAATTTATAGGAAATTAGTCATTAAAGAGTTATATGTAGAAACATACAACTATGAAGTAATATTATGATAGGAATATTTTGACTATTTTCATTGTTCCCATGTTGTGAATAAATTAGTTGTTTTATTTAAAAAGGCTATATTTAAAATCAATTAGCTGATTTATATCATTTAGATGCATGTGATGAAATATATGGAATTAAATGATTCCTTGTATTAATATGTGTTGTGGCACTTTTATATGAAAATCTATTATTTGAATCTTTTGATATGTATTATTTATATATGAATGAATTTGGTATTAATGACTCTAAACAAGTAGGTGAGATAAACTTCATGTACTTAGTTTCACTAATAAACAAATTGGGGGTATCCAAATAATTTGTGTGTGTGAATTTGATTGATCTTGAGATCTAGAAAACTATATTAAAACTTTGGTCAAAATAATTTTTATGGTTTGAACATTGTCAATTCACCTATTTGATTTAGTTTGCATGTTTTGTATGATATCATGTTAGAACATGTTTCCTTATGATATGTTTTATGTGATACTTATCTTATATCACATGAGTTTTAGTTAACATTCTCGATTCCTGTACCATCACTATCTACCCATCCGTAAAGGGAGGGTCATTCCCTTGTTGGGAAATTATATGGAGGATCAATAGTCTATGGTTGGTGTGGATAACCATTCAGGTGATACTCTCCCTCTTCTTCCAATAGTCAACTAATAGAGACTTTAATCATATTTATTTTTGGATATTAATGAGTTCATTTAGACTCATATGTTCTGTGGAACATTGTATATTTATAATCTAATATTTAGATATGTAATATTATATACTTGTACTATTTAATATTAATTTTATAACTATATCAGACGGTTGTTTATATTTGTATTTATTTTGATATTTAAATTAGTAATGGTTGATTTGTTGATTTGGATAATTTGGTACTAATCTATGTTTTACTTGCAAAATCAAATCAATATTTTTATATAGTGATCATTAGCTAAATGAATCATATGGTTAACCTAATGGTTAAAAGACTAGTTTACTTAAATGATGCCTTTAGTTAAAGATAAATAGTATAAGGAATTATTAAAGATAATTTATTAATGAGTTAAAATAAATTTAACTTAATTCTAGTTTAACCCTGAGGGGTTTTTATAAAAAGAGTGTTCATCATGAACTAACAGCGTGATTTAGCTATCAAAACTTAGCCCTGACATGATTGCTTGAAAGAAAACAAAAACAATCCCTTTGTAAGGTTTCAAATGGCAATGACATGGACACTTAAGTGTTATTATTAGTGTCGAAACTAGGCATTGAGGGACTCCTTCGAGGGGATGCAACCAACAAACTAAGATATTGTTAGGTGGGCACCAAGAACAACAAACATGCACTGATGCCCAACTGTTAGGATCTTGCTCTCCACAAATAAGAGCACAATATGATTACCTTGTATTAGCAACTAAACACAGAATTATACCAGAATAAATAGGTAACTAGAATTCACACATAACATAGAATATGAGAGACACTACACTATCTTGTATTAATACTTGTACAAAAAAGAATACAATAAAGAGCCACCACACTCTTCCACCTTACAGAGGCTTCCCACACCTCAAGTGTACAGTAGTTCTTCTTCAAAAACACTCTCCTACCAAAAACGGTCCCAACACACAACTCACACACAGAATTGGTGTTCACCTCTCCAACCAATCAGTAATAACCCTGCCAGTACACCAAGCACTCTATAGTACTTCAAGTAGATCTCCCATGAACCTGCAACCTGAAATTCAATAGACCATACTTATACATGTAGATCTCCTATGAGCTTGCAACAACCTACAACTCAATGATCTTACAATGGAAGGATCTTCCTTGCCTTCCTTTTCAGCTCATAATTACAATACATGCCAATTGGTCTATAAATAGATCCCAGACTTAAAAAATAACTTAGACTCTTAATTTAGAATAATTATCCATGCAGATCAAGACTCAAAATAGCCTTTACATGCAAACACTCAGTTTAACAAACTAACTGTTTGTGAAACGAACAGTTCTGGAACACACAGGCGATCGACGTCGGTCTCTGTCTAACTAGTGCTGACCGACGTCGACTGACTCCCTATCAATGCCGATTGCCTTCTACATTCATCATGACCAACATCAGTCATACTACTGATGCCAGTTCTTCTAGAACTTCAGCAACCTTCTCTTCGTCTACATAGTTGAAGCTTTTAGCTCCACAACCTAACAATCTCCCACTTGGAGATAAACAGTTGCAACTGTACCTGTACCTATACATCATCTAGTTTGTTCCCTTGGCTTTGTATCCCTCTTCAAGATTACTCTTGAAGACCAACCACCACAAATCCTATGGTGCAACACCTGTCATCCAAATTACCTGCCACATCTGCATCTACAACCATGTAGAAAAGAACTTGACCCTACATAGCATGTGCACTTGCTGCTGGTCCCACTAAACTGCCCTCCAGTATTTCTTTCCTGGATTGACCCCAAACTTTCTGATAGCTCCCACTGCTTGGGAAAACTCAGGTTTAGTACACATGTACTCAACCTCATTATGTGAATCAAGATACTACTATCCAACCATCAGCGTGCTAACTGGTCTCACACAATCATCCTGAAACAAAGTCAACCTGTGACCTTCTATGTCCCTAGAACACACTCATGCCAAACAATCTTATTGCTCCCAGATTCTTCATGACATACCTCTGAACTAGCTTTACCTTTAGTTTAGTAACTCCCTACATATGCAACTCTGCAACAAGCACATAATATAGTAAAAGGATAATGTATCTAATATTATCCAACCTGGTAAAGAGAAACACAATGATCAAACCTCCATTGTCCTATAGCTTACTCAAGACCATACACCTTGGCCTTCCATCTCACATGTCCATTTCCGCTCTTCTTCATCCTAAACATCCATTCGTCTCTCAGTGCTTTCTTTTAGCTGGCAACTCCACTCAAAACTCCTATTTGGTTCTCCTCCAAGGAATCACATCCTTCATCCATGTCAAGCTCCCACTATTTCCTGGATCTATCTATTATGCCTCTTTAATAACTTCCTGGATCTTCACCATCAGTGAGAAACAAGTAGTGTAAAGAAGGGAAATGATGAATTGAGGCTTACTTACCCTTTCAATCCTCCATATGGGTGCTTGAGACTCCTTGACAACTTGTTGTCCACCCAAAATTTGTCTCAGTGACCGATGCCCATCACATCTCAGTCTGCACCCAACCAATGTCAGTTCCCTGTAACTACCTCATCACCGACGTTATTTCCCCCTAACCGACGTCGGTGTTTATGGTCCCTGAGTCACCGATGTCGGTCTGCACATAGTTGATGTCGGTCCCTGTCTAGACGTCAACATCAGTTTTCTAACCGACGTCGGTCTCTGTGTTTTTCTAGAGAGAACTGACCTTTTCTCGCGAGCTCCTTTTGGATCAAACCCTTATCCAAATCACCCTTGCTCTGCTCAGAATTCTTCTTCCCCTTGTGTTGAACTCTGTCTGTCACCTTCTCCTTGAAAACCAAGGCTTTCCTGTTCTTGTCACTAACATCAGATTTCTCAAGAAACGTCACCTTCTTCTTCTGCATATAGAAATCTTGATTCATGCTCTTTAAATCTGAAAGCATACCCTTTGAATCAAGAACATGCATCTCCTTCTTATTCATGTGACCAAGCATATTAGGCCACATCTTCAAATCTACAGCTGAAGTAGATAACCTAGAAAGATAATCAATAATACAAGTAGATAGATAAAGCTTACCTACTTTCTTACCTCTTGCTACAATAAGTGCACCCTTGGTAACCTTCCAAGAGTCTGTTGTGAGAGTTATTGTGCAACCCTCATCACCCAAACTTCTTACAGAAATTAGATTCCACTCCAGAACTGGGACATGCATGACCTCCTTCAACACCCATGTGTTACTTGTCTACAATTTCAGCTTCACTTTCCCTTTGCCAGCCATCTGACAAGGCTTACCATCCCCTAAAAAAATTTCTCCAAAGTCTCCCTGGACATACTCATGAAAAAAATCCCTATTTGGGGATGCATGAAAAGAGGCACTAGAATATAAAACCCAAGATTCTACTTTATCTAAGGAACATACCAGTGCATCTTGTGCAACGTAATCTACAACATCTGGTTCTTCATGTCCTTCATGCTGATCTTCATTCACCCAACAATCTCTCTTTATGTGCCCTTGCTTTCCACATTTCCAGTAGGTTATTCTGCCATACCTGGACTTGGATCTCCTGCCTATCCTTGACCTTGATCTCCCATGCTCCATCTTCTCTCTTTGCCTTCCTCTACCTTCAACACTCAAAGCATTCCCTGATGATTCACCTGTGCTTTTCCTGCGTATCTTTTCATTCAAGATCACACTCACAACATCATCCACTTTTAAGATTTTAGAAGTAGACACAGTATTACTAACTGCCATTACCAAACTCTCCCAACTTTTAGGTAATGAGCACAAGATTAAGAGAGCCTTAATTTCATCATCAAAATCAATATTGACTGAGCTTAACTGGTTTACCAAACCATGGAAATCACTAAGATGACTATGTACAGATCCACTATCCAACATTTGTAAATTAAATAATCGCTTCATAAGAAATACCTTATTCGAAGCTGAGGGTTTTTCATATAAATTTGCCAAAGATTCCATCAACTCTACCATTGTCTTGGCCTGTGATAAGTTAGAAATCACAGACGATGCAAGGCTCAACCTTATAGATCCCAAAGCCTTCCGATCAAGAACCTCCCATTCTTCATCCTTCATATCCGTGGGCTTGCATGCAACCCCACCCAATGGTAAGTATAAATCTTTCTGATATAGATAATCTTTTATCTGCATCCTCCATAATTGGTAGTTCTTGCCATTAAACTTCTCTATTCCTAGCTTACTTTTATTTGCCATTGCTATACTCCCACTGCAACAGAAACCCCTATGAGCAACCTGAAATCAACACACACTAACCAGATCTAATCCAATCTGTTAGTATCCCAACCAAAAGCTCTGATACCAATTGTTGGCATCAGACTCTTGAACCTACAACCAGGCTCTGATACCAATTTTTTAGGTGGGAACCAAGAACAACAAACATACACTGATGCCCAACTGTTAGGATCTTGCTCTCCACAAATAAGAGCACAATATGATTACCTTGTATTAGCAACTAAACGTGGAATTATACCAAAATAAACAAGTAACTAGAATTCACACATAGCACAGAATATGAGAGACAATACACTATCTTGTATTAATACTTGTACAGAAAGAATACAATAAAGAGCCGCCACACTCTTCCACCTTACAGAGGCTTCCCACACCTCAAGTGTATAGTAGTTTTTCTTCAAAAACACTCTCCTACCAAAAATGGTCCCAACACACAACTCACACACAGAATTGGTGTTCACCTCTCCAACCAGTCAGTAATAACCCTGCCAGTACACCAAGCACTCTATAGTACTTCAAGTAGATCTCCCATAAACCTGCAACTTACAATTCAATAGACCATACTTATACATGTAGATCTCCTATGAGCTTGCAACAACCTACAACTCAATGATCTTACAATGGAAGGATCTTCATTGCCTTCCTTTTTAGATCATAATTACAATACATGCCAATGGGTCTATAAATAGATCCTAGACTTAAACAATAACTTAGACTCTTAATTTAGAATAATTATCCACGCAGCTCAAGACTCAAAATAGCCTTTACATGCAAACACTCAGTTCAACAAACTAACTGTTCGTGCAACGAATAGTTTTGGAACACACAGGCGACTGACGTTGGTCCCTGTCTAACTGGTGTTGACCGACGTCGGCCGACTCCCTGCTGACGCTGGTTGCCTTTTGCATTCATCATGACCGACATCGGTCATACTACCAACGCTGGTTCTTCTGGAACTTCAGCAACCTTCTCTTCATCTGCATAGTTGAAGCTTTTAGCTCCATAACCTAATAGATATAAGAGGTTAATTTTTAGACCACTTATAAACATTTTCTATGTCATCGGGATATAATCAAACATTAGGTTGAGAGGGAGAATTAGAAGATATACTTCATTCTAAACTTTAGACATGAATTTACCAGCTTGCTTGGATGCAATCCTTCCCATTGTCTACAAAAATAGTTGTAATAGAGAGGGAAAAGCCCATTATATATCAAAATACCACCCAAAGGGTGGTGCACCAAGTGCAATAAATGCTTGAATCACTTTGAAACTTCCATAAGTGTAGTGTGGTAGGTACAAAAGGCAATAAATGAGAGAAAAGCAAGCTAGACATAAAAGCCTTAGCTAAGCATAATAATGCAAATTCATAACTTTATCAAGGCTTTCTATTTGAATAATTGGTTGTCTTAACTTTTTAATAGTCAAAATAATATGATCATTATGAATATTAGTAGGAACTAAATAAGGAACACTAGCCATAACATCAACTTGTCTATCATTCTTTCTAATAATATTATCAAATTTCAAAGTCAAAAATCAACTTATGTACAAGATTTTTGTAAGGGATAAGTGTACCTTATTTAGTTTGGTAAGCAAATGTTACTTGGTTTACCACAAGTTGAGATATACCATACACTTTAATAGATTTAGCATTAAACAATGTTATCGCATGGAGGCCTAATATGAACACCTCATATTTTTTAATCTTGTTAGTACATGAAAAATACATTATATATGATATTGGCATGGTCTTTCCATGTGGAGTGATCAAAACAATTCTTACATCTACACTTGAAGCCCACTTAAAATCATCAAATTATATTGTCCACATCTTATTTTCATCAATATGAACAATAAACTCATCAAGAAAATTATCACTCAAAGAAACATTAGAAGATAAAGGGACCTCTACTATTTTGTCTCTAATTACCTTCCATTTCATTTGTTTACATGAAACAAAATTAATATTGAATTCCATAAGTAACATAATCCACTTAGTAGGCCTTCCAAATAGATAATACTTAGACATCATGTGATTTAAAGGATCAACATTTGCAATCACATGAGTTTCATTGTCATGAATTTATTTGTATTCATAAATCACATAGGACAACTATATACCTATAAAATTAGTAGGAGATGGAAAACCAATCAAATGGAAATAGATGGGTCTCAAATGTATGTCCAACTGCATACATTTTAAGCATTCATTTTTTAGGGTTGGTTTTGCATTTCAATTTAAACCCAATATATATTTTTTTATGTTTATGAATACAAGATGGAATTTATGTGTAATGGTGTAATTTACCATTCTTGGGGAGAATTCAACATGTTGGAAAGGATTAATCATATTATCAATAACAACACAAAGAGTGTGAGACATTATAAGGCTTTTGAGTGAAGTCATGTAGTGTTTCCATGATCCATTACAACATTGATTCCTTATTATCTTTGTAGTTTCCTTGGTTAACAAAGGAAACAAAGGCATGGCCTTATTTTTAGATTGTAGTTTTCTCATGATTTATAAGATAAACTTGGAGTAGATTGTATGCATGTGATGTTCATTTTTTTATTTATGCTCTTTAAAATTCAAGTTTTTTTGTAGATTGAGTTTCTATGGTTTGGAGCATGATTTTAGTCTTGTATTGTGCATTAATAATTTTTAAAGTATATATATAGCATTAGGGAAACATACTTTATTATATACATCAGCATAAGGACTATGTTGGTGAATTCACTCAGGAATACCTTCAATAATTACATAGTATTTGTAACATTTCAAAAATTTCCAGATAGATATAAGTGGAATGCTACAAATCAATCCTAAGAAATTACCATTCTTCCCTTTGTTCTCTGTCATTCTATGGCACAAATCTTGGATCCTCAAAACAAAAACAAAAAAAAACTAAAAAACTTCATTATAAACTAGTTAATGTATGAACAATTTATAGTTTAACCATTTCCATTGTAATTGAAGGCCACCATTCAGAATGAACTAGAGTGCATGCTTTTGCTCATGATGTCACTATTGTAATCATCCATATAAAATTTGTGATGTTACCGATTGCACCAAGAGTTTGTTGATTGGCCTTTGAAGGCTGTGTTATCATCAAAAGTTTCAATCTTGACTAGGTTGATCAAGCCTACCACTTAAGTGATAGCATGGAGACACCTATGGGTTATAGGTTGCCTAATCAGTTGAGTAAATCTCTAGATAGGGCTACCTCTCTTGATGCTATTGCCCCTAAAACTACTACTAAACCTATTGTTGCAAAGGAAAAGGGTAAGAGAAACTAAAAGTAAACTAATATAGGGAGGTGATGTACAAAAATAACACACTCTACTTGACCATCATGCACTAAGAACATGGACTAGGCCTGAATCTGATCACACTACTCAATAAGGACCTTCAAGCATGAGTATTTCAACATTGAGGTCATAGACAATGTATTGAATGAGAGTTCTAGTCAAGAGGTCTAGGAAAGACACTAATGATTGAAATCCACTTTCAAACCCTAAAAAACTACCTCAAACTCATCATGTGACTTACAAGAAGACAATCCATTTGCAAAGGGATATGAGAGAACAAATGACGGAGAGTGAAAGCACTACTAGTAGAATTCATTAATAATCACATAAGTACACTAGTTACAAGTGTATGAGAAGGTAATAATCACCTTTTCTCAACATTCAAAGGCATAGTAAAAAGTTTTTAATTGAGAAATACTTTTCCATACTTAGCCAATGAATCCATTACAAGCCATTCAAGGCTGCATATATAGGACAAAATGAGAAGGAGAGAGAAAAAGAAGTGTATGAGATGTATAGACAAGTGTCAACCACCTAAAGTATGTTACAATGCCAAATGTAAGAGATTCTAAGAGTATTTTTTTTCATTCTCTTTGACATGCTACTCATTTTGATGAGGAAATACACCAAGTGGCATAGGCACTCTTATTTGAAGAGTTACAAACACTTTTTAAAGGAGCAGTTACAATTTATCAACTTGACACATGACATCTTAGCTTTATGAAGCAACCTCCACGCCATCCTAGGTCTCTCAATGATTCTTCTTAATTTGGTGGAGCTGAGTATCAATTTTCAAGCTTCTTTAGACTGATGAAGACCTGTAATTTGATGGAAAAACTTGCCTAGTTGAAATGAGGACCATAAAACAAATCCATTTTGCCATCTTAGGTCTAATTATTTGTTTGAGACTATTATCATAGATTGAATACCTCTCCACCAATTTTTATGAGGCCTTATATCTCTATTCAATCTCAAAAAACCATCTTCAAGACTGAGGCATAGGTGCATTAGGACTGATAAAAACTCTTGATTACATGTTGCTTACCATTAGGTGTCTTGAAACCTTCAAGTGGTGTTACAGTCATTGTGGACCTTCCCATAAGAATTTATAAACATATTCCCTTGCCTTTTTTAGATTAAATATGGATTCAAGATACTCCATTAGATATGTTCTTAATCAAATTCCATGAGAAACCATCAAAACCTACCTTTTTAGGCTTGTAACAACCATTTCAAGGTCAAATTATATACAAAAATGTCTCACATGTGCCAAAACTCTACTTATTTATAAGACTATGAGGGGAATTAATATCATTCAGGTCATTTCAAGGCTATTTCAATCCACTTTAGGCACTTAGGAGGCAATTTCTTCCATCGAGTCACTTGAAATGGTTTAGGCAGGGTTTAAGGCACTCTAACTCTTGAAGATGGTTCATAAAGTTTTGGACTTAGATGAATGAAATAATTCTTTGAATCTTGAGTAGACTACCCATTAAATATTCCCAAAACTCCATTTTCCCCCATGCATCTGCTCATATGAGATCACATGTAAGAAATGTGACATTCTCGGGTAATACAAGCCTGACGATGAACTTGAGAAATACCATTTGGAAAAATTAGAAGACAAAATACTTATCTTGAGTTGTGAAAACATTAGAAAGGTCTATGCTACCAATCATGACATGTGAAAAAGGTTCTCTTTGTTTTTTGACCCTTCAAACCTTCTAGATCAGGCATTAGGCCATTGTAGGGGTTTGTGGATAGTTTTATATTTTAAACCTTAATGCCCTTGTATTTTGCATTTTTATCTTCATCCCAATGATTTCAGCTGAATAGAATATTTATATTACATCCTAATCATGTCTTAAAACTATTCAAACCTCAAAACACTTCTATAATATGCAAGTTTTCTTGAATTTTCATACACATGACTATGTATGATGACTTAAGTCTTTTGGGCCTAATTAGGCCTCTTACCCTTTGGATTACCTTAACACATATTGTGAATCTTTGTGAAGATATTTTTCACATTTAAAATTAATTTCACATGCTTTCTTGGCCTTCATTCCTTTATGGTATCCTACCAACTCCCACACTTCTCTCCGATCCTCCTAAACAGGCCTATAGGTAAAGTTTTAGATCTTTTTGAATGAAAACATGAAGGTGTACATTTTAAAAGTGGTTTGTTGATTATTTTTATTGATATTATAAGGTAAATAATTCTTTTATTTAACTTTATATTTCTCTTAGGTTCTTCATCCAACCCCATTAAACTAGTATTTTCTTGATGATGTCCATGATAGGCCTATAGGCTCTTGTTAAGGTCTAAACCCTACTAAATATTTAAAAAAATCTATCTTAATTGTTTCCTATATTTAAAAGGATTAAAAAACTCTTAAAAATCTCCAAAAAATCCTCCCAATCCTCTCAAGCTTCAAACTCAACACAAAATTGTATATTATCTTCAAAATCTAAACACAATCTTGTAGGTCCTTAATGTGGCTTTGTGGCTACAAATTGAGGGTTTTCTTCTTCTAGTTGTATTTTTTCACCTTGGTAATCTTTGAAAAGTATTGGAGAGATAATATATGTATTTATTTATCTTTTACAAACCTATTCATTCCCCATACAACTTTTATTTTTATTGTGTTGCCTATAAGCAGGCTATAGATAGACATTAGGCTTGTCTTGACTATAAGCTACTAAAAAGACATTAGACTAATAAAATTTCTCAAATTTACCTTTTTACTTTTGAATATATTACTCTCATTTAATTTTGGCTTCAGAGATGATGAATTCAGTGAATCTTCACCTTCCCCTGACCTGTACGGACATAGAAGAGAGTGTCAAAACATTTGATAACCTTATTTTCTTTAATCTCTCTTAAAAATTCTTCATTTATGCATTTTAAAATGATGTATAGTAGTAAAAAGAGAATTCCAACATTGAAATTCAATTATATGAGACTTTAGGGAAGGTGTGCAATTAGGTACAAGCATGATGTCATCATATAGGTGTTAGATGACTTAAAGCCTTCCTTTTCCAAAAATAAAACCTTTATATTTGTTTTTGAATAGTATCATTTTCACATTGAAATGCATAATAAGACTAATGTAATATAATACCTTAATATTTTCAAAATTACCTTAAAATCTTCAAAATGCCTTAGAAACAATGTGATCAACTTACTAGTTATGCTTCCTTGACCAATTTGATTAGTTTTTGACCATGTTTGTTTCTTGCAGGGTTAGTACCTTATCTGTTTGGACATACCTCTAAATTGACTTGATTTTCCATTTACCTTAACTTTATCAAACTTACCTTAAAAAATGATAAACAAAACATGAAGACCATAAATAATGACCACTTGATGATAAGACAACATGACTTGACCTAGCTACCAACTGGACCATCCGAAATGACCTTGTAAGATGCCAAGGGAGACACATTACCTATCAACTTATATAATTAATGACTAACACAAAGCCTTCATCATAAATATCAACAAAGTTAAAACCAATTAAATCAAAGTTTTAAATTAACCTCATTCAAGGTAGCCAAATTTTGACTAACATATTTAGTAATCACTTGAGATTGCATCCATGTTATGCACTTTAGACCCATTGCCTAGTCCATCAATTGGGCTATGGAGTCATCTTAGCTCAACACAAATCATGAATTGACCTTGAAACATGACTATAAACCTCTTTAAATGAATGAAACAAATGACTACCAACACAATAAGACAAACAAAACACACCAAAGAAACACACACATAACAAGTAACAAGACAAAACAATTGTACTAAGAACCACTTAGAGGAAAGACAAAACAAGAACTATTATGTACAACCTATCAAAACTGATCCTCCTATATCAAAAATAAAATTATTTGAGTCATCTTCATGTGATGAGCAAGGATAATATGTAAGTTGTTTCTCAGAATTTATCATTGCTTGACCAACTCGTTCCTTGATCACCACCTTTTTTGGCTTGATCTCAAATGAGTCCACAACAACAAACATATCTCCAACAATGACAAACTCATCATGATCTTAAATTCTCACCTCATATTGTTATTCATATTTACAAATATGAGAAACCTCTAAATTTACCATGGTTTGATTCATAAAGGTAGCAACATTCTCAGCTTCATCCACTATTGAATCCTCAAAATCCATCTCATGTTTATCTTGAAGAGTGTTGTATTCATCATACTTTGCTATACCATGAATTTTAACTTCTTGGTGATGACTAATATGATTTGTTGAAGAGTTAGGAATGTTGTATTTTTCATCAATAACTTCCTCATGTTCTTCTTGAGGTGTTATCCTACCAAACTCCTCAAACTCCTTGAACATGTCTAAGTAGGACTGCCACATGTCTTCAAGACCTCCTTGAACTTGCTCATGAGACTCCACAAGGTCATCAACTATGGTGTTATCTTCAAGAGACTTCTCATGCATGTCTTCACCAAATTCATTGGCCAAGACCAAAACCTTAGCATTATCCTCATGGGTTATAGGTTCACTATCCACACTAGAGCTAAAATTTTCTAGTTCTTCCCAAAAGGCAACTTTTTCTTCATCACTTGAAAGCATACCAAGCTCAATTTTAATCTTTCCATTCTCTTGAGGGATAATAGGCTAGTAAAATTCCTCAAGTTCTTGAATAGACTCATGGCATGGATGCAATTTTTCTTCTTCAAGTTCTATCTTTTTTCCATGAGATTCAAAAAGACTAATAGCCAATGTATCTTCAATAAGACTTACCTCATGTTTAGCTGCAACTTGCTCAACTACTACATAGTCATCTTTCTCTTCAACAAGACTCAATACATGAGAATTATATTGGATTTATTCTTCTTCCATGAAGAATATAATCTAATTTATCAATTCAAGGTTCAATTAATCATGTCTTCCTTGTGTCAAACATGAATTATCCTCATCTAGGAGGATGCCGACTTTTTCAACTTCATGATGGAGTTCACCTTCATGCTCTAAAGGGATCATATGCTTGACAAACAAGTCCATTTATTACAATAAATTATGGTACACTTACTACCATGCCTGATCATGATCTTATTCTTCACTCTTTATAATGGAATCACTTTGACAAGAGGTTGTTATCATATCGGTTTGCACTCCACCATCAAGATCATCCTTCTCATCATCATTGAATACGATTTTATTTCCTTCTTGAAAAAGAGGAGTGTCAAGAAATATATCCTCATCATATACACTAAAAACACTCTTTTCATAACCTTCTTGAGATTTTATTGCAATTGAATTATTTTCCTCTTGAAGGGATTCCACCTCATCACCTAGTTTTGACAATCACTCCGTCACATCTGAATGCCCATATTCTTCCCTCAATGCAACTAATTCTCTTTCAAAAAATGAGAGGGTGGGGGGGAAGAGACTTCTTTACCTTATTTGAAACCTGTTAGAGTGTCCTTACAACTTGGGACTTTGGGAGTACTAGGATGATTGTGATGTTCTTGAAGGGATGGAGAAGAGAGTTCAATTGGGGATGTTGTATTCTTCTCCTTCTACTATACAATTTATTTATCAAACTTGGAGGTGTCTTAAAATTCATGTATGGAATCAACTTGAAAGATAGGTGAAGAACTTAAAGGACTTGAGATATTTGTTGATTTGACCTCCATACACTTATCCTCTTCTTAACTTTGGATAGGCATGGGAGAATATTCTCTCTCAAGAGTGGTCATGACATAATTAGGGATTTTAGTCCATAAAGGTTTCCAAGATGGAATGGTCTTAGGCTCTTGAGGAAGAGTGGATGAAGGTAAATATTTCACTAAATTTTGTCTACTTTAAGTCTAAAGGAAAATAGAAAGAAGGATTAGGATAAGTGATTAAAATGAACTTGGATTTGGTTTGCATGTCATATCTAGAAATTTTGATCACTCCTCTTTAGTTGGGGAGGACTACCTGTAAATAAGAAAACACTAACACAAGATGTTTGTTAGCAGATAAATGAGTGGGATACTAAGATATGTGCTTGTTTTAGGAAGTGTGAAACTTCCCTAGAGATGATAGTCCACTTTTGAGAAATAAAAGAATAATAAATAACTAAAAGAGAGGTAAAGAGAGAGTGAAAGAGATAAAATTATCATTATTAACAACCTATACGTAGTAGAGAGTGACAGGGTGCAGGTGGGGTACTTTATTTGTGTTTTAGAAGTTGTCTGGGTAGGTTTTAAAGAGGCTAGGGAATTTATAGTCATCAACATTGATAGGAGTGTGAATGATATCAGTTATACTATCGAGGTCAGCAGTGAGGTGACTGATGTTAGTTAGGCTACCAAGGTCGATAGGGGCAATAATTTTCTAGGAGATTACAGAAGGTTTTCTTAGGTCTTGGAAATGGTTTAGATTAGGTTAGGGAGGCTGAGAGAGTTATGAGAGGGAGATTATGACTTGGTTAAGTCTGGTCAAAGGTTTGGCATGTTAGGTAGAGGGGCAGTAAGAAAAGAAGCTTTGTAACTCCCTCATGGGCATACGGTCAGAAGTGTGTAAAGTGATGTAGAGTAGATATAAGGAAATAAAAGAATAAATATTTAAATGACCTATAGTATCAATGATGTACTTAGCTATGGTGGTCATTGAATTAATAAGTACCAGGTTGATGGTCCCTATCAAGGAGTCCAAACTTGAATGCCTGAATAGAGAGAATAAGTAGGTGATGTTGGTCTTCAAGAGCTTAGTTGCTAATTGTGATTAAATTACATAGGTTAATTATAAACTTGGATGTCAAAAAATAGAATGTCAAGAGCCTTAATGAGAACAAGAATTGATTTTCTTAATATTTGCTAACCTAAAGATAAGGTTAGAGTTTAGCTTATATTATCGACATCGGTGATCCCGTCGATGTTGGCCATGGGTTGATTGATGTCGGTGGCCCTAGAATAGGTAAACCTTTCTATTTTTGGCCTATTTTCTATTGTTGTGCTTGTCAATTGTGACACCCATTATAAAATGGTCAAAATAAGAGGTTAGGAAGGAAGTAGTTATTTAGGAATTTAGTTTGGAAGTGGGAATAAGTCTTGGGTAGTTAGGATGAGGGGACTAGGGCTTGAGGTGACTCGTCAAGGGAGAACTAGTCATAGGGTGAGGTGGCCAGATAAGGTGGCAATAAGAGTTTTTAATTAACTTAATTAAGTATTATAAATTAATTAAATGTGTGAGGGGTAAAAGTATGGGTTAAGTAGTTTAATTGTTATTATTAAAATGGGTTTAGGGGGTTTTGGCATAGGGAGCTACACATATGTTTGTGATGTAATTTTGGTGTCTACATTTACCCCTTTTTGTCTTGTAATTTGTACAGATATATTACAAGACAAAACTAGGAGTTAGATGCTCCAAGTATTGGATGAGGTATCCCCCTTAAAAATGGAAATAGACAGAGGATAAACTAGAATTGAGTACCAATTTGATAAAAAGGTAATTGGGTGACTGGTGGAGAATTAAGAATCACTCCATAGGTGTAGGCCATCATTATCTAATAAGGAGGACTCGAAAAAAAGTAACCAAAGCACAACTTGTAAGTGATAGTTTACAGGTCAAATCAATCAAAGTTGTAACTCTAATGGTTAATGTGTCCCAGGATCTAAGGTAGGAAGTGCCCCTATGAAACACAAAAGGGTTGAAGGTGATAAGATGGGCTTGGTTACCATCCATAACACCTAAGATACATGCATGTGCACAATAGCCAACTATAGTGAAATAGCCTAAGTGGTCATGACAAGCAATATAATGGGGTGTAAAAGGGTTAATGAGTGAGAAAATATTCATGATATCTAAGCAAAGTCATCAATGGTGAAGATTTAAGTGATTTTCAATGTCATTTGTCATGGTTTGGGGAGATATATGTGATCTCCAATTGCCCCAATGTATTGGTAAGGTTGTGCAAAGTTGGGGGTTTTGTATTGGAAAATGGTATTAGAATGATGTTGATGTCAGTTAGATGTGCCTATATCAATAATATAAAGTGCCAACATTGATATAACTAGGGCAATGTTGCTGATGTCAGTAGGTGTAAGCACCAACATCAGTAGGTTAGGCCAAGAATGCTAATGTCAGTGGCTGACCAAACCCAACAAAAGGGGTTTTGGAAATTGACCAAACTCATTTGAAACTTTGTGACTAGAGAGAATAAATAGAGCTTAAGAGTAGTTTGAGATGGTAGTGTAAGGATGGGACCCAATGGGAGGCACATGACCATAGGAGTTAGCGATGCCATTAGGAGGATACAAAGAGATGAGGTAAGAGCCTACACTAGATTGATTTAGTTTTTGCATTTTTAGGAAAAATGGGAGGTGGGGTTGTATAAAATAGGAGTAAGGGGTAGAAAATAGGTTATGGTAGGTGTAGGATAAGTTAGGGGGATTTGTGGGTAGGTTTTTAGGGAAAATGGGAAAGGTTGGATTTGGGTTGTTCAAACCTAGGGTTGAACCAGGCATCGATGTCAGTGAGGTCCACCAACATCAACTGACATGGAACTGAGGTCTATAGTTTCTTATCAATGTTGATAATTACATAGATTGATAAAGCATTGACATTAGCATTAATGCTAACATCAGTGACTATAAAAGTAGCAAAATAGGAGAAAGGGTGAGTTTTGGATCTCTAGTGGAAGTAGTCAACTAGCCTAATGGTCGAGCTAGCCTTAAAAGACACCTCATCATCTGAGTGATCCCTACATATCTTGGTTTAGGGCCTCAGGCCAATGTAGTTCTTCCAGAACCTAGGAAAAAGATCTAAAAAGATATGTTTTAGGGAAAAAGATAAGTTGAGATAGTTGGAGAGGTTTAGGGCTTAAAAGATAGGTCATAGTGCTAAGAGTCAAGAATATAGGCAGTGAGGCCTAGAGTTGGAATAGATGGGTAGGCCTAGGGTACAGAGAGAGAGGAAATAAATCCTAGGATAGAGAGAGAAAGGTGGGTATATGGCCAAGCTAACCTTAGAAGACCCTTTGCCAATTGAGTGCTACCTACATAGCCTAGTTTAGGGCCTCAAACCAATGTAGTTATCCTAATGAGAAGAGAGAAAGGTGGTGATAGAATAGATTAAAAGGGATGTGACCTAAGTTATTTATGTATGCATGCATGTAAGGATGGAGATTACACTATGAGATCATCTACTTAGGTTATTGACATGCATGAGGAGAGATGTTACTCCAGACGAGTGGGAGCATATGGTAACCATGGGTTTAGGAGGAGTGTGATGGTATTATTGTGTCATGTGGGATGTATCTCTAATGATAGATTTGATTGAGAGGTGGGATCATACCACTAACACCTTCCATCTACTAATTAGGGAGTTGATAGCGGTGTAGGAGGATATATATAGGATTTTATGGCTACCACTCTAGGGTGAGGAGATTTTTGCATGCTTGAGAGAGGAGCATGATATACACATGGTTACTTTATATGGGGATCATGTTAGTGAGGTGACCTAACACTCTATGATTTTTTTAATATGAGCCACTCTATATGGTTGATGAGGAGCAGTATCATCTGAGCATCCTGATGATGATTGGGATCATGGTGTATGTATTACCAGATGTAAATGGTGGGAGATTTATGATTGATTTGATAGGTGTGCTTACACAAATGATTGAGTAGTGGACCATTTTTTCCTGGGGTATAGTATTTTTGGCACAATTATATAGAGAGATATGGGGTTTGAGGTTACATCAGTGACATATTTTATGTGTTGATCATCTACTGCACTATTAGGCATATGAGCACATCATAGTGACATGACCTCTAGGGTTACATATCACTATCTTGGCTAGTTTTAGGGTTGGATTTAGATGGTGGAGATATGGGATGGCATAGACTTGAGTGGATGGCATCATGTGAGACATCACCTACTATAGGCACATGATGAAGGGCTTGATCCCTATAGATATCATGTGGAGACCATATCTGACATACTTAGTTTTTAGAGGGTAGGAAGAGTAGCTTGTTGGGTTGCAGAGCTCACTATGGGTTAGGGGGAGATGGGCCAATGAGTTGGAGATGGTACCCATAGGATGGGTTAGGGGGTAGTTTGGGTTACTATAATATATTTCACCTACCTTCCCTTGATATAAGAGGGATGACATAGAGGCACCCTTACCATTACCATAGGAGACTGATGGGCTAGATTTTGAGGAGCTACCAATAGGGCCAAGTGTTGGGGACCCAAGGTGTATAGTAGCCTATATAGTTTGGTGGGTAGGGTTACATCTGACAATGGAGGTCAAGAGGTCACCACTAGATTTATAGGGGTTAGTTAGAGAGAGGGATGCAATGCTACAAGCCCAAAATGTCATAGTATAGGCTTGAGATGTAGTAATACAGGCTTGAGAGATAGCTCAAGTAGAGGTTTTATTCTTATAGGGGTAGGTGGTGATGTTGTAGGTTTAGATTGGGGCTCTATAGGGTCAAGTTTTAGACTACAGGGCTAAATGATTACTTTATAGGGTCAGGTGATTGTAGTGACAGTATAGAAAGATAGTTTGAGAGTAGCAGGTTAGGATACTCCTCCTCCTCCACCATCATAGGGACAAATATAGGTTGGGACATCATTAGGTGTTATGGTTCCTCTATAGACTATATCTATGGCAAGGTATTTAACTACCCTAGATGAGATTGCTTATTATGAGAGGGTGATTAGAGAGTTCCCATAGATACACAAATAATTAGAGTTTAGAGAGAAGGAGAGTTCAATGTCATGTGTGATGGATTCTAGCTCATGTCGACATAAATAGATGGAGAGTGGTGATGACACTACCTCCTCATGACCACATGAAGAGCCTTAAGGACCCTGAGTATTAGAGTTTTCTAATTTTTGTTTATATATGTTACATGTATACTAGCTTGTGAGCCGAAGATGTGAGATGTACATTTTGAGAGATATTAATGATGTTATGATGAGGTAGATGATGAACATGTACTTGGATCACATATTATATATATGAGATGCTCATTTATTATCATGTGTTTATTTGAGATGCATTTCTTATGATTATGATAATGAGATGGATGATGTTTATTTTATGCTATTTTTAATGTTGATCATGTTATTTGATTTTAGACTAGCCTTTCCCATTTATGTGATGGTATATGCAAAGTTAATTAGTTAGTTTCATTTTAGCATTTTTCCATATTTGTGATGGTGTATGCTTAAAATGAATAGAGTGGTTAAGTTAGTTTATTTGAGTATTTTTCCATATTTGTGATGGTGTATGCATAAAATAAATAGATTGGTTATGTTAGTGTTAGTATGACATTGTTTCTTCATCTCAAATAGAGATATCAAAATGTGAGGTGGATGGAAAAATAAAGAGGCAAAATGCTCATTCATTGGCAAAGACCATAATTTAGAACATAAATAGGCTCAAGAAAATGAGCCTCTTTCATGCCTTATATCTTTGAACCATTGTGTTTGTTATAAAAGCATCATGTTTACCATATGTTAAGTGAGCTTCATAGTCCTTTGAAAGAGTATGAGGGGAAAAAGGGTATAATGAGGAAAAATGTTTAGATGGCATAACCTACCAAGTAGAAATGATATGTCCCTTTTGTGGGTGACCTGAGAGCTAATATAGGCAAGTCCATGACTAAAAGCTTTTTTTTTTTGCTTTTTTGTGTGTGTAAACTGATCAATGCAATAAGCCTACAATGGGATTTTGTATAAGTTAAGGTTGTGCAAAGAGGTAAGGAGCCCTTTGCATTTATTTTTCCCTTTGAGAGCAAATCTTGGCTTATCCATCTTTCAAGGGAGTGGTCTAAACATTTGTTTTTAATCTTAAATAGTTGTCTTTCAAGGGAGCAGTCTATTGATAGTAACAAAGGGAAGTTATGTAGCTATCCTTCAAGGGAGCAGTCTATGTTGAAAATCATGACTTGAGATTTTATAAATTTTTCAAATATCCCATTTTTTTTATTTTAGTCATGGACAAGACTATAGAGGATTAGGAGTTTTCCACTAAGGATAAACCATACCACTGTATAGGAGTAAGGGTGAAGAGGAATAAAAATGAATGTAATAAGGATGCTCATGGGATGAGCTCAAGTTAAACATGAAGTAAAGTGATGTTGGTTTTAAAAAAAGAATGGCCATAGATGTAAGACATTTAAAGGCTCAATTTTTGGCCTTCCTTCAAGAGAAGACAAGTGATAATCCTGAACCATACTTGTGAGTTATGATATAAGGTCCAAGCCAATTAGGAGAAAACTTACCCCATTTTATTTTCTCCATGTTCACCACATGTTGATTTTATTTTAAGATGAGATCTCTATATTAAAATTTCACTCTTTGAAATTTTTTTATAAGCACGTTTGATATGCTCTTGATAGATTTGGAGGTGGATGAGGGTGATGAGATGGTGTTCACCAAGAAATTAAAGTTGAGCCAAATGTTCTTAGCAAAATTCATCATTAGTAAGTATGTCATGTAGAGAAATATGAAGATAAAGAATATGGACCTCAAGAGGTAAAACAACCTCCATCCCATATATCAATGAAAAAGGTGTAGCACTCATAGGGGTTCGAATGTTAGTGTGGTAAGCCCATAAAGCAAAAGGAATGTGTGTGTGACAATCCTTATCTGTATCATTGACTACCTTCATGAGAATTTTAATCAAAGTTTTGTTAGAAGATTATACCTATCCATTAGCTTGGGGGTAGTATGGTGATGTGAAGCTTTTGATTCCAAATGCATCAAAAAGATCTTAAATAGTCTTGTTTTTGAAAGACTTTCCATTATCTATTATAATCTTGTGAGGTACACCAAAATGATAGATGATGTGATGGTTAATGAAGTCAACAATTTTGTCAGCTTTAGTGGAGATGAGAGGGATGACCTCAACCCACTTGGTCAAGTATTTAATGACAGTAATGATAAAATGATGATGGAGTGATGAATGAGGGTTAATATATCTAATTAGATCTAAGCCCCATTGGGAGAAGGGCCAAAATTCTTTGGAAACTTACAATGTATGACTGGGAACGTGAAAGAGTTTAGCATGTTGTTGACATTTGACATAATGTTAAACATAATCAACATAATCTTGATGAAGTGTGGGCCAATAATAGCCAAGTCATTGAATACATTTAGTAACTTTGTGACCATTGAAATTCCCACCAAAAATCCCATTATGGACTTCCTTAATAGCAAAGGGAGTCTCAGTACTAGCTAGGCATCTAAGGAGAAGACCATCAAAACTTTATTTGTAGAGAAGTCCCCCTAGTATAGTGTAATGAGCGGCACATTTTATGGAGGCATGTTTCCCATTAGTAGAAAGATCAGGAAGGGTAATAGAGAAGGAAATATAATCCATGAGTTATTTTTATTATAAGTTTTGTGGGTTGGTTGTTACATTTCTGACAAAGAGGATGTTAGTTGAGACATAAGAGGGTAATGTTAAGCGATGCATGGTGACATAGATTCTTGAAGAGGAGGATGAAAAGGGTATGTGTGAAGCAAGTGAATCCATCATTTTAGCAAACTTGTTTGTAGATTGAGGAACAATTTGCAAGAGATACGAGTCAAATGATCCCAAGAGAGTATCTACATGATGTTTATACCACTACAAAATTTTGTTTTTGCATAGGTAGGAACCATTACTTGATTAACCACTATCATAGAATCATAAAAAAATGGTTATGGATTTGATACCCAAGAAGAGAGTTGTTTGAAGTCATAGAATCAAATCCTCATATTCAGCCATATTGTTAGTGCATTCAAAATCTAGTTTAAATGGCAAAGGCATAGGTTCACCGTCTAGAGGAATAAGAATGACCCCTACACCCCCACCATGTTGGCATTTATATCCATTAAATAACATCATCATTTGATATGAGATGTCATAGGTGGAGATTTTTATAATGGATTCATCAGAAAATTCAAGGTTTGAAGGTTGATTGTCAGGTAAAGTGGCAATAGCTAACTGGTCATTGATTGTTTATCTTTTAATATATTTTTCCTGAATGAACTCTAAGTCAAATTTAGCAAGAAGCATTAGCCACCAAGCTACACATTGGTTATGATATGGTTTAAAATTCATGTATTTGAGAGGATAAGTATGGGTGACCACATAGGTTTTGTTATTTAGGAGATAATGGCAAAGTTTAGAGGCAGAAAAGACCAACACAAGGCAAAGTTTTTTATTATGGGTATATTGAGTCTCATAATCAATAAGTGTGTGGCTTATGTAATAAACTACTTGCTCTTGATGTTGGTCATCTTGATGTGTAATCATAACACCTCGAGAATGGTCTATTGTAGATATACATAAGTAAAAAGGTTGATTTTACTTAGGTGGATTAAGAATCAGTGGGGAAAGAAGGTATTGTTTAGGTGCATGAAAGGCTTCTTGACAATTTGTATTCTATTAGAAGGAGACATATTTTTTGAGGAGATGGTGAAAGGGTTGGCAGTGATCTGAAAATTAGGAAATGAAGCATCAAATGGAGTGAAGTTTGCCTTGTAGGCTATGGATTTGTTTGATATTAGTAGGTGGAGGCATCTCTAGGATTATTCTAACCTTAGTAGGATTGACCTTGATACCATAGAGAGAAATAATAAAACCTAAGAGTTTACTAGAAAGAACATGAAAGACACATTTATTTAGGTTTAGTTGAATGTTATGTTGAAGGAGATGAGTGAATATGGTTTTGAGAATTGTCAAGTGTTCTTGATGAAGTTTAGACTTATCGAGTAAGTCATCCATGCAATCCTCCATAATTTTGTGTAAGAGATCATGGAAAATGTAGGTCATGGCACATTGGTAGGTTGCACTAGCATTATTCAAGCCAAAAGGCATGATCTGATAATAGAAAGTCCCCCATGGGGTAATAAAGGTTGTCTTGTGTTGATCTTCAGGAGTGACCATGATTTGATTATACCTAGAGAATATGTCTATAAGTGATAGCCTCTCATGGCCGATTGTTAAATCAACAAGTTTATTGATACTAAGTAATGGGAAATCATATTTTAGATAAGCGAGGCTTAAATCATGATATTTAAGGAAAATACAAATTCCTTTGGTAGCTTTTGTGATAGGAAGAATATTAGAAATCCATTGTGGGTAGTTGATGGGTTGGATAAAGTTAACAGAAAGGAGGCATTAGAGCTCTTCTTTGACAAGGAGAGCAATACAAAAATGCATTTTGTGAAACTTATACTTAATGGGTTTAACATATTGATTGGTGATAATGTTATGGGTGATGATAGAGGGGTCAATACCAGGCATGTCATTATAAGACCAAGTGAAGGCTTTGTTATGGTCATTAAGAAACATGTCATAATCAGCTTGCTCAGAGGAATCTAAAGATTGGCCAATCTTGAGGATACAAGGGTTATCATGAGAGGGTAGGTTGATGTTAATGGTTGATTTATTTAACATACATTATGTTTTAAATGGGAGAAATTATTAGATATAGGAATCATCTGCACCCATGTAGGTGAGAATTGCATTATCATCTTGATATTAGATAGTGTTAATAGTGGGAGAATCTTTATCAATTATTTCAAGATGAATGAGAGGAAGGGACCTTGTTTATTTATCCTGACGATAGGTGAGAGGCCCCAAATAGATGGCATTTATTGAAAAAAAAATTAGGAGGTATAGATACCTCTGATTTGGTAGGTGATTGTGGAGAAGAAGGTGGAGAAGGAGAGACTAGTTCTTCAACAATTAGTTTATGGGAGGTTTTAGTGAGTTTATTTGGTTCGTTATATCCCACCCCATACCTCTTTTTGGAATTTTCAATGGTATTGGTAGTAGGATATTCAATAGGCATATGGACACTTTATTCATAATGACCCAAACCAAATCTTTTTTAGGCACACCTATAGAGATAGGTGTGAGTGAATCTAGGGTTACTTAGGAAAGAAAAGTCACAGGTGAATGGTTGTGGTGAAAAAGATGGATTACTGATAGCGGGAGCTTAATCAATTCCCCTATATGTGAAATTGGTTCAAAGATTAGGGGAATCATAAGGGATGACCATCCAAATATGAGGATCATAATTTGGGTGCATGTGAGTCCTTCCATATTATTGTAGAGTATGGAAAATTTCAAGTGTCAAGAAATGATATTCATCGAGTGACAAACATTGAAAGGTCTCCTCCATGGGATCCTTGTTAGGAATTTGTGTTGTCGGTATCTATATAACCATGAGAGTGGAGCTTGTGGAAGCTTCAAAATCATCATGCAAGGAAGAGGATGTTTTCAATGGGATGAGAACATCATTGAGACTATAGGTCATATTACATGTTTTAAATGGGGGTGGGTTAGCAGGTATAACATGTACTTGTCCATCATGTTCAAACTTGATACAATGGTGAAAATTTGAGGGTACACACACCATTACATGTATCCAAGGTTATCTAATTAGTATGTTATATTGAAACTCTCCTTCCACAACATAGAAGAGCTCAATAATTGTGTGGGGACCTACTCAAATATGTAAGACAATAGTGCCCATTGTAGTAGCTATAGTATCATTAAAAGAATGGAGTACCACATCAATTTGAGATATACATTTGTTAGGAAGGGCTAGTTGTTTATATGCATGGGTGTAAATAATATTAATATTGGCTCCTCCATTGATCATAACTCTCTTAATATGAGTTTTATCAATATATGTGGTAATAAAAAGGGTAGAATCTTGATCTTCAAGATGTTAAAGTGAAATTTTTGAATCACTGAAATAAATTAGGGAGATGTGTTGGAAATATTGTCATTAATGTCAAAGGTTTAGTATTATTGGTGATAAAGGCCCCATTGCATTTAATGTTATTTATCTTGGCTAATATGAGTTAATATTTATTTAATATTAATGAATATATTTTTGGTTGCATATGAGACAAAATAAGGGCCCATGGAGAAGTCGAAGAGTCACGGGATAAAGACAAAAGAAGGATGGGACGCATTTTCCCATGAAGAGTCATCTTGAGGAATACCAAGAGTCACCAAGTGAAGACAAAAGAGTAAAGGGCAAATTTCTCAAGAAGGGACACTTTAAGGAATATGAAAAGTCACCAAAGATAAGGACAAAAGTGGGAAAGACATTTTTGGTCATGAAGGGTCACCACATGACTTTTCAAATGCTTGGATATGAATGGTCATCCAAGATTGGTGCCATTTTCCATGAGAATTGAAAGGTCACAAAGGGGGAAGGCCAAAGGTCATTTGGAAAGCTATAAATAAAGGCTTGAGTAGCCATTTGTAATGTAGAAGTGAGAGGTTGATTTGATATTGTAATATCTAGCTTAGAAGAGCAATTGTGAGAGATGAATATGATTTGTATTTGTTATATCTAGCTTAGAAGATCAAAGGTGAGAGAGAGAGGAAGGAGATGTTGTATTGATCTATCATTTGTTGAGATAGCAACATTAAGAGATAGGTGTGTGGTATACACAAAGGGGTTGGTGCTCCTGTGGGTTGGTGCTCACAAATTGTTACTGAGTTGGTGCTTGGCAAAGGGGTTGGTGCTCTTATGGGTTGGTGCTCATGAATTATTGTTGGGTTGGTACTCGGCAAAGGGGTTGGTGCTCCTGTGGGTTGGTGCTCATGAATAGGTGCTGGGTTGGTGCTCGGTAAAGGGATTTGAAGCTCATGTGTGTTGGGGCTCATGAATTGTAGCTGAGGTTTGTACTTGGCAAAGGGGTATAATGCTCTTGTGGGGTTGTTTTCACAAATATATTTGAGATTGATTCTCCATGGTTTTTCTCACATTGGGTTTCCACGTTATATTTGGTGTCTCTCTCTGTCTTGTGTGATGTTTATTATTTGAGTTTTATTGCATATCTTGAATGTTTGATTAAGTGGAATTTGGTTAAAGGGAAAGTTTTATAAGATATATAATATAATGATTCACCCCCCTCTTAGTATATTCTATGCTTAACAATTGGTATCAGAGTAGGTTCCTTTTTTGAAAAGTTTTACAGCTTGAAGGTAGATCGAGAAAGCATGATGGCTGGGTCATAGGAAGGATTTTCTACAAATAAAGAACCTTTGTTTGATGGGACGAATTATGCTTTTTGGAGCATGAGAATGAAAGTTTATTTGATGGCCCTTGGATTCGACATATGGAAATCAGTGGTGGAAGAATATGAAGAGCCACAGAAATCTACAATTACTCCAACAGAAAAGAAGGCAAGTGAATGTTGTTGAGTTGTGGAGCTAAAAGCTTCACCAAATGAGTACATTGTAGGTTGCTAGAGTTACACAGTCACCAGCATCAATCAGGAGCGACCGACATCGGTTAGGAGTTGATTAAGATCTATTAGCATCGGTTATAGATTGGCCAATGTCAGTCATGTGTAGACAGACAGGGACCGATGTCGCACCTGTGTGTTCTTAAAAGTCTATTTTTGTGGATGAACAGAATGTTTTCATGATAAGATTAAGTGTTAGTCTTAAATCTGCAGCTCTATCTTTAGTAGGACTATTTTGATCCCTTGATTAGGAGGTGCATCTAATGGTTGTGAATGCATAGCTCATGTTTCCTAATATTATATATAGGATTAGATCTTCATAGCTTATTAGACAATACTGTAGAAGTAGAATTGGATAGTACAATTGTATATGTGTATCAATCCAAGTTGTTGGAATTGATTATAATTGAGAGAGAGAACTCTTGAGGGAAAGAGATCTATACATCTGAGAGGTGTGAGAAGAAAGTGTGATTTTATTCATTGTATTTCCTTTTGGAAGAGTTTAATACAAGTTTTCAGGGTGGTTTTTTGTATCTCTTGTTCTTTGCTATTTCTGATTCTAGTTACTTATCATTCTGGTATAATTTCGTATTTAGTTGCTTGCATAATAGTAATCAAGTTTGTTGGTTGATCCCCAACAAGTGGTATCAGAGCTCAGGTTGACTAATAGGTGTTTCAGATCTGGTTAGTGTTTGTTGATTACAGGGCACTCACAGGGGTTTCTATTTGAGTGGGAGAAGCAATGGCAGAAGAAAGTAAACTGAGAATAGAGAAGTTTAATGGCGAGAATTACCAATTATGGAGAATGCAGATAGAAGATTATCTGTATCAGAAAGATCTATACTTACCGTTAGGTGGGGCTACAATGAAGCCCACAGACATAGAAGATGAAGAATGGGAAGTTCTTGATAGAAAGGCTCTTGGATCTATAAGATTGAGTCTAGCATCTACTGTGATATCTAATTTATCATAGGCAAAGTCAATGGTAGAGTTAATGTCTACTTTAGCAAATTTATATGAAAAACCCTCAGCTTCAAATAAGGTATATCTTATGAAGCAGTTATTTAATTTATAAATGCAGGAAGGTGGATCTGTATCTAATCATCTAAATGATTTCCATGGAATTGTAAATCAATTAAATTCAGTCAAAATAGTGTTTGATGATGAAATTAAAGCTCTATTAATCTTATGATCTTTACTTGAAAGCTGGCATAGCTTGGTAATGACAGTTAGTAATACTGCATCTGCTTCAAATATTTTAAAAGTAGATGATGTTGTTAGTGTAATCTTGAATGAAGAAATTCACAGGAAAAGCATAGAGGAAACATCAGGGAACGCTTTAAGTTTTGAAAGCAGGGGAAGGCAAAAAGAGAAGGGCAAGCATAGGAGATCAAGGTCTAAGTCAAAGATGAGAGGTAGATCCAAATCTAGAAATGGCAGGAAGATAGCCTGCTAAAATTGTGGAAAGATAGGGCATATAAGCAAAGATTGCTGGTCAAAACCTAAAGAAGACAATCAACATGAAGGTAAAGAAGAAGCAAAAGTTGCAGGTATTTGTTGGGGATCAACCAACAATGTTGATTAAAATATGAAAGCAATTAAACGTGGAATTAAACTAGAAAGATAAGTAACTAGAATCAGAAATAACAAAGAATAAGAGATACAAGAAACTACCTTGAAAACTTGTATTAAACTCTTTACAGAAGGAATACAATTGAAGAAACTTCTTTTCTTCCACACCTCTCTCAGATGTACAGATCTCTTCCTAGATCTCTTTCCCTCAAGAGCTCTCTCTCTCAATTACAATCAACTCTAACAACCTGGATTGATCACATATGTAATTATGTACTGTTCAACATTACAATACAATAAGCTATGAAGAATTATCCTATTATATAATAATTAGGAAACATCAACATACAACTACAACCATTAGATGCACCTCTTAATCAAGGGCTCTAAACAGTCTTACTAATAATAGAGATACGGACTTAAGACTATCACTTAATCCTAACATGCAAACATTTTGTTCTGTCTATGGAAATAGCTTTTTGGATGCATAGGTAACCGATATCGGTTCCTACCTATCTGCCTGTGACCGACGTCAGCTGATCCATGACCAATGATGGCATCTCCTGGTCTACTCCTGACTGATGTCGATCTCTCCTGACTGACGCCAGTGACTGTGTAATTCCTGCAACTTCTACAATCTGCTTCTTTGGTGAAGCTTTTAGCTCCACACCTTAACAATCTCCCACTTGGAGATAAACAGCTGCACCAGTACCTGTACAACAACATCTTCTAGCTTCTCCATCTTCAACTCAATCATGAAGACCAATAGAAGTTGAATGAAGATTCAAGTTCTCCTTTATTACCAGCTTGGTTAACATATCAGCATGATTCTTATCTGTATAGATCTTTTCCAGCTTCAACTCACCATCCTCCAATACCTATCTAATGAAGTGGTACCTAAGCTGTATATGCTTTGTTCTTGAATGAAAGGCTGAATTCTTAGACAAATGGATTGCACTCTAACTATCACTGTATAGTCTGCAACTCTCTTGCTCCTTTCCAAGCTCTTCCATGAACCGTGTTATCCATATCATCTCTTTACTAGCCTCTGTGACTGCAATATATTTTGCTTCTGTAGTTGACAAGGAAATAACCTTCTGCAACTTTGATATCCAGCTAACCACCATTCCATCAACAGTGAAAACATATCCTGTGGTGCTTCTCCTGCCATCCAAATCACCTGCCATATCTGAATCTACATAACCATGTAGATAAGTATTTGAACCTCCATAGCACAAATGTCTACTGCTAGTTCCTCTCAGATATCTAAGGATCCACTGAACTGCTTTCTAGTGCTCCTTCCCTGGATTGGCCATATACTTACTTACAACTCCCACTACTTGGGCAATATCAGGTCTAGTACAAACCATTACATACATTAAACTCCCTACTGCAGAATAATATGGAACTCTACTCATGTACTCTACCTCATCATGTGAATTAGGACATTGTTCTTTACTCAACTTAAAATGTCTAGCCAAAGGTGTGCTTACCAGTTTTGC
Organism: Torreya grandis; assembly: GCA_037957365.1. Taxonomy (NCBI): domain Eukaryota; kingdom Viridiplantae; phylum Streptophyta; class Pinopsida; order Cupressales; family Taxaceae; genus Torreya; species Torreya grandis. The sequence continues at coordinate 70,344 of JARHVA010006507.1, read as the reverse complement.
ATCTTGCATATTGAACCATTTCAACACCTTGTTCACATAATCCTCTTGAGACAAAATCAACCTGTGATTTTTCCTGTCTCTCTTGATGCTCATGCCAAGGATTTTCTTTGCTGCTTCCAAATCCTTCATGGCAAACGTGTGAGCTAATTTCACCTTAAGCTCAGAGATATCTTGCATGTGTGATCTTGCAACCAGCATATCATCTACATACAATAATAGAATAATATATCTACCATTATCTAATCTCTTAAAATACACAAAATGGTCAGATTGACATCTACTATAGCCATGCTCAGTCATAAATCTATCAAACATCAAATACCATTGCCTAGGAGCTTGCTTGAGGCCATACAAGCTTTTCTTCAATCTACACACTAACTTCTCCTTACCTTTGACCTCATATCCTTCTGACTGATCCATATATATTTCTTCATCCAAATTTCCATGAAGAAACATTGTCTTAACATCAAGCTACTCAAGATGCAAATCCTTAATAGCAACTAAAGATAGTACAGTCCGTATAGAAGTCATTTTAACAACAAGAGAAAAAATCTCACCAAAGTCAATACCTGGTTTCTATGCAAATCTTTTCACTACTAACCTGGCCTTATATCTCATCTTTCCATTCTCACCTTCCTTCAATTTGTAGATCCATCTGTTCTTTAGTGTCTTCTTTCTTGCTGGCAACTCAACCAAATCCCATGTTTGGTTCTCTCTCAAGGAATCAATCTCTTCTTTCATGCCTAGCTCCCACTGATCCTTGGATTCCACTTGTATTGCTTCATCAAAACTCTCTGGTTCTCCACCATCAGTTAGCAATAAATAGAATAATGAAGGGAAATATCAAATTAGAGGTTTACTTACTCTTTTTGACCTCCTAATATACGTCTGAGACTCATCCACAACACGCTGTCTACCCAAATTCTTTGACAGTGACCGACCTCAGTCACTTTCAGGCCTGTAACTCACTGACGTCAGTTCTACCTGACCGACGTCAGTTCCTGCCTGACCGACGTCGATCACTATATGACCGACATCAGTTCCTATATTGCCGACATCGATTCTTGCCTGACTGACGTCGGTGTCTGTGTTTTCCTGTCTGTGATTAATTTTTTTTGCGAGCTCATTTTGGACCGTCACCTCGTCCAATTATCCATTGCTCTGCCCAGATTGATTTAGCTTCTTCAGCTGATTACTGTACATCACTTTTTCATTGAAAACAACATCATGGCTCCTAATTATTTTGTTAGTTCCTAGATTCCAAAACCTAAATCCGAAATCATCAGAGCCATAGCCAATAAATGTGCACCTCATAGACTTAGCATCTAGCTTCTTTCTATTTTCCTTATCAACGTGCACAAAGGCTTCACAACCAAAAAATTTGAGAAATGAGAGATCTACCTTTTACCTATCCATGCCTCTTCTAGAATTCCACCATCCAGAGCTGTAGAGGGTCCTCTGTTAATTAGGTACACTGCAGTATCCACAGCTTCTGCCTAAAACTCTAAGGGCAAACTAGCATGCAATCTCATACACTATGCAAGCTCCATTATTATTCTATTCATCCTTTCAACAACTCCATTTTGCTGAGGTGTCCTTGGAACCATCCTTTGCCTATGTATTCCATGCATATAATAATACCAGTTGAACTTATAGCTACAAAACTCACCACCATTGTCAGATCTCAGGCACTTCAATCTCCTGCCTGTTTCATTCTCAACCATAGCTTTCTAAATCTTAAACGTGTCAAAAATATCAGATTTCTTCTTAATACAATAGACCCATACCTTTCTTATAGCGTCATCTATGAAGGAAACATAGTACTGTGATCCTCTAATAGAAGCAACTTGCGCTGGTCCCCACACGTCTGTGTGAACAAGCTGTAATTTGTGCTTCTTCTTTGTTGACCCAGTCTTAAAAAAACTCACTCTCTTCTGTTTTCCAAAAATACAGTCTTCATAGAAATCTAGATCTATGATTTTCAAATCTGGAAACATACCTTTTGACTTAAGAATTGTCATTCTCTTCTCACTCATGTGGCCAAGCCTTTGATGCCACAACTTTGCATCTACATCTGAAGTAGATAATACAGAAGGAAAAATATTAGTAACACAATTACATAAATAGAGAGTACCTACTCTCTTACCTCTGGCCATTACAAGTGCACCCTTGGTCACCTTCCAAGATTCAGCTGTGAGAGTTATCGTACAACCCTCATCTCCTAACTTTCCTGTAGAAATCAAATTCCTTTTCAAGTTGGGAACATGCATGACGTCTCTCAACACCCATATGTTGCCATTCTGTATTTTCAGCTGCACTTTTCCTTTGCCAATAATTTTGCAAGGCTCATCATCCCCTAAATACACTATTCCAAAATCTCCATGGACATAGTCACTAAAATATTCTCTATTGGGGGTAGCATGAAAAGATGCACTATAATCTAAAACCCAAGATTCTATATTATTATGCAAAGAGAATATTAAAGCATCTTGTGCAATACCTGCAACCTTTGCTTCTTCTTTTTCTTCATGCTGATTGTCCTCATTAGGCTTTGACTAGCAATCTCTACTTATGTGCCCTATCTTTCCACAATTCTAGCATTGTGGCTTCCTGCCATTTCTAGATTTGGATCTACCTCTCACCTTTGACTTAGACCTTGATCTCCCTTTCTTGCTCTTCTCTTTTTTCTTTCCCTTGCTCTCAAAACTTAAAGCGTTCCCTGATGTTTCCTCTGTACTTTTTCTATGAATTTTCTCATTCAAGATTACACTAACAACATCCTCTACTTTTAAAATATTTGAAGCAGATGCAGTATTACTAACTGCCATTACCAAGCTATGCCAGCTTTCAGGCAAAGAACATAATATTAAAAGAGCTTTAATTTCATCATCAAACACTATTTTGACTAAACTTAATTGATTTACAATTCCATGGAAATCATTTAGATGATTAGATACAGATCCACCTTCCTGCATATGCAAATTAAATAACTGCTTCATAAGATATACCTTATTTGAAGCTGAGGGTTTTTCATAATTTTTTTTAAAAATAGTCATTAACTCTACCGTAGACTTTGCATGTGATAAATTAGATATCATAGTAGATCTCAGACTCAATCTTATAGATCCAAGAGCCTTTCTATCAAGAACTTCCCATTCTTCATCATCCATGTCTGTGGGCTTCTTTGCAATTCCACCTATAAGTATATATCTTTTTGATACAGATAATCCTCTATCTGCATTCTTGCCATTAAACTTCTCCATTCTCAGTTTACTTTCTTCTGCCATTACTTCTCCATTCTCAGTTTACTTTCTTCTGCCATTACTTCTCCCACTCAAACAAAAATCCCTGTGAGTAACCTGTAATCAATACACACTAACCAGATCTGAAACATCTGTTAGTCAACCTGAGCTCTGATACCACTTGTTGGGGATCAACCAATAATGTTGATTACAATATGAAAGTAATTAAATGCAGAATTAAACCAGAAAGATAAGTAACTAGAATCAGAAATAGCAAAAAATAAGAGATACAAGAAACCACCCTAAAAACTTGTATTAAACTCTTTACAGAAAGAATACAATTGAAGAAACTTCTTTTCTTCCACACCTCTCTTAGATGTACAAATCTCTTCTTAGATCTCTTTCCCTCAAGAGCTCTCTCTCTCAATTACAATCAACTCCAACAACTTGGATTGATTCACATATACAATTCTGTATTGTTCAACATTATAATACAATAAGCTATGAAGAATTATTCTATTATATAATAATTAGGAAACATGAGCATACAACTATAGCCATTAGATGTACCTCCTAATCAAGGGCTCTAAACAGTCTTACTAATAATAGAGATGCAGACTTAAGACTATCACTTAATCTTAACATGTAAACATTTTTTTTTGTCCATGAAAATAACTTTCTGGACGCACAGGTAACTGACATCAGTTTCTGCCTGTCTTCCTGTGACCGACGTCGGCCGATCCATGACCGACGCCGACATCTCCTGGTCTGCTCTGATGCTGGTGATTGTGTAATTTCTACAACTTCTGCAATCCACTCCTTTGGTGAAGCTTCTAACTCAACACCTTAACAGTATTGTTGCATAAGATGCTCTTATATTCTCTTTGCATAATAATATAGAATCTTGGGTTTTAGATTCTGGTGCCTCTTTTTATGCAACTCCAAATAGAGAATATTTCAGTGACTATGTCCATGGAGATTTTGAAATAGTTTATTTAGGGGATGATGAGCCTTGTAAAATTGTTGGCAAAGGAAAAGTGCAGCTGAAAATGCAGAATGGCAACACATGGGTGTTGAGAGATGTCATGCATGTACCCATTTTGAAGATGAATTTGATTTCTACAGGAAAGTTAGGGGATGAGGGTTATACAATAACTCTCACAGCTAAATTTTGGAAGGTTACCAAGGGTGCACTTGTGTTGGCTAGAGGTAAGAGAGTAGGGACTCTCTATTTATGTAATTTTATTATTGATAATTCTCTTTCTGTATTATCTACTTCAGATGTAGATACAAAGTTGTGGCACCAGAGGCTTAGCCACATGAGTGAGAAGGGAATGTCTTTTCTTAAGTCAAAAGGTAAGCTTTCATATTTGAAAAGCATAGATCTAGATTTTTGTGAGCATTGTATTTTTGGAAAATAGAAGAGAGTGAGTTTTTTCAAGATTGAGTCAACAAAGAAGAAGCAGAAGTTGGAGCTTGTTCACATAGACATGTGGGGACCAGCTCAAGTTGCTTCTATTGGAGGATCACAGTACTATATTTCTTTCATAGATGATGCTACAAGAAAGGTATGGGTTTATTGTAGAAGGAAGAAATCTGATGTTTTTGACACTTTTAAGATTTGGAAAGCTTTAGTTGAGAATGAAACAGGTAGGAGATTGAAGTGCCTTAGATCTGACAATGGTGGTGAGTTCTGCAGCTACAAGTTCAACTGGTATTGTTATATAAATGGAATACGTAGGCAAATGATGGTTCCAAGGACACCTCAGCAAAATGGAGTTACTGAAAGGATGAATAGAAAAATAATAGAGCATGCATGGTGTATGAGGTTGCATGTTGGTTTTCCCTTATAGTTTTAGGTAGAAGCTATAGATACTACAATTTACCTGATTAACAGAGGACCCTCTACAGCTCTAGATGGTGGAATTCTAGAAGAGACATGGACGGGTAAAAAGGTAGATCTCTCATTTTTTAGAGTTTTTGGTTATGAAGCTTTTGTGCATGTTGATAAAGAAAATAGAAAGAAGCTAGATGCTAAGTCTATGAGGTGCACATTAATTGGTTATGGCTCTGATGATTTCAGATTTAGATTTTAGAATCTAAGAACTAAAAAAATAATTAGGAGCCGTGATGTTGTTTTTAATGAAAAAGTGATGTATAGTGATCAGTTCAAGAAGCTAAATCAATCTGAGTAGAGAAATGTTGAATTAGATGAGGTGATGGTCCAAAATGAGCTCACAAAAAAGAATAATCATAGATAGAAAAACATAGAGACCGACGTCGATCAGGCAGGAATCGATGTCGGCAATATAGGAATCGATGTCAGTCATACAGTGACCGACGTCGGTCAGGAAGGAATCAACGTCAGTCGGGTAGAACTGACATCGGTCAGTTACAGACCTGGAGGTGACCGAGGTCGGTCACTGTCAGAGAATTTGGGTAGACAACGTGTTGTGAATGAGTCTCAGATGCCCATCAAGAGGTCAGAAAGGGTAAGTAAACCTCTAATTCAATATTCCCCTTCATTATATTATATATTTCTCACTGATGGTGGAGAACCAGAGAGTTTTGATGAAGCAATATAGGTGGAATCCAAGAATCAGTGGGAGCTAGGCATGAATGAGGAAATTAATTCCTTGAAAGAGAACCAAATGTGAGATTTGGTTGAGTTGCTAGCGGGAAAGAAGACACTGAAGAATAGATGGATCTATAGATTGAAAGAAGGTGAGAATGGACAGATGAGATATAAGGCCAGGTTGGTAGTGAAAGGATTTGCAGAGAAACTAGGTATTGATTTTAGTGAGATTTTTTCTCTTGTAGTTAAAATGACTTCTATACGGACTGTATTGTGTTTAGTTTCTATTAAGGATTTGCATCTTGAGCAGTTAGATGTTAAGACATCATTTTTTCATGGAGATTTGGATGAAAAAATATATACGGATCAGTCGAAAGGATTTGAGGTCAAGGGTAGGGAGAAACTTGTGTGCAGATTGAAGAAAAGCTTGTATGGTCTCAAGCAAGCTCCTAAACAATGGTATTTAAATTTTGATAGGTTTATGACTGAGCATGGCTATAGTAGATGTCAATCTGACCATTGTGTATATTTTAAGAGATTGGATAATGGTAGATATATTATTCTATTATTACATGTAGATGATATGCTGGTTGTAGGATCACACATACAGGATATCTCTGAGCTTAAGGTGAAATTAGCTCACACATTTTCCATGAAGGATTTGGGAGCAGCAAAGAAAATCCTTGGCATGAGTATTAAGAGAGACAAGAAAAATCACAAATTGATTTTATCTCAAGAGGATTATGTGAACAAGGTGTTGAAACGATTCAATATGCAGGATGCAAAACCGGTAAGCACACCTATGGCTAGACACTTCAAGTTGAGTAAAGAATAGTGTCCTAATTCATATGATGAGGTAGAGTACATGAGTAGAGTTCCATATGCTTCTACAGTTGGGAGCTTAATGTATGCAATGGTATGTACTAGACCGGATATTGCCCAAGTAGTGGGAGTTGTTAGTAAGTATATGGCCAATCCAGAGAAGGAGCACTGGAAAGCAGTTCAGTGGATTCTCAGATATCTGAGAGGGACTAGTAGTAGGAATTTGTGCTATGGTGGTTCAAACACTTCTCTACATGGTTATGTAGATTTAGATATGGTAGGTGATTTGGATGGTATAAGAAGCACCACAAGTTATGTTTTTACTATTGTTGGAACGACAGTTAGCTAGATATCAAAGTTGCAGAAGGTTGTTGCCTTGTCTACTACAGAGTTAAAATATATTGCAGTCACAGAGGCTAGCAAAGAGATGATATGGATGATACGGTTCATAGAAGAGCTAGGAAAGGAGCAAGAGAGTTGTAGATTATACAATGATAGTCAAAGTGTAACTCATTTGGCTAAGAATTCAGTGTTTCATTCAAGAACCAAGCATATATAGCTTAGGTACCACTTCATAAGATAGGTATTGGAGGATGGTGAGTTGAAGCTGGAGAAGATCCATATAGATAAGAACCTTGCTGATATGTTAACCAAGCTGGTAACAAAAGAGAAGTTGAATCTTTATTAAACTTTTGTTGGTCTTCATGATTGAGTTTGAAGATTGAGAAGCTAGAAGATGTTGCTGTACAGTAACTGGTGTAACTGTTTATCTCCAAGTGGGAGATTGTTGAGTTGTGGAGCTAAAAGCTTCACCAAATGAGTATATTACAGGTTGCTGGAGTTACATAGTCACCGACATCGGTTAGGAGTGACCGACATCAATCAAGAGTCGACTGGGAGCTGCCAGCGTCAGTTATAGATCAGCTGACATTGGTCATGTGCAGACAAGTAGGGATCGATGTCGGTCACCTATGTGTTCCTAAAAGTCTATTTTCCTGGATGAACAAAATGTTTGCATGATAAGATTAAGTGTTAGTCTTAAGTCTGTGTCTCTATCTTTAGTAGGACTATTTTGAGCCCTTGATTAGGAGGTGCATCTAATGGTTGTGAATGCATAGCTCATGTTTTCTAATATTATATATAAGATGAGATCTTCATAGCTTATTGGACAATACTGTAGAAATAGAATTGGATAGTATAATTGTATATGTGTATCAATCCAGGTTGTTGGAATTGATTGTAATTGAGAGAGAGAACTCTTGAGGGAAAGAGATCTGTACATCTGAGAGGTGTGAGAAGAAAGTGTGATTTTATTCATTTTATTTCCTTCTGGAAGAGTTTAATACAAGTTTTCAGGGTGGTTTCTTGTATCTCTTGTTCTTTGCTATTTCTGATTCTAGTTACTTATCATTCTGATATAATTCTGTGTTTAATTGCTTGCATAATAGTAATCAATATTATTGGTTGATCCCCAACAAGTAGAGCAACCGACATCGGTCTGATCAACTGACATTGGTCATATCCAGTGAGCAGAGCAACTGACATCAGTCAGGAGTCAGCTGACGTCAGTCACCTCCAGGTAGACAAGGACAGACGTCGGTCACTTGTGCGGTTCCAGAACTGAATGTAATGCTAAAGCTTTAAATATTATTTCATGTGGTTTATGTGAATCTAAATTTGTTAAAGTTATGAAATGTAAATCTGCTCATGAAACTTGGGTAAAACTTGAGAATATTTACAAAGGTGATGGAAAGGTTCAGCAAGCTAAGTTGTAGACTTTTAAAAGGCAATTTGAAAGTTTGAAGATGGAAGAAGAAGAAGATATAGCAAGTTATCTCTTACGAGTTGATCAAATAATAAATCAGATTCAATGTCTTGGAGAAACATTGGAAGAGTCAACGGTGGTGCAAAAGGTTTTGAGATCTCTACCAATGAGATATGATGCAAAGATTTTAGCAATCAAGGAGATGAAGAATTTAGCCAAGCTAAAGATGGATGAGCTTCATGGTATTCTCACAGCATATGAGATGCGAACAGAACAAGATAAACCCTCAAAGAGAGAAGTGGCTTTCAAGACATCAAAGAAGGAGAAAGCTAAGATTTAAGAATCAAGTGATAGTTCCAGTGATGATGAAGATGACAACAAAGCACTTTTCATTTGCGGGCCAAAAAGAGGAACATGTAAATATCAAGGAAAATTACCTTTTAAATATTTTAATTGTGGAAAGATTGGACATTTTTCAGCTAGATTCCTAGATAAGGTTAAAGATGATGAAGAAGAAAAGTCTACATACGAGAAGAATTTCAAAGGAAAATCTAAGAAGGGATTCGAAAAGAAGAGCCTATATTCTAAAGATCCTAGCTCAAGCGAGATAGTGGAGTCAACGATTCAGAAGAAGAAGAGATTCTATTCATGGCCATACATGATGATGATCAAGAAGAAGAAGAGGAAGCTGAAGTAGATATGGAAGGAGAAATCAATTGTGCCCTAGAAGAGTTAGAAACTGTTCAGAAGAAGACTCGAAGGTTAAAGTGCCAGATTGAGAAAAATGAACAAGATTCAAAGAAAATGATTGAAGATCTACAAGAATACTATTTCTAAACAAGATTCACTTTTCACATTCAAGAAAGGAAAATGAGAAACTAAAAAGAATAGACAAGGGTTTGTACGTACCCAAATTGTAGACTTGCATACCAGATTTAGATGATAGCAAGAACTCCTCTTTGGTTGTGGAGGATGACACCTGAAAGAAAAAGAGACTAAAACACGAAAAATGTTAGATGACAAGAAAGTGGACTGCCAAGCGAAAGATTGGTCCTAGAAGTGCAAAGACTTCTCAGAGGATGATAGTCCACTATTAAAAATAGAATATTTGATAGAAATAGAAATAATGAAAGACATAATGAAGAAATAAAAGACAAATGCGTACCTGATATGTAACAAATTGCTTTGCACAATCACTGACGTCGGTTATTCTACCGACATCGATTAATCTACCGACATCAGTGGGGGAAATGATCAGCGTCAGTCAGGGAAGTAGTCCTTGGATGGGGTCTGGTTGGGTCTGGATAGGTTTCAAGGCTGTAGAATGGTTTGAGGTTTCATCTGAGGGTCAGGGAGCCTATTTGGGGGTCAAAGGGATTGTTTAGGGGTCTGTGCAAGGGTTTGGGTAGAGTTGCAGGGACAATGGATAGACTGTATATTTTGGAAAGGGGGGATAGAGGTGATAAGGATATGGGAAGGCCTCTCAGCCTTTCTGAGAGGAAGTCAAGTCAGGTCTGTGGTCTAATAGTCTGAATCTGGGTGGTGATATCACTTAAAAGCAATAACCAAAAAACAAAATGAAAGCACAGAAGAATTACTTACCTGTTGCCTGTTGAAGAGAGAGTAGGAGACATGATTGTAGATTGATTGTTGATGGTGTGTTGTAGACTGGTTGCAGATGTTTGATGTAGAAGAATTCCAACAAGGTGGCTAAAGTAGAGTACCTGTGCCTGAGAGAGAGGTTGGGATCTGAGAACGTCTTGAAAGAAGGTAGGATAACAGATTGGAAAATTGATTGGGAAATAGATAACGGATAACAGATTGAGAAACGGATAATGGATAATGGATCTTGTGTTTGGGTTGAGAACGCAGTTTTTAAGGGTAACCGACGCTGGCAGAACCGCCAATGTCAATCGAATAGTGACCGACGTCAGCGGCTGTAGAATGGGGACAGAGGCTAATTTTAGCCTTCTGTCCATTCTTACATGCTGCCAGGGTCAAGGTTCATGGGAAAATGGTCGAGAGGGGCTAAATAGGCATGGGAGAATAAAATGAGGGTCATAAATGGGTTATAGGGTGAGATGGCAAGGGGAGAGAAGGGGAGGACGACTAAGGGTTAAACACGATTTCAGTGTCTACAAACACTTTGAAGAAGCCAAGAAGAATGAAGAAGATCTCAAAGCATAGTTGGAAATAGTAAGAAAATATTATGAAAGGTATGTTATTGAAATTGCCTCTTTAAAAGAAGACATTAAGAAAGTAGTCAATGATAAAGCAGTCAGTGATTCAAAATTTGAAGATAGCACTAACATGCTGAATAAGATATTGGAAAGTCAAAAAGCATATTCAGATAAAATAGGGATCAGATTTGAAAAGAAAAAGAGCTATGCTGAAGCTCTTACATAAGAGGAAACAAAAAGGGAAGAAGTGAAGAATACAGAGGACATTCCAAATAGAGAAGGCTGGAAGGAACAAAACTACAAAAGGCAATCAGGTCAAAGATATACAGACAAGTATTATTTTTATGGCTATTGATTTTATTGTAATGGATATGGTCACAAGAAATTAGAATGTAGAAAAAGAGCTAACAATTTTAGAAATAAGGAGAAGGAAAGTCAAGTAGAGTCAAGCAGAAGCCACAACTCTTTTACTCTATCAAGCTTTGATGAAGAGACCATAGTATGATACAAGTGCAATAACTATGGACACATAGCTTAGTATTGCAAAAGCGTGTTCAAGTCAGTCAAGAAGGATCAGAGGTTCAAAGCTCCATTCATCAACAAGAAGAATCAGAATGTCAAAGATCCATTCATTAGGAAGAAGGTTCAGACATGTACATGGTAGAAGAAACAACATGAAGATTCTATGATGGTGCAGACATCTCTGCATGTGGGAGGTAAAGATCAGCCATGGTTAATTGATAGCGGATGTTCGAGGCATATGATAGGAGATAAAAGTAAGTTCATTTCTCTAAAGAAGATTAATGGTGGTACAGTGAGGTTCGAAGATAAAACCATTGCCAGGATAGCTGGAAAAGGTACTTTGAGTTTGGATTATGGTAGAACTAAGACTAAAAATGTTTTGTATGTAAAAGGTCTTAAGCATAATCTGTTGAGTATTAGTCAAATTTGTGATCAAGGATACACATTAAGGTTTCATGCTGAAGGTTGTGAGATTAGAAGAAAAAATTCAAATGAGTTGATTGTAGATACTCAAATAATAGGGAAAAATGTGTATGTATTATCAGATATCTTCTCAAAGGCACAATCAAAGGATACATTCAAAGATCAGAGAGAGGAGTTGGGAGTAATTTCTATTACTTCTTGCCATTGATGTTCAGCATCAAGTGAGGGGGAGCTAAGTGTTAGCTCTAGGTAGGCCCTTTGCCATTGATGTCAAAGGGGGAGAATAACAGGTATAGTTATAGGTGTAGAAAATAGGTACAAGAAATAGGTACAAGTTACTATAGTAAGGGGGAGTTACTGTATGTTTTCAGATGACGGTATGTACATGTGACAAGATATGGCAGTTTCAGGATTGAGGTTGCCATCAATGACAAAGGGGGAGATTGTTGGAAATATTGTCATTGATGTCAAAGGTTTAGTATTATTGGTGATAAAGGCCCTATTGAATTTAATGTTATTTATCTTGGCTAATATGAGTTAATATTTATTTAATATTAACGAATATATTTTTGGTTGCATATGAGACAAAATAAGGGCCCATGGAGAAGTTGAAGAGTCATGGGATAAAGACAAAAGAAGGATGGGACACATTTTTCCATGAAGAGTCATCTTGGGGAATACCAAGAGTCACCAAGTGAAGACAAAAGAGTAAAGGGAGAATTTCTCATGAAGGGACACTTTAAGGAATATGAAAAGTCACCAAAGATAAGGACAAAAGTGGGAAAGACGTTTTTGGTCATAAAGGGTCACCACATGACTTTTCAAATGCTTGGATATGAAGGGTCATCCAAGATTGGTGCCATTTTCCATGAGAATTGAAAGGTCACAAAGGGGGAAGGCCAAAGGTCATTTAGAAAGCTATAAATAAAGGCTCGAGTAACCATTTGTAATGTGGAAGTGAGAGGTTGATTTGTGATCCAAAACTCAAAATTTCTGGTTGATAAATATCTCAATAACATAGAAATAACACAATAACAATGAATTCTCTAAGAAGAGATGTAGTATTACTCAAGATCACAATACAAATATATGTTTATCTCTGGGAAAAGATGTTTGTCTTCACATTTTGGGTTACCTCTTCTTTTATACACAATTTAAAATCATGGGGAGGATGTGGAAGGTCACCAATCTCAAGGGAGATGAAGTGGTTCAACTTCTAATATTTAATACAAAATTCGAGGAATTACTATTTTTAGAAACTTACTATTTTTAGATTGCACTACTAAAATTGAAATTTGAGGCACTTCTGTTGGGTTTTTAGGAGTAAAACTTCATTGAGTAGAGCTTAATGCCATTTCACGATGTTCTCCTCATTCTTAGCTTTCCAACGGTTCAAACGGAAAGTCAATTGGAGCTACGATGCAAAAGTTATGGCTCTTGAAGTTCCGTCATCAATTGGGGTGGAACTGTCACCCAAATTGTTGCTTAAATTGGTGCCTGGATCATTCCTCCCTCCTTGAAAAGCAATGGTCCCCATTGCATCAATGTTCCCCATCAAGTGTGGTAGTTGTTTCTTGATTTGATTCTCTGTGAGCCACTCACCTTGATGGCTAAGCTGACCCCTTTTGACCACTCGATAAAGTGGAATAGAGGATCCTCTTATTGTTTTCATCTAGGTATCCACAATTTGATCCTCTTCCACTGGAGCAAAAATCTATGGATCAAGTTCATAAATGTCAAGTTGTTTTACTACAACTAAAGTGTCCAAGAGAGGTGGATGATATGGTTTGAGGAGATCCACATTGAATATTGGATGCAGACCAAGGTAGGCTGGTAGGTTCAACTCAAAAGCATTTTCTCCAACTCTTCTAGTGATGGTGCAGGGACCATATCACAGAGGCTGAATCTTTTTGTGAGGGCTTACAAGTCATTCCTTCTGAAGCCGCAACCAAACCTTGTCACCCATAGAAAAATGGTGTGCAATCTAGTGTTTGTCATGGCGTTGCTTATACTTTTGATTCATCTTCTCCAGGATGTCATGAACTTGTTGCTAGAGGTGTTGCATTTGTTCAATAAACTTTATAGATTTTGCTGCCTCAAATCTTCCATGAGGTGTGTATTCCATGGTGGAAAATGGAATCGCTATATCAACTAGTGCCATGGGTTGGAACCCAAAACATAATTGGAATGGGCTATGCTTGGTCGATCTGTGCAGTGCCCGATTGTATCCATGTTGTATGAAAATAAGTCCCTCATCCCATGTGCGTGGATGTTTGGAGTGATACATCTAAATAATGTGAACAATCAAGTGGTTTACCACCTCTATTTGACCATCAGTCTATGGATGGAAGGCTATGGACTTCATCAGCTTAGTATCCATCATCTTCCATAGAGTCGACCAGAAGATGCTCAAGAACCTGCTATCTCAATCTGGGATAATGGACTTGGGAAGACCAAAATGGAGCCAGACATGACTAAAATATAGTTGAGTAGTTTCCTCAGCAGATATATTTTTCTTACAAGTAATCATGATAGCCATTTTTGAAAAATGATCAACTACCACAAAAATACAGTCCTTACCATGTTTTGAAGTGGGCAAACTTGAGAGAAAATCCATTAAGATGGATTCCCAAGGCCTGGTTGGTTCTGGCAATGGCGTGTACAATCCTTGCTTCTTATTTGTTGGCTTGGCTATCGCACATGGGGTGCAAGATTTGAGATATCTTTCCATATCCTTTCCTATATGGGGCCAGTAGAAGTGTTTTTGAAGAACTACCAATGTTTTCTCAATACAATTGTCCAGCTGTCCTACTGAAGTGTGCTTCCCATATCATCTTTTGTTGTTCTGCAACTGGAACATAGATGTGCCCCATATGACAGAGGACATTATCTTGAAAATATAAATTAGAAACATGTGTACCTTTTTTAAGTGCTTGATATGTATCAGCAAAGGTAGGTTATGCTTCATACAGGGCACCCCAAGTGGCAGTCTCATGTTCGCACAAGTCCAAAACTATTGTGAGTGCAGTAACTGGTGGGTGGCTCAGACAATCTGTAGCTGTATTTGAGTTCCCATTTTTGTGTTTGATTATTAGGTGGAATTGCTAAATATATGTGGCCCACTTTTGATGCCTCTTGTTTCGGAGCTTGCTTTGTGTCTGGATGAATTCCAATGGTCTATGGTCAGTGTGGATGACCATTTCTTTCCCCAAGATGTAGTTTTTCCATTATTTTCAAGCTTGCACAATGGCATAGAGCTCCTTATCATATGTTGGATATTTCCTGACTGTATCAGTGAAAGTTTCACTGTGATATGCAACAGGATGGCCATGTTGCATGATGACAGCTCCCATGGCATATTCAGATGCATCTGTCATCAACTCAAAAGGTTGATGCAAATCTGGCAAGGCAAGAACAGGGGCTGAGCAGAGTCTATTCTTCAAATTCTCAAATGCCCTTTGCTATATTTCACCCCACTGAAATGTAGCTTTAGCTCCTCCTTTAGTCACTTGGGTTAGTGACCAATCAACATGTGAAAATCCAAGAACAAACCTATGGTAGAAATTTGCAAGACACAAAAAGCTATGAAGATCTGTGAGGGTCCTTGGTGTGGGCCATTCTCAAATAACCTGAATCTTTTCTGGATCAACATGGACCCCTTCCTCATTCATAACATACCTGAGGTACTGAATTGTTGTCATCCCGAATGTGCATTTGTCAAGATTTTCATACAACTTGTGCTCCCGAAGAGTTTGAAGCACCTTACGAACATGTTGCAAATGTTCCTCCCATGTTCTGCTATAGATGAGTATGTCATCTAAGTAGACAACCACAAATGAGTTGGTGAAGGGTCATAGGATGTCATCCATCATCCTCATGAAGGTTGTAGGTGCATTAGTTAAGCCAAAAGGCATAACCAACCATTCAAAGAGCCCCTCCTTAGATTTGAATGTAGTCTTCTAGACATCAGTGGGATCGATGGGAATTTGGTGATAACCATATTTGAGATGAATTTTGGTGAATAACTTTGCACCACGGAGCTGGTCTAGTAGGTCATCAATCCTAGGGAGAGGATAGAGATTCTTCACAGATATTTTATTCAGAGCTCGATAGTCAATGCAAAGCCTCCATGTTCCATCTTTCTTCGGTGCCAAGATAATTTGGCTACCACAAGGTGAAGAGCTTGGCCTGATGTGACCTTTTTGGATTAATTCTTGAATCTATCTTTTTATCTCATCTTTCTCCAAAACTGATCTGTGATACACAGGACTGTTAGGCAAAGGTGATCCTGGGATCAAATCGATAGAATGCTTTACCTGGCAATGCAGTGGAACTCCTATGGGTGACTTGAATAAGTCATCATATTATTCTATATGCTCTGATGGGATAGTATTCTTCTTTCACCACTTCCACAAAATCATCCCAGGTAGGTTCCACCTCAAGGCCAATGTCATCTATACTGAACCTCTTTTTGCACACTTCCCACCAATTTTTCACAGGCAATGTTGATTTCAAAAGAGCAAATGTAATCTTTTCTCCATCAGTGAACTTATTTACAGAGAAGTAGGAAGACAGTTGATCCAACCAATTTTCTACTGCATCAACATTGATTTTACCTTCAAATGTAGGAATATCAAAATTTACCTAGACCTTGAAGGGTGTTGGGGCACTGAAAGGATGTTCCCTAGATGAGGGGCCAGGAAGTGGAGCCACAGAGCCAGGATTTCCCATTGGAAGTGTTTGAAGAATTTGGGCAAATTGTTGTAGCATCTGTGCTTGTTGCTGTTGGAGGGCCTCATTCACCATTTCCTTAAAAGGATCGGATGTCTCAGTGTTGTCCACCATTTAAAGTTGTTTGGAGCGAATAGGTGGAAAATTTGGAAGCTTTGTTGTTTCCCACCCAAGCTTCTTGTAGCCTGACCTCATCCTCAGGATCATACACTCTCAAGACAAACCACTCTGATACCACTGATTCAAAACTCAGAAGTTCTGGTTGATAAATATCTCAATAACATAGAAATAACATAGTAATAATGAATTCTCTGAGAAGAGATGTAGTATTACTCAAGATCGCAATACAAATATATGTTTATCTCTGGGAAGAGATGTCTGTCTTCACATTTCAGGTTACCTCTTCTTTTATACACAATTTGAAAGCATGGGGAGGATTTTTAAGGTCACCAATCTCGAGGGAGATGAATTGGTTCGACTTCCAATATTTAATACAAAATTTGAGGAATTACTATTTTTAGAACCTTATTATTTTTAGACTGCACTACTAAAATTGAAATTTAAGGCACTTCCATTGGGTTTTTGGGGGTCAAAATTCATTGAGAAAAGCTCAATGCCATTTCAAGATGTTCTCCTCATTTTTAGCTTTCCAACGGTTCAAACGGTGAGTCAATTGGAGCTATGATGCAAAAGTTATGGCTCCCAAAAATTCTGTCATCAATTGGGGTGGAACTGTCACTCGAATTGTCGCCTAAATTAGTGCCTGGATCAATTTGATATTGTAATATCTAGCTTAGAAAAGAAATTGTGAGAGATGAATATGATTTGTATTTTTTATATCTATCTTAGAAGATCAAAGGTGAGAGAGAGAGGAAGGAGATGTTGTATTGATCTATCATTTGTTGAGATAGCAACATTGAGAGATAGGTGTGTGGTATACACAAAGGGGTTGGTGCTCATGAATTGTTGTTGAGTTGGTGCTTGGAAAATGGGTTGGTGCTCCTATGGGTTGGTTCTCATGAATTTTTGTTGGGTTGGTGCTTGGCAAAGGGGTTGGTGCTCCTGTGGGTTGGTACTCACGAATAGGTGCTAGGTTGGTTCTCGGCAAAGCGGTTTGAAGCTCTTGTGGGTTGGTGCTCATAAATTTTAGCTGAGGTTTGTACTTGGCAAAGGGGTATGGTGCTTTTGTGGGGTTGTTCTCACAAATATATTTGAGATTGATTCTCCATGGTTTTTCCCACATTGGGTTTCCATGTTATATCTAGTGTCTCTCTCTATCTTGTGTAATGTTTATTATTTGAGTTTTATTGCATATCTTGAATGTTTGATTAAGTGTAATTTGGTTAAAAGAAATTTTTTATAAGATATATAATATATTGATTCACCCCCCTCTTGGTATATTCCATGCTTAACAAGATGGAATTAAGGGAGTAGACCAACACTGCAAGAGGTTGGGGATCATCTTATTGTACCTCAATTCCTTGCAAAGCACTAGTCAAAGATTGATGGTGTTGGGATGAGCTTTGAATTAACTTATACAAATAAATTTTCATAGGAGTTTGGTGAAGTTGTTTCACCATTAAACTTTGGATAACATCTAAAGATGTTTTAGGAACACCTAAGATGGAAATATTAGGGTTAATATGGGGAGTGTCTTTGGTGAAGGGATGGGTCCAAGTTGTAGTGACCTTTTCCTTAGCTTTATATTTTTGGTTTTATGACTGTGTGGCCACATTAATTATGTTGATTTGAAAATTTGGTGAAGGAGGTGGTAAAGGGGTTATGATGAAATCTTTGGGTTTGAATTTAGGTGGAATAGGAGGAGGCACTATTGATGCCAAAGGTGGAATATTGAGAAGGTTAATGGGAGTATCATCGAAGAGAGTGTCAACATCGAAGTGTTGCTAAATAACCATTGTGAGGGCTTTATAATTCTCAGTATCATGTCTAGGTGAATTATGATATAAACATACTTGTGTATCATCAAACCAAGATGGATTCATTCTAAGAAGACTATAGGTCTTAATGGGAGGAAGAGTTATTATCGAAGATTGCAATAATTGATGTAAAAAAAAGATTTGAGAGCCTGCAAGTGGGCTTGCTCTTATTTTACTAATAGGAGTGGACACATTATTTTGTTTTGATATTATAAAGGTAATTTTACATGATGTCTTATTTGGTGATGCTAGAGTTACATGATTTTCTATCAATTTCTTAGTGTTGAATGTGAGAGGTCTACCAGATGGCAAGGGCAAGAGTGGAGGTAGCTTAACCTTTTATTTATCTTGGTTAGATGATATTCCAACTAAAGTAGAAGGGTGTGGCCCCAAAATACATGGTAAAATTGAGGGTTGAAGAAGGGATTGGTGAGATCTAGGTAACTTAACATTTTTTTGTATTTTAGGGTGAGAAACTCCAACTTATGGTTGAGGAGTTATATCTAATTTCACCTATAGATGAATTAAATTAGAAATGAGACATACTCCTAAGAGCCTGATCTACTTTAATGTAATAGATTCTAGCGAGGAGAAGGGTTCTGACATAGATGTCTAAACTTTTGGTGCTTTTGGTGAAGAAGCTATAGTTTTGTCAAATATATTAGGGTAAAGGGTAGTAAGGGGATTGGTGGTAAAGTTTGAGATTCACTGTGTTGGATATGGAGTCTTAAGCCAGTCCTAAAATGCTGCATGGTCAAGTTTCGTAGAATAAAAAAATTCTAGACTATTCACCAAATGTGAGAAAGGTTTTGATGAAGTTAAAGTAGGCTTTATGGTTGTGTATTTAGAAAGCTATGGTATTTAGGAAAGAGGGAAATTATTTATTTCTTCTACTTTGGGCCAAAGACAAGAAAGAATCACAATGGGGTCTTCTTCGACAGAGATAGGAGAAGAGACTTGGTATGTCATGGGTGGAGGGGAGGTAGGTGAAGTAGGTTCCTCAAGAGGGTAAATCATAGGTATTGTGGCTCCCTCAACATGTGGGTGAGGCATGGGTAAATTATGATCTTCCATAGGTAAAATAAGGGGTAAGAGTGGTGCAATTGGAGTAGGCACAATAGGTCTCTCATCTACTATGAGAGTAGATGATATGGACTCTTCTAGGTGCAAAGGTGAATTAGTTGGGGTACCACTCTCTATAGGTGGATGAGAAGTAAGCAAAGAAGGTTACTCAAGAGGGTATAATGTAGGAATGATATTCCCTTCAACATGTGGTTGAGGAATAGGTAGGGTGTGGTCTTCAAGTGATAAGAGGATAGGTAATATTGGTGCAAATGGAATTGGGATTATAGGATTCTCAGGTGGAAAAAGGAGTGACAAAGGAGGTTCATCCTCTCAAGGGAGTGTAATGGGTGAAGTAAGATATTCTACCTAAGGAGTAAGAATGGGAAAAATAGATTTCACTAAATGTGGGAGAGGAGTCGATGAAATAGGTTTCTCCTGTTGAGGGGCAGGTTGAACTGAAAACAAAGGAAAAACCATATTAATCATATGGATATTATGATCACCTGAGTTAGTGGTGAATTGGACAATATTCTAATTCAATGAATGGTTAAGAAAAGGGTCTTTGAACACATCCATACTTTGATTAGGAAGTGTGTTAGGATTATCCAAGATGAGCTCACCTCTATCAAGCATATCTTAAACAATGTTCTTGAGTGTCTTACAATTATTAGAGTTATGGCCTTTAACTCGATGGTAACCATAAAACTCATCTACTTTGCACTAGGTTGGGAAAGGATGAGAAGGGTCAAACTGTATAAAAGGTTTAATCTGAGGAAAGGTTATGACACCTTGTTGGAATAGTTTCTCCAAGATGGATGTATATGATTCCCCAATGGGAGTATATTGTCTTTGTTCATACCATTGTTAGAATTGCTTGGTTGAGTTTTGAGAAGTCAAAGAGTTTGATTGGTTTATGGTTGTGGAAGAGGCTGACTTAAAAACCATCACTTTGGTAGAGCCTTTAGCGTTTTGGTTAGAGGGTGAAGTTTTAGAGGAGGAGTCATTTGTCTTGGTATTGGGATTTTTACTATGTAAGTTGACTTTGCCTTCATCAATAACTCAAACCTCTAGTTCTCGTGCCATTGTAAAAGCTTCATCAAATTTGCAAAAATTTTGAACCCATAGTGTGGATGAGATGTGTTTTAGCACATGCCCTTGATAAAATCTTGATAATCTCAGGTTGGGGTAAGGAATAGGAGATTTGATTGATCAAACTTCTCCAATGAATGACAAAATTAGAAATAAACTCATCATCAAATTGTCTAATAAAATAAAGGTCTGTTATAGAAACCTTTTTAGAAATGTTAATAGAGAAATGGTCTAGGAATATTTATGCAAGTTGGGTAAATGAGAAAAGGAAGTGTTGAGGTATAGAGATATACCAATCCAAGGCAACACCTGAAAGAGACATGGGGAAAGTGTGAAGTAGTAACACATCATCATGTCCTATCAAATAACAAGCATGTCTAAATGCTTGCAAGTGTTGTTATGGGTCCTCTTTACTCTGGAAATGAGTAAATTTAGGGAGATCCTATTAGCTTGAATAAGGATGAATAGGTATAAAAGGATGGATTGGTTCATTTTATATCTGATCATAAGATAATATATTCTTTGAACCAGAAATATATGTCTCTAGATTAGACATCTTGTCCATTAGCATCTTAGTGAGGTCTAGAGGGGGATTAGTTTGGGGGATACCTCTTAAGTTATAGGGAAGTTGATAGGAAGTAGAGGGAGTGTATCACATAGCTTGCTGAGGTTGTTTTGGGGCAACATAAGGATAATGAATCATAGGCTAAGGTATGGAAAGAAAAAGGAGTTGTCCCATTGGATTGGAGATTATACCTTGGTTTGTTGTTGTTACTGTAGGTTGAATTATTGGCATGGTTATAATGGATGAAGGGTGAGTCATAGCTTGGGTAATTATAGGCATGATGTTGGATGGAATAGGTACCACTAAATCTTGGAATGGGGTGTGACTTGGCTGAATTAGTTGTGGTTGTGAAAGTAGGGAAGTTACATCAGTGTTTAGGTGGGGTTGGGAAATTGGAGATGCAACATTTTGGACATTATTTATAGCTGGGTTACTCATCAAAGTGGTGGTTTGGGTAACTATGGGAAAAATAGTGGAGGCATCTAAAACTGAGGTTGTCTCCATTGAAGAGGTTGGCATACCATAGATTGGGTCACCCATTCGGCTCATAACAAGGTAATGTTGAAGGATTGTCATATTGTGACCAAAAAATTTAGCAAAATCTTGATCTCTCTTAGGCACAATGAGAATTTGGTTAGGGTTGGGAATATTCTTTATATCTAAAGTATGCTCCATGATAGAATTGGAAGTGAGAGGGGAAGGTGGAAGTGGTTGTTGACTTGCGTAATCGATAAGAATTTTAGCCTAAGCTCATGTCAATACCATGCAAGAGGTGATTTAAATAGTCTTACTACCCTGTATTTAAAATAGAATAAAGAAAAACCAAGTTTGAGTGTAGGTAAATGGGTTATTTTATCTTGCTTTTTTTAGTAGATGAAACTACACAGTCACTGTCGTCAATAGGAATGACTGATATTGTTAAGAATAGTTCACTGACATCGATGGAATAACTGATGTCAGTAGGTAAAGTCTATCGATACCAGTATGGTTAGCCGATGTTGGTCACTATGAAATATTGGGAAATATAAAATTTGATGTTTTAAGAAATCAAAGGCTAAAAATAGGTAGAATAGTGGATGTAAAAGGTCTGTGTTAGAAGGAATAACACTAAAAAAACTTGAGATAATAGGTTATACAAATTGAGATTTTAAAATAGTAATAATTTTGTGAATCAATAGAAAAGCATCCTTACCAACTCAAAAATATAGAAGGTAATTGAAAAGTATAAAAATAACATTCAACCAACAACTATTAAGTCCTAGAGATTATTTTTTTTAGTCTTGTTTGGCTTATGCCCTAATCAAATAGTGAGAAGAGAATTTGGTTATCAAAGGTACTAGAAAGCAATCTAGAGTTAGTTTCAGGTTAGTTTTGGTGTTTAAGAGAAAATCCATGTTAGACCAAGTACGTGGCTTGTTATAAGAGATTTCTCTCTACATTTCATGAACATAGAGCTGAGCTAGTATGCTTAGCCAAAATATACCTTTTGTCTAGTGATTATACTCCACTAGAGAATAGAGTGGGTTTTCCCCTTAGTGCTGAAATCCAAGTAGGATAGCCGGGTAGGGTAAGGTGATCCACCAAGTGATGAAATATTGATGGACCTTTTCTCAGGTGAGCTTAGATACTTATTTATGTGAATGTGATTTGGTTGTGTAACATAGGTGTACTACGATTTATTTAAAATGTTTATGATTAACTAGATGAGTTAATATGCAACAAGAAAACTATGAAATGCATTAAGTTTTAAACCCAAATCTAAAATGTTTAGATTCAAATGAAAATAGAGAGGAAATAAGAATAGGGTATGAATTTGACTATCCTAATGTGCATGCAAGAGGAAGTAAATAAGGGATTCTCTTTTTTTATATAAAAGAAAATGACAAATTGCTTTTAGAGGCAAGGCGAAAAGAAAGAAAATTTTAGTTTTAATGCCTTTTAAACAACGAATAAGATAATGAATTTTTTGTTTTTAAGAGAAAAAAGAAGGAAGAAAGTGTAATAAATTAAATTTTCACTATAATACACCTATAAGAATGTTTAAAACAAGAAATGAATCCAAGGAAAACTCCAGGGTCCCACCAAATGTGTTAGAAATGTTTCACTAAATTTTGTCTATTTTAAGTCTAAAGGAAAATAGAAAGAATGATTGGGATAAGTGATTAGAATGACCCCAAATTTGGTTTGTGCATCATATCCAGACATTGTGAGCATTCCTCTTTGGCTAGGGAGGACTACTTGCAAATAAAAAAAACACTACCAAAAGATGTTTGTTAGCAGATAAATGAGTGGGCTACCAAGATACATGCTTGTTCTTGAAGTGTGAAAATTTCTTAGAGATGACAGTCTACTTTTGAGAATAAAAAAATAATAAATAACTAATAGAGAGGTAAAGAGAGAGTGAAAGAGAGATAAAATTACCATTATTAATAACATGTACATAATAGAGAGTGACAAGGTGTAGGTGGGGTACTTTGTTTATGTTTTAGAAGTTATTTGGGTAGGTTTTAAAGAGGCTAGAGAATTCACAGTCACTAACATCAATAGGAGTGTGATAAATATCAGTTATACTATTGAGTTCAGTAGTAAGGTGACTGGTGTCGGTTAGGCTTTTGAGGTTGGTAGGGGAAATAATTATTTGGGAGCTTGCAGAAGGTTTTCTCAGGTCTAGAAAATGGTTTGATAAGGTCAGGGAGGTTGAGAGAGTTATGAGAGGGAGATTATGACTTGGTTAAGTTTGGTCAGAGGTTTGGTATGTCAGGTAAAGGGGAAACAAGCAAGGAATCTTTGTAACTCCCTCACAAGGGTATGGTCAAAAGTGCATAAAGTGATGCAGAGTAGATACAAGGAAATAGAAGAATAAATATTTAAATGACTTACAGTATCAGTGATGTACTTAGCTATGGTGGTCGTTAAATTGATAAGTACCAAGTTGATAGTCTCTATCAAGGAGTCTGAACTTGAATGCCTAAATAGAGAGAATAAGCAGGTGACGTTGGTCCTCAAGTGCTTAGTTATTGATTGTGATTGAATTATGTAAGGTGATTGTAAACTTGGATGTCAAAAAATAGAATGTTGAGAGCCTTAATGAGAATAAGAATTGATTTTCTTAATTTCTACTGACCTGAACATAAGGTTAGATTTTGGCTTATATTACCAACGTCGATGATCCCACTAATGTCTTCCATGGATTGACCGATGTTGGTAGCCCTAGAATAGGTAAACCTTTCTATTTTGAACTTGTTTTCTATTATTGTGCATACAAAGTGTGACATCCATTATAAAATGGTCAAAATAAGAGGTTAGGAAGTAGTTGTTTAGAAATTTAGTTTGGAAGTGGGAATAAGTCTTGGGTAGTTAGGATGAGGGGACCAAGGCTTGAGGTGACTTGTCATGGGAGAATTAGTCATAGGACGAGGTGGCAAGGTAAGGTGGTAATATGAGTTTTTAATTAACTTAATTAAGTATTTTAAATTAATTAAATGTGTGAGGGGTAAAATTATGGGTTAAGGAGATTAATTATTATTATTAAAATGGGTTTAGGGGGGTTTTTACATAGGAAGTTATGCATGCATGTGTGACATAATTTTGGTGTCTATAGTAACACTGACATCGACCTCTCTTGATGACATATTGCAACTTGGGCCAAGTTTGGAACAAAATAAGGTTGATGTGGAGTAGGAGGAGGCATATAGGGCTGAATATATTGAATTTATTGCCTCCCTTCAAGCACTAATATTCTCTCTAAACATTGAATTAGATCTCATATATCCATCATATCATCTATTGGTAAATGTTGGTTTTCTTTATCAATAGCTACCCACTCAGTCATAAGTGAATAAACAAGACTCTTCATCATTTGAGTGTTTTCATTTTAACTAGAAGGGCCATAGATAATCAAGCTAAGCTCTCTTTCTTTATCAATCTACCTCATTTACATTTCCAAACTTTCAAGGGTTTGGTTGAAGTCTAAGAAGTCTAGAATAGAAGTTAAGTGACTTTGACAAGGTTGACTAGAGGGATGAGTAGGCTTCCAAGGAGGCTAAACTAGATTGGGATGGGGCACATAAGGCTATTGATAGCCTTGGTAATATTGACATGGTGTTGCTTGAGAGACACTTGGGGTGAAGATATAAATACCATCAACTTGATATGGAGAATACAAAGGCATAGAGTATGAATCTTAACCAAAATAATGATTAGAATACATACTAATTTTCTAATTTAAGACACTTGGGATACTTATACTAATTAAGATTCACCTAGAGTCACCATTGATGCCTAGATTCATGCCTCCCAAGGATGATGTGTTGAAGATCAACATCAAAAACTCTTTAATGGGATACAATCCTTGTCTCATCGAGCATGTAGAAACTATTATTATCAAATGTTTCACCCTTGAGGAGGTTGTTCAAGCTTCCTCACTTAAGTGATACCATGGAGACACCTCTAGGTTATAGGTGGCTTAATTATTAAGGTGAATCTCTAGAAAGGGCTAGCTCCCTTGATGTTATCACCTCTAAAAATACTACTAGACCTATTACTTGCAATAAACTAATCTAGGGAGGTGATGCACCAAATTAACACCCTCCACTTGACCATCATACACTAAGAACATGAATTAGGCCCGAATCTGATCACACTAATCAACAAGGACCTTTACGCATGGTATTTTAACATGGAGGTCATAGATAATACAGTGAATGAGAGGGATAGTCAAGAGGTATAGGGAAAACACTAATGACTAAAATCCACTTTCAACCCCTAAAAATCTACCTCAAACTCATCATGTGACTTGCAAGAAGACAATCCATTTGCAAAGAGGTAGGAGAGGACAAATGAGAGAGAGTAAAATCACTACTATTAGCATTAATCAATAATCACATAAGTACACTAGTTACAAGTGTATGATAAGGTAAGAATTAAATTTATTTAACATTCAAAGTCATAGTACAAGTGTTTAATTGAGCAGGGCTTCACCATACTCAACTAAAGGATCCATTACAAGCCATTCAAGGTTGCATATATAGGAAAAAGTGAGAAGGAGATAGAAAAAGAGGTGTAGGAGATGTATAGAAAAATTTCATCCACCTCAACCCTATTACAATGCCAAATGTAAGAGATTATAAGAGCAATTTTGTTATTCTCTTTGACATATGTTACTCATCTTGATGAAGAACTTCACCAAGTGGCATAGGGGATATTGTTTGAAGAGTTACAAGCACTTCTTGAAGGAGCAGTTACAATTTGGTAACTTGACACATGACATCTTGGATTCATGAAGCAACCTACACACCATCCTAGGCCACTCAATGCTTCTTCTCAATTTGGTGGAGTTGAGGATCAAGTTTCAAGCTTCTTCAGACTGATGAAGACCTATAATTTTATTTAAAAACTTGCTTGGTTGAAATAAGGACCACAAAACAAGTCCATTTTGCCATCTTAGGTCTAATTATTTGTTTGAAACCATTTTAAAAGATTGAATACCTCTCCACCACTCTATAAGAGTCCTATATTTGTTCAAGCTCAAAAAAATCTTTAAGACTTAGGTATAGGTGCATTAGGATTGATAGAAACACTTGATTGCATGTTGCTTACCATTAGGTGTCTTGAAGCCTTCAAGTGGTGTTATAATCACTATGGACCTACCCATGAGCCTTTAAAAACCTCTTCCCTTGACTTATTTAGATCACATGTGGCTTTATTATTCTCCATTAGATCTATTCTTAGTCAAATTCCATGAGAAACCATCAAAACCTACCTTTTTAGGCCTGTAACAACCATTTCTATGTTAAATTACATATAAAAGTGTCTCACATGTGCTAAAATTATACTTAGTTAGATGCATAGGAGGGGTATGAAGATCATTCAGGTCATTTTAAGTCTAATTCAATCCACTTTAGGCACTTAGGAGGCCAATTTCTTCTATCAGGTCACTTGAAAGGGTTTAGGCAGGGTTTAAGGCACTCCAACTCTTGAGGATGGCTCATAAAGTTGTCGACCTAGATGAATGAAATAATGATTGGAATATTGAGTGAAAAACTCCTTCCATCTTCCCCAAACTCCACCCCCCCTAATGCATTTGCTTGTGTGAGATCACATGTAGGAAATGCGACCTTCTTAGGCAATAAAAGCCTGATGATGAACTCGAGAAAGACCATTTGGTAGAATTAGAAGTCAAAATGATTATCTTGAGTTATGAACACATTATCAAGGTCTATGATACCAATAATGACATGTTTATATGTTTCTCTTGTTTTTTGATCTTTCAAACCTTCTATAACATGCATTAGGCCACTGTAAGGGTTTATGGATAGTTTTGTACTCTTAACCCTAATGTCTTTATGTTTTGCATTTTTCTCTTCATCCTAATGATTTCAACTACATAGGATATTTATATTAAATAATACTCACCTATTTAAAATCTTTAAACTTCAAAACACTTCTATAATATGCAAGTATTCTTAAATTTTCATACATAGGCCTATGTATGACCTCTCAAGACCTTTGGGCCTAATTAGGTCTCTTACCCTTTGGATTGCCTTCAATCATCTTGTGAAGCTATGTGAAGCTCTATGAAGATATTTTTCACATTTATAATGAATTTCACATGATTTCTTGGCCTTCATTCCTTCATGGTTTCCAACCAACTCCCACACTTCTCTCTCATCCTCCTAAACAAGCATATAGGCAATGTTTTAGATCTTTTTGACTACAACCATGAAGGTGTACCTTTTCACATTGGTTTATTAATGATATTTATTTATTTTATAAGGTATATAATTATTATATTTACCCTTTCATATCTCATAGGTTCTCCATCCAACCCCGTTAAACTAGTCTCTTTTCTATTATGCCAATGATAGGCCTGTAGACTCTTGTCAAGGCTGAAACCTTGCTAAAGCTTAACAAGCCTCTATCTTGATTGTTTAATTTCTTCCCAAGGAGTCAAAAAATCTTAAAAATCTCCCCAAAATTATTCCACTCCTCTCAAAATTCAAACTCAACATAAAATTGCATATTATCTTCAAAATCTAAACATAGGCATGTAAGTCCTCAATTTGGCTTCTTCACTACAAATTGAGGGTTATCATTTTCTAGTTGTCTTTTGGCACATTGGTAATATTTGGAAAGTATTGGAGAGTTAATTTAGTTATTTATTAATCTTTTAAAAACCTATTCACACCCCATACAACTTTCATTTTGATTGCATTGCCTACAAGTAAGTTGTAGATAGCCATTAGGCTTGTCTTGACTGTAAGCTACTAAAAAGACATTAGACTAATCAAATTTCTCAAATTGAAATATATAATTTTGAATAGATTAATATAATTTGATTTTGTCTTATATTTATTTATTCAAACCCTCAAACAACCAACATAAATAATTTTTTGTCTTCTCCCTATTGATAGGCTTGTGGGTTATCTTTTGGGCCTAAAAACCTCATTTTCTTGTGTTAGATCCTATTGAACTTAAACTGACCAATGGTATAATATGGAGTGAAATGAAACTTTGTTTTGAATTATTCATCATTACTTCAATATATTCAAGATACTTGAGTACTCACTTGGAAATCTCACCATCTTCTTCTAGGCCTACACAGTCCAACTTAGTCTATACAGTCATCTTGAGTGCAAAATGGGTTAACCCTAAGTTTCAAAAGTGTTCAAGTTATTTATAAGACTTTGATAGTAGGAAGGGAACACTTAATATATATTCCAAAAGGTCATATCATTCCTTATAACAAACCTTTGATGCCAATAGTGACCTACAGGTCTGTAGACCTATAGGTTCACTAGTCTTCTTGAATTTGGCTTGGAGAAGAGACACTAGAGACATGACTCCACTAGTTATAGTTTGAAAATTCATTTATATGATATTAAAGGGTTATCTGAATATGATACATCTCCTTCAAGGAGCTTGGATAAATTATAACACTTTCATATCTGATTAGGGTTACTTTGCCATTACAACTAGTTTAAGCTGCCTAACTACATATGCATAGTTCTTTGTCATCCTTGAAGTTTCATGAATCCAATAGTGATTATATAAGTATAAAAGGCCTTCATGGGATTTTATCAACTCTTTATCATCTAACTTCATCCATTGAATGCACTCAAAACATCTCACAGTTCTTGTAATTTGACTATGTTACCCAAACTAGCAAAACAAGGTTATTTGACCCTACACCAAACATGATCATGAAGAAAAACAAATGAAATGATATTTTGGATTTGGAATAGTTCTCAAGATACCATCCCAAATAATTTTCATCCATTCATCTGACCTCATAACTCCACACTTGAGAAAAACTGATCCTGGTAGGGTTTGAATCTTCTTTTCTACCCCTTAACTTCCTAAAGATTATTCATAAAGTTAATAGGCTTAAAAAAAAACCAATGCCACAGAGTGGAATGGAATTAATGTACCATCATATGCCAATATCTTGGACTCCAACTCTCTCTCTCCTAAAAGTACCAAATGAAAACTTGTTGCTTGTCTTAAGTTGTCAAGAAGGCCGATGGAGAAATGGAGTGGGTTTTTGAACTATTTGGCTCTATAGATACACTTATTGCATGTATTTGGGTTTTATAAGACCATGGGAAACATTTGAGAAGTTTTCACCTTGTCAACCATTAGAAACCCTCTGCATAAAACCACCAAAAACATGTTTTTCTCAAAATTCTAACTATTCTTCCCCTTGGAGCTATTGGAGATGATGAATTCAGTGACTCTTCACCTTTTCCTAACCTATATGGACGTGGAAGAGAGTGATAAAACATTTTATAACATTATTTAATTTCATCTCTCTCAAAAACTCTTCATTTATGCATTGGATGAATAACAGTTACAAGAGAAGTCCAACATTGAAAAGAACTTATATGAGACTTTAGGGAAGATGTACAGTCAGGTACAAGTATGATGTCATCATATAGGTGTTAGATGACTTAAAACCTTCCCTTTCCAAAAAATAAAACCTTTTATATTTATTTTTGACTAGCAAGTGTCATTTTCACAATGAAATGCATAATAAGACTAAAGTAAAAGAATACTTTAATCTTGTCAAAATTGCCTTAAACTCTTAAAAATGTCTTAGAAATAATGTGATCAACTTAATAGTTCCATCTTTGTTCCTTTTAGGATTAGCACATTGTCTCCTTAGGCATGCCTCCAAATTGACTTGATTTCCCATTTACCTTAACTTTATCAAAGTTATCTTAAACAATGTTTAACACAACATGAAGACCATAAAGAATGACCACTTGATGATAAGAAAACATGACTTGACCTAGATACCAACTAGACCATTCTAAATGACCTTGTAAGTTACCAAGGGAGACACATTACCTATCAACTTAGATCATTAATGACTAACATAAATCCTTCATAATGGCTATCAACATAGTTTAGACCAAGTAAATCAAAGTTTCAAATGATCCTCATTCAAGATAGCCAAATTTTAGCTAACAATATGTTTAGGACATTAATACTTCATATAATTCATTGTAATGCTTGTCTGATGTTTATTCCTTTATATTCTCTAATGATGTGTTATGTATTTCAAAATCTACCATGTCACTTTGACACCTTTTTAGTGTGCCAATTCTAGTGCACACTTTTACTCATGATGGTACTTTAGTGCTCATCCATATGACATTTGTGATGTTTCTGACCACAACTAGAACTTATTAATTAGCTTCTAAAGGTTGTCTAGGATAATAATGTTTTAGACAATGGATTTGTAATATTTGTCTAAGTTGAAAAAACATAATCCATCCTTCAAACAATATAAATATTTTGAACCCTCACAAATATTTCTCAATTGACACTCATTGATTCAACTCCATATGAAATCAAGGGTAGCTTGACAATTACTCCAAGCAGTAATGTTTTGGCCCTTGGGTAATCTCTATAGGTTTTGCATAGCATTTTTGCATAAACCTAAAAGCAATGGTTAAATAATTTTTGTGGTCTAAATGAATGATCTCTTCTTCCTCTCTGAACTATGAAATACACCATTCATAACTGGAGAATACCTTACTCCCCTCTTTTGCCAATAGTTGTCTAATATATTGTAGACTGCCATTTGTGGGCATGATATGTCTTCTACAAAAAATGGATGCACTATTCCGACATCTTATTTAATCCTCTATCTTTCATCAATTTTCTTATCCTTTGTACACCATCCCACCTACCCAGTATAGCATAAATGTTTGATAGGAGAACATAGTTTCTAATATTTATAGGCTCCAACTCAAATAGGTGTTCTACCACTTGTTCTCCTAGATCTGTATTATGATGGATTCTACAGGCAACAAGAAAGGCTCCCCATACACTAGAATTTGGATTTAACAACATGCTTTTGATAAATTCATGTGCCTCTTATAGATGCCCAGCCCTACCAAGTAAGTCTACCATAAAATCATAGTGCCCTATGTTGGGTGTGATGTAATAATCTTTAATCATGCAATTAAAGCTTTACCACCCTTGATTAACAAGACCTACATGACTACATGCAGACAAAACAACAGTGAAGGTGACATGGTCTGGTTTCAAACTTGCCTATCATATCTAGAAAAATATTAAGAGTGCATCCTCTCCATGTCTAAGAATAACATACCCAGAAATAATTGTAGTCTATGTGACCACATCTAGTTTAGATGTCTTTTCAAACACTGAGTATGCATCTGGGAGACTCCCACATTTGGCATACATATCTAAAATGGCACTTGTCACAAATAAATCTAAATCAAGACCTCTTCTAATTATGTAATCATGAATCCCCTTGCCCTACTATAGAGCTGCTACATGAGAACATGCAGAAAGAACAATAGTAACAGTGATATTGTTAGGTTGTATACCTACCATTTTTACTTTGCAAAAGAGTTTTAAGCCTCATTACCATACCCATGTTAGGTATTCAATTAAATCATTTCATTCCACAAGGATATATTTCTTTCACACATTTTATCAAATTCATATTTTTCATCTTCCTTATCAGCACACTTAGCATACCCTGTAATCATTACATTGTCTGACACAACATTTTTGTATGACATTTTGTGAAATTCTTGGCATGCAGCCAGAATTGTCCCACATTTGGAATACATATCTACCAGGGAATTACCCATAACAACATCTATACTAAAATTACTTTTTTTAATTATGTGACCATGGATCTCCATCCCCAACATCAAAGATAATAGGCAAGCACATGCAGATATAACACTCAAGATAGTGATGGAATCTGGTTTCATGTACGTCTTTTCCATTTGGTGGAATAGTTTTATGGCCTCACTACAACATCTTTTTTGTGCATAAGATAAAATCATTGCATTCTAGGAGACCAAATCACTTTTAGACATGCTTACAAAGACACGGCATGCAACCTCTATACTCGTACAACTTGCATACAAAGTTATCAGGGCATTACTCATAGAAACATCAAATCCAAGGGCTTCATTTTGGATTATGTAAGCATGTATTCCCTTTAATTTTTGGAGATTATCTAAATAGTCACATGTAAGGAAGACACTCACAATGGTAATTGGGTCAGGTTTCACTCCTGCTAGTTACATTTGACCAAATAGGTCTAAGGAAGTAGTAAAATACTCATTATGTGCATAAACTAAAATAATTGCATTCCAAGAAATTATGTCCCTCTCATCCATTTTGTAAAATACTAGTTTTGCATAATCTATGGCTCTACATTTCAAATACATATCCACAAGGGCATTACCTACAAAAACATCTAACTGAACACTACTTATTACAAAACCATGAATCTCCTTGCCTTGCCACAAACCACAAATAGAGAGAACAAATAGAATGGTTATTGTATTGGGTTTCACACCTAACATTAACATTTGATAAAATAATTGTAAAGCCTAATAGTCATGTCCAATATAACCATAACTAGTAATCATTGCATTCCAGGAAACCACATCTTTTTGATTGATCTCATAAAACACTCAGAATGCATCCCATATCCCCATATATTTTGCATACATGTTTACAAGAGAATTCCATAAAATAACCTCTAATTCAAGTCCACATTTGATACCATAACCATGGACATTCTTACCCAATTCCAAAGTCCCCAAGCAAGTACAAACTTGAAGCATAGTACCAATAGTGACACAATTGGGCATCCCCCTAGATGGCTGCATCTAACTAAAGACCTCCAAGGCCTCATAACAAAACCCATTCTGGGAATAACTTGAAATCATAAAATTTCATGAAACTACATCTCTCTGAGGCATTCTATCAAACATTTGCCTTGCATCCTCAACACTCCCACTACCATATATGCTTACAATTCCCTTTCCTAATCTCAAATCCCACCCAAACCCACATTTAATTACCAAGCCATGAATCTCCTTACCCTTTTATAGAGCAGATACACTAGCACAAGCCTTGAGAACAATAGGAAATGTGAATTTATCAACCCTTACCCCTTTTAATTTCATTATGCTAAACAATTGAAGTGCCTCTTCAGAGTACCCATGCATGGCATATACCCTTAACATGGAATTCCATGAGATTAAGTTTAATTTATATATTCTGTCAAAGACTGACCTAGTATTCATTGGGATAAAGCATTTGGCATACATGGTTATGAGTTTTTTAAGTAGGAAAGTATTTTTCTCAAAATTATTGCTAATAATTTGTGTATGGATTTGCTTACCTTCTTCCAAGCCATTTGCATTTGCACAGGTTTGTAATAGAGAAGTGTATGCTTCCCAGTCAACTATAATGCCATGTTGGTTTGTGAAATCCAAGAATTTTAGAGTTTTTAAAAACTAATCATCCTTACAAAGGGTGAAAATGGACTCTTTTTGGAGTATTTTTGTGAGGAGTAGATGAATTGGATAAGTGATGACAGAGGCACTACAGTTTGTATGGGAATGCATGAGTTTGAGAAATAAATTTAGCTTTTTGTGATGGACTATTTCCATCCACCATTGCAACATATTGAAAAGAGCTGGGAAATTATGTTTAGCAACATTTTGAATAGGCCACAAAAATAAGTATCAAATAAGCATCCCAATATGCAATTGTTGTAACATGGTATCCTTCTCTACAATTGAGAATAATCCACATAATTAAAATGTCACTGAGGATATGCTACTATTATATGATAAGTTGATTTATCATAAGCTTGGTCCTCAGCTCCAAACAAGAGAAGTGTATTATTAATAAATGACTTTCAGAATACAAATATTTATAAACATAATAAATGAATTTTAGAACATAAATATCCATAAACATACACATATAAAATAACAAATCAGAGCTAATTAACTTGCCCTTACAACGGTGGTTGATTGGTAAAGTACCCAGTAGATCCCATGTTTGAGCCTCCCATGCCATTCAGAGTTGACTCTTTAGGTGGGGTATTGCTTCCTATGGATCTAGAATATTCCTTCATATCAAAAAATCACTAGTTAAGAATAGTCATCAAAATTTGATAGTGGAAATTAAGGTTTTATGATAAGATTATGAGAACCTTGACAACTTACTTTGAACAAAAGGCTTCATCCACATTGTCAGGTTTTATTTTTGAGCATCATAATTTTAATGAGCATAGTGTTGAGAAGTGTCTCACATAGAAAAACGTATTTTACCACTATGTTATTAGATCTAGCATTAGTTCACATCGATAAGTGAGAAAATAAATTTCTTCTCCAAGCCATAATTTGGTACCTAAACCTTAAAATGATAAGGGAAATGATGTGATTTGGGGCTTGCATTACACCAAATAACATTAGAGCTTCCTTAACATTTGTTAGAATCCTTAATTGTGTACAATATTGAAAGCAACACTTCAGTAATTATAGTAATTTATTAGCCAAGTAGTCCCAATACAATGTAATGTGTTGTTAATGTGAACTTCGGTGCTACAATAGATACTCTCTAAATATTTGCTTGGTTCCTCTAAATTTCTTGTAAATTATCAATAGATTATTTTGAACAATAAATATTGGATGCTTTTTAGATGATCTCTAGATGCCTAAATGCATTAATATGCTTTTGTAATTATAGATGTCTAGTATTCAGCTTAGGACTCTATTAGTTCACATATTGGCATCAAATGGTTGAAAAAATAAACAAGATGAGAACACAAAACACCCATAACAAACCAAGATCACCCAAATCCCCAAAATATACTAAGTGGAGATCAGGTATCTAAAAAGGGTCAGTTCATTGTTAGTGAATAAAACCAAAATAATTGCATGACCATGACACTTTGCCTAATCCCTAGGATTGTGAAAGGTCAAAATCAAGATAAATCAAGTAGAAATAAAATAAACACAATATACCTTCCTTAGATATTCTTTTTCTTATCAGTTTGAAGAGGATTGTGTTGGTCTTGTAAATGAGAGATCTTTAGCAATGTTGATTTCATGTGTAGATAAAATTTCTCCTTATCTACTCTTGGCTTGGCTAGAAATTGGCATGAAAATATTGAAGCTCTAGTATTATTTTAACATGGTAAGTTTAATTCATGAGATCTTGTCTATAATGGCCAAAAACCCTTATATTTATAGACTTTTGATTTGAATGTGAGCCATTGATCTAAGATCAAGATCAACGGTTGAGAGGGAATCCTCAAACTCATGATTGCACACATGGACTGTGTAAGAAACTCAATTTAAGACCTTTTTGGAGTGTGGAAGGAAGTTTGGAAGAAAAGTACAATGATACCTCTTTTGGAATGTGTCATAGACTATGTTATATATGAGTGTATAAGAGACTCTCTAAAAGGTGTAAGAGTGTGTGTAAATAACTAAGATACCACCTTGCCCACTCTCTATTCCATTCCATTGACTTGCCTCTATGATGTCACTAAAGTGAGGTAATAAAACAATTTTGAATTAGGAAAATAGGATAATTCAAAATTCTATGAAATTTCCTATTAGAAGAAGATTAGTCTTGATTAAGTGGGATTAATCAATAATTAGAATAATGTGTCACTTTTAATGTTCTTTTATGAATCGAATATTCATTTAATTGTCATGTGATAATACTTGCAAAGGGCCAATTTAATTCAGGCTACTCTTGATAAGATTAATTTTGTGATATGATCCATTACCCCAATTAGGGATATGTCATTGTGATCTCAGATTAAATAGGTAATTGTGGAGGTAAATTAGATCAACTTATGATTTTTGGTTAAATTTGTATGTGATTGTGAAAATCCATTTCGATTGCACTTTAGACATGAAAGTGGTTAAAATAGAGTGTCAACATTTTGCCCCTATTTGATAAGGTATTGAGAGACACAAGTCATAGTAATTTCTTTTCAAATAATGAAAAATTTGTTCATAAGACATTGGATAATGCTTGAAGAATGATGTGTTCATATTTTGCTAACTTTTTGAGCTAATGGATTCAAATTTATGCCCCAAAGGGTGCTTGATACCCTAGATGCCCCCTAGAGGGAATGGGTAGAGAATAATTTAAAATGAATAGGCCCTCAAAATGAATAAAACACATGATTTATAGGTAAATAGGTCAAAAAATGAAGAATGTAAGAGAAAATAGGACAAAAAATGACCAATGGAGCCAAAAATGGTCCTCTGACGAAGAATAGAATGGGAAGGAAGAACATGGAGTAAAATTTCAAATTTAAAGCTTTATATTCACCCATATGAGTAAAAACTATTCATTTTTACCCTCCCCTTAAAAATAAAAATATCTAGTTTTACACAAGAGATTATAGTGAAGAATCGCTCCTTGTGTGCAATAAAGACACCTTAGTGACTAGATCTAAGAGTATAAATGGCCACCATAGGATGGGAAACCAGTAAGTAGAATCCTCCCTAATAAATTTTATCATTTAATAACATTTATGGATAGGTTTAGGTAGGTTTGTGGTGAATCCATTGATTTCATGGAAAAGGAAATTGACGATTTAGCTATAAAAATTTGTGAAAATGGCATGAAAAATGACAAAAACACCATAGAATTGGTTAAAATGCTAATAAAATAGTAGTTTCACCCAAAATGGTGAAAACTCCAAGAAATATGGGAAATTCTAATCAACAAAAATGCCAAAATAGTGAAACCACCAAAAGAAATGACAAATCACCAACAAATGGTGACAACATCAGACAAGGCAAATTGGGTTAGGAGAGAGATTAGGGTTGTTCAAAAAATAAGTGTTTGAATGGTCTAAGTAGATAATATATGAGGATGATGTTTTCTTCATGCATAATAGATTAGATTTATCCTATATAGCTTTCAGCTAGATTTGATTGTTGATAGATTTAATGATTTATGCTATCATATGTATGTTTGTAGGAGTGACTTGATGACTTGATCATGCATGTGAGGTGTCTCATTGCTTGTGGATGAGGTAAATATAGAATAAGGAGATGTCCACATTATTAGAGACCCTTGGTTTACTACATGTTTCCCATATATCAGTGATTAGAGTGGATAGGGTATACTCATCTCTTCTCTAACCCACTGGTAGATGAGGAGTTTTATTACTCTGACATTTCTTGTTAGATCTCTAGCACTTGAATTTTTATTTTACATTTGACATTATGTATCATTATTATTAATGAATCATGATAACATTGGATGCCATAAGGGTAATAAATCGATTTAAAATGCAAAAGTAAATAACTTAAGATCAATATATTAAGAAATCAATACCTAAGTGTAAAACATAATGCAATAAACCAAGATTAGGTTAGGTATACATATTTACAACTCAATAACATGATGTAATCACCTAAAAATGTCACTTGAGTGCTAAGATTGCTACTTGAGACAACCCATCTCTAGCTTAGCCCTAGACCTATCTTAAGGCCTACTTAGACACTTATCCAACCTTCATATGGGATACATACATTATTAAACATCCCTAAATCAGTCCCAAACCTTCATCTTAACAATCTAGCCCTTAATGCCTTAGGTTTTTCCACCTAGACACTAGTGCCATGAAATAATCCCCAAAAAAAATTTGGTAGTTACTTCTTTTTTAGAGTATGAAGAGACATTGCATGCAGGGCTCAAATATAACCTGATGATGTGAGATAACATCATAATGGATTGCTCATTAGGGTGTTCATAACCAACACTCTATCAACCAACAATATACACTCAACTAAGATTAAGTCATCAATAAATAGTTTAATATGGGAGTGCATCCTCACTAAGGAGTATATAGTTTAGGGTATATCGGCATACGTGAGTATACTGATAGACTCCAAACTCTATAAAAATACCGATATCTCCCAACAATAGGACCATTTAGTGGTTAGTTAACCATACTCAAATATCATGATCATCTAATAGAGTCCTATTGAATATAATAGCTACTCCTTGATGTAATTGTAGCTATTGCATATGTAATAACAAGGAGTATTAGAGAAAAAAAACCCTAGCACTTAACTAAAAGTTGAATCCAAACATGATATAAGGTTTGAAATAAGATATTGTTTAAGGTAATATATATCAACCCTTAAATCATTGAATCATTAGATAGGAAGGATGTCCCAAGAATGTCCTCATTTACATCCATATGGATCAGAATTCTTGAAAAATTGACCAACTAGCATGAGATGCCCAAATAATTACCAATGTAACCAATAATAGACTAGGAAAATCTATAGTGATACTCATCAAGATTCCTTAAATCAAATCTCAAACTTGTAGTCAAGGCACCATACACCTCCTTCAAATATTTTAAGGCACGTTTAGCTCTTGGATAATAATAATCCCATAAACTGAGAGAGAGAATTGATATCAAAAAATTCTTATGGGTAACTTTACCATTATGAACAATGAATCCAATTACATCACTTAGTCTTAAGTGAGTATTATAAAAAGTCAAGGAGAAAGCATGAGTTGGTTTTCCCATACATAAAATCCTTCATACTAGCATTATCCAAATAGAGTACAGTTGCATTATTGCTCTTATTAATAAGGAGTGGTAGTCAATGATCACTTCAGGACTTAATCACAAAGCAATATGAAAATGTGTACAACTACAATATTCCTTGTTAATAATAATTTCCACATTACCATAACACAATATGGTGGTAATATATTCTTTCTAGAACTTGAAATATTAACATGGCATAGTCAATGCCCATATAAAATCAATTTCTACACTTAATTACTTAAGTAATAAGTGTACCAAATCAAGTTCATTATATCAGAATGAATAACTTTTAGACCTTGAAGTATGGACACCATATGCCAAAAAAATTGAAAACATACTAATATGATTGCTAAATGAAAGTGAATATTGAATGAACTTTCCTTGAATTGCAATTATATAATTAGCACAATTTTGACAATATAATATTTTGTTCATTTCTTTCTAACTTAAGAAGTATCCACTTGCAATAGAGAGGAGAGAGGACATAGTTTTATTTAATCCTAAATTAATTCTAGATGTTTGTCTTAGCCATGTCTGGTTACCAATGTCATGTATATGAAAAATAACTTAATGCAGGTCTAATTAATTTGTAGCCTCATTAAGCCAAGGTAAGATATCTATCATAAATGATAAATCACCTGTATCTCATTTAATTACTTTAAGAAATCAAAATGGCTATGCATGCAAATCAAAAGTGTAGCATATGTATCTTAAAGCTTGCATAGAATTTATATTTCCACATGACCAAGATTAACAACTTCACAGATGTTCATAACTCTTTTACTTAAATTAGTATACATGATGTACATAAACTGTTGTAGGCATTAGCTCAACCAGTGATTTCAAGAGGACAATTAACATTTCTAATTTCTAGTTTTCCCAATTAATATAATCACAACTCCTCATGGGAAATATCAAAATTTCATCATAATAATAAAGGTAACAATGTTACATTTGAAAATCAAACTAGAATAATAATTCACCAAAGTAATACACTTTTTTCAAACCTAACTCAGCCTACATAGCATTCCATATAGATTCCACCTCAAGACCAATATACATCTTTATTTAAACTACTGTAATCTAATTTATAGTTTTAATATAACCACATAAATTTATTAAAACAACCAAGATCCAAAATTAAGCATGCTTTTCCCTTCAAGGAAAAGTACTCTTCATGTCCAAAATTAACAAGAGTAAAGACATCCATATAGTACACTTCTGTATGCCAAAATGTAGGAATACAACATTCATAAATATGAATCAAGAAGGATTAGATCAAGAACACTATTGCTCATATTGATTCATCTATCATTAATTAATAGTAGAAACAAAAAGATTCTAATTTCATAATGTAATTACAAGAGTACAATTACTATAGCCATACAACAAGAATGGGAAATCAGAATTACATAATAGAGTCAATGAATATTTGATACTTGTGCATTGTGATGCTACCTTGTATTACATTATGCATCACCATACATGCGTATCACTTCAAAGTGTTAAAATAATGATACAACACCATAATTTATGATACATGACTCATAACACAATCATAATAATTAACTACATCAATGAAAACTATTGTAATCATTTCTAAGCACCAACAAATATAAAATACATTAAACATGCTAGAACAATCAACCACAAGTGTAGAAATACATATCAGTAGGGGATAATTACTCCATCCATAATATGACAAAATTTTAAGGTTCAGTCAGATGATCCCATCTATCAGTGGCCTTGACCACCCTAATCATCAGCTAGATGGTAGAATCAAACATCTAGGTTTTATCGAGAAATTATGAGCATACAAGTGACATAAGCCATGTTCCTCATTACAACTATTAAACACTCAATAAAGAAAATTAAAAAAAAAATATAATCACAAGTTCAACATAATAACCAATACCAATAGGAAATAATATCCCTTTTAAACACCAAAGTTTCAAACGAGACTGGGAATACAACATTCACTAAAGGAAGCATAAAAGTTTTGCCCAACCTTTTATTATCAGCTTCAAACTTAGGAAGGTAAATTTAGAGATAAATCTGAGTTCATGAATTCTAAGCCTTAATTCTTGAATTTCAAGTGATATTACGTTGTTCAAAATTTCTCATGCCACCTCTATTGTACATAATAAGCATAACTGATAACCAACTCGATGATCTTAACAGAGTAATCATATTCAAAAATAAATTTAGATTCAAGACAAAAATCAATGGAATATGGTTGAGTCTGAGAAGGTGTAGTTCACCAATCTCTAAGGTGAACAAATACAACCAACAAATGATTACCAAATCAACACCCCACAACCCATAGGCATTTAAAATTTAATAAAACCATTAACGGGGTTTACACCATGTTCCATGGTCAAGATAAAATTATAAAGGGCAGCCTAAAGAAAATTAAAGAGGCTAAGCTCAACCAATAATAAAATCCTAAATCATCAGCATATAGTCCAAATATATTAATAATTATAAAATAAATTGATATTCTTGATAGTAAAAAATATGCACCCATAACATGACCAAAAAAAGGGGTGAACCACCAGGCAATAAAAATCCAACATCAAGCATGGGATACAATCCATTACATCAATTGAAGGTACATATTAAGTTTTAAATAATTATAATGGCCTCCATAAACTCTTAAGAAATCAACATAAAATATACAAACATGAAAATCATACTCCAATGTTAATCGACCTAGTTGGGTTTAATTAGGGCATCCAACCATACCCAAACTGCTAAATAAAAACACTGTATAGATTTGCCAAAATACCAATCCAAGGTGAAAATTATACCAAGCCATGCCACTAAATCCATGTACACAATACAATGAAAACTCATAAAATCTATGGGGAATTGATAATGATTAAAAGCCACTTGCAAGTGCCCATTTGGGTTTAAAAATATTCAGAATTTGGTATTCAATGGTACCCTGCTCAATAGGGATCTAAATTTAACCTGTATTAGGTATAACCCTAGAACTATGTTTTCATAAAATCATTCAAAAATTTAAGTTTTAGTCCACCCAACAAGGGTGACTTATTTTCATCAAGAAATATGGTGCCAATTCATCCCAAAGACATCATAAAAGGCATAATTGATTTAATCGATTTATATATACCAACATGGGTTTATTGTGAAGTCTTTTGACTTCACCATGAACCCATATGGTATGTTTATATAGAATCAAAACTCCATAAACAAAAAAAACACATATCATCCATATAAAATTCAAAACATCACTTACTTGTAGGAAAATGCATATTGGTAGGGGGCAAGTTACTCATTTGATTTCTCTTTTCTTTGCACACCATAGTCTTCCTGAATACCATGAGGACTCGAGACTTCTTCATAGCCAATCCTGGATCTTTCCCTAACTCCCATGTGTATGGGAATAATACCGTGACCTATTTAAAACATTCTCCCCCTTATAAATCCTTATGCCATGTTTCTTGCTTAGGGTTTTATCCCAAGTAGGGAGCTCCTTCCTATCAATTTTTTTTCCAAACAGTGAAAGCAAAAAAGTGGAAGCATTGGGGATCCATACCCCCAATAAAATCTACAACCACCTCTAATAATGTCTCTCATCAAATTTTTTGACTCTTCTCAAACCTTCAACCAAAATTACTAAGGCACCAAGTCAAAATACACTAACAAGCCAAGACATCATTATCATAAAATCTAATCTTTTTCAATGAAATAATACATTCATCTTATGCTCAAGGAAGTTAATGGATCCACATTGAGGTATAACCATACCAAGGAACCCACTTCAAATATTATAATACCATGACTAAGTTCCAAGGGTCAAACAATTAAATACAAAGGGGAGGAAGTGAAAATCTAAACCAAAAATGTCAAAGAGATCCCATATGCAAACACACACAAAATTAAATTTGAACATGTGAGATAAACAGAGACAATTAATAATATCCCAATAACTCATTAAATCCAATTAAGGAATAAGTGTGAATGATGACACAAGATAACACACACACAATAATAAGAAAGATAATAAAAGATGAAGCAACCACATTAAGAAGGACCCAATATGACCAATGGCTATAATTGTCACATGTTATTTTACCTGTCAGCACCAATCCTAGCTACACATAAACTTTTCTCATTATTTTTCTAGTGATCAAAATCCACCACCAAGCTTAACTCACTTGACATATTCCTACAAACATCGAATAGAACATCAACATCATCTACTCAAGGAATAAATATCAATAATAATAAAATTTGATATGTATAGAATATGAAACATGGCATTAGTGAATTAAGCATATGCATCCATGACAATAATTAACCAGTCATAACAAATCAATCATGATAATCAAAATCATAACATTTAAGTCATAATAATCAATTGTAATAATAAGTATAATTTCAACTAGAGCCAAGCTAAACCTACTGAACCAATTTGTCTATAACAATTGTAATGCACTGTTTGGTAGGGTTATAACATCTTCCCCCTCTTAGAGAGGATCCATCCTGGTGACTATTTAGCAACCAGGGAACATGTTGCTTGAAGAGACTCTATAATTCTTTTTGTAAAATGTTCCACTACGCAACCACCCATAGTTAAGTTTCTAATAAGGGGTGTCTACCCTTGGAATTTTACCATAGCTTTCCCAAGTATTGTCATGTTTGTTATGTACTTTCACAACCCAATAGTAAAATCCATTATAAATATAACCAACTTACTTATCAGCATAACATGAGGGTGTAACACTCCACCAAGTAGGAGATATTTAGCCTTATTTGTTAAAATTCCAAATACTATCATAAATAAAACCATGCCTTAATTTAAATCAAGACATTAGAAATTTTTTATTGGCTCACGTCTCATTTTTGTGACACCAAGAATAATAATGGGGAGATAAATAAGCTATTACAATACTAGATGTCCATACATATCCCAACTCAGGGCATAATTTATGTTTTTATGACTCATAGGCCATTTATTTCTAGTCTAAAAAGTTATTTACAACATTGGTAATAGGCCTACCAGCCCAAACCTGCTCTTAATTAAGCATAGATCATTGGTATGCCAACATTTTAATCATAACTCTTCTGAGACTACCAAAACATTAGCAACCTAAATAGATGTG
Organism: Torreya grandis; assembly: GCA_037957365.1. NCBI lineage: Eukaryota > Viridiplantae > Streptophyta > Pinopsida > Cupressales > Taxaceae > Torreya > Torreya grandis. Next base: position 26,394 of record JARHVA010006507.1, on the reverse strand, counting down.
TCTTTCATCTATTCTGGTAAAATTAGGTATCCCCTAACCATGGTGATCGAATCTTCACCTCATTATTTGATAACAAGAGGGCTTTTGGTACCTTTTAAGCAAAGTTTTTATAATTGTTAGCTCATACAAGATGAACACATTCAATTTTTTTAAATTTTGGATATGTATTCAGGATCAAAATTTTTGATAGTGACAAAGTTTTTATCTAATCATTCCTCTTATTATGAGGAGACATTATCAAAAAATTTACAACTAATTATGACAACATTTGTAATAGTACAATCCAACCATATTCCATCATAATCTAGAATCTAAATTAGTGATTTCCACAACACACATTATGCCTTGCACATAACTTTATCAACATTATTTACATAATATCAATAAAAGATAGTAACTCATAATGTATGGTTACTTTTAATTCAACAATCACCATTCATGGGTTATGTAGCATCCTACACCAACCACACTGAACTTCAGAGAAGCCATTCCAAGCATCACATGCAACTTCAAAGATTACAACATGCTCTCCACAAATTTGTGATCTCACAAGATGATTCTGGGGATCACAATCCCATAATTGTTTTGCACTTACTTCTTGGTAGCATTTAGAAGTAATTAAGATTCTAAAACCTACCTGATTATGACTTACATTGCTCCTTTTGAGCATATAATCAACATACATTCTAGTCATTCTTTCAACAAATCGTAATATTCATTTTAAAATATTTATTCTAGGTATACACAAAATAATACCTTTCTTACAACATGGTTATTCCAATCGGCCAAACACATATTGTGGTCTAAAAAGTAATACCTTATTATTTTTGCATAAAATTCCAACTTATAGGACCTGTTGTTAATCAGAATTGCACCCTTGTGAAGGTAGTTTTAGGTCTTCACAATCTACTAAAACATGGAAACAATCTTAGACTATGGGTGACCTAATTAGTGGATTGAATCTCTAGATTGTAAGGTCTAGCTCCCTTTGGTGTATTAATTAGGATATTTTATCTATGCTACAAAGTACTGAGAAAAGAGATAGAAACTTGAATAAAAATCCTATCTAATGATGGTGATACACCTATATTTTTTATTGATCCACTCAATTTGAGATCCTAAGAATAGTGATTTAGATAAGAAAAGGGCTAAAATTTCAACTCCAATTGACCAATATGCATAAGTATTTCATGAAAAGGTTTTATCTGGTAATCCAAGCTTGAGGGAAATGAAAGAATAGGCCTAATTTAAGGCACTAACTAGTAACTTATATCCACTATAAACTCAGCCAAAAGACATCAAACACAGAACATGACCTGCATAAACTGATCAACTATGCTGCTAGGTAAGAATCAAGACTTGATAAGGAAGATAAATTCTGTCACTTATGCAAATCACTGACATGAATACACTATACCAACATTCTATAAAATAAAAACAATCCTATTAATCTAAAAAAAGGTTAAAAACTTAGTCTTTAGCATAGTTTGATCTTGCCCAAAGAGGGATACAATTCAAGGCTAAAAGACCAACTTATATAGAAAAAGATACAACAACCAAGAGGTTGACACTAAAAATAGAAGAAGAGGTCAACTCAGTCTAACTTGTGTTATTTTAGCCTTCAAATAAAATATATTTTTGTCTTATGCCTTGCATGAAATCTCTTTGGCATTGAAAATGATGAAGAGTCCAAGATTGAGTCTAACTTTCATCATGAAAAATGATACGCTAATCTCCAGATATAGACTCATCTTAAAATACCCAAAACATGATAACAATCTCCTTTGCATAAAATCAATGCCAATGCTAAACTTAGAATTCCATTTGAACTATTGGAAGTGTTGAAAACCTACACTAGATAAACAAGATCACATGCATAAAATCAATGCCATGTTGGTGTTTGAAGGGATGAGGTGGACCCAAGTTTGACAAGTCAAACTCTTGCATAGAAAGCCATGCCACAATATTCAAAGGAATCTACCTGTTGATTAACCCTGAAGCTGAGTCAGATTGTTGAATGCATGAGATGACTAGGAGATAATCCTGACTTCAACAAATAGTCAATTGAAGCTTTGACCAATCAACTATAAATAGCCTTTGCTTGCATGGATGATGAGAGGTGCATTTAAATTGAACTCCTTGTTAGCTCTTTGCCTTTCATTCTCATCTCTTCATATTATGTTCATGTATTCTTTCTATGTTGTTTTATGTTTTTATCTTCATCTATTCCCTTTAGCCTTTATCTCTATTTCTTCCCATGGAATTTTTTTGGGCTTTTGTTTGGTCCTTATTTCTTTAGACAAAATGTTTGAGCTTTTTCCCTTTAGACCTTTTTTCTTTCATTTCCTTTGGAAATCTTGTTTCTACCCATTTCCTTTCCTTTGGCCTTTGGCTTGAACCATTCCTTCCTAAATTTACCTTTGGGGTTTTCAAGATAGCCCTTCGAGATTATAAAGTGTCTTTTTCAAAGTGTCCACTTGCTTCATTCATTTCTTTCAAACAAAAAGTCTAAAGGAATTGTTTCCTTTTCTTGATAATGACTTTCTCGAAGGGAAAGTGTCCTTCGACATTGTTGGAAGTGAATTTTCTTGAAGGGACCATACCCTTTAGGATTCTTGTCAATGTTTCCTTTGGATAAAAGTTTGAAGGAATTGTTTCCTTTGGGATTTTTGTTAAGGACTTTATCAAAATGAAAAGCTCTTCAGGATTTCTCAAAATGAACCCTTGGACTTTTTCAATGTGCCCTTCAACCTTCTTTCTTAAATAAAAATCCCTTCAAAATCTCTATAAGTGACCCTTCAAAAGTATTGCAACGTGACTTTCCCAAAGGGAAAGTGCCTTTTGGGTTTTTTGTAATGGACCTTTTAGCCTTTCTGAACTACCCTTTGGGATTTTCGACAAGGCCTTCAAAATTTCCAAGTGGACTTTTTTGAAGGGAAAGTGCCCTTTAGGGTTCTCAAAAATGTCCCTCAACCTTTTTTAACATGACTTTACCGAAGGGATAGTGACTCCTCAGATAAATTGTAAAGGTCCTTTCTGGACACTTTGAAATGAACTCTTCCAAAAGAGCCCTTTGGACTTATTTTGATGGTCCACTTACCCTTTGGATTTCTTGTAAAGGACCCTTACAAAAGAAAAATACCTTTATACTTTTGCAAATAGTCCCTTGGAAAAGTTGACTTGCCCTTCGAAAAACTAAAGTGTCCCTTCAGATTTGTTTTATAGACCATTTTCTTTAGACAATTCCTTCAGAAAATTTGCAATGGTTGACCTGAAAGGAAAAGAGCCCAATTTTCCTCTGTGAAATAATCTTTGAAAAAATTGTAGAGGCCTTTGGAATTTTTTAAAAGGACTTCAAGATTTTTTAAAATAAACTTTTTCAAAATTAATAAACCCTCCCGAAACTTTGAAATGATATTTGCCCTTTTGAGAATAACCTTTCTTCTTGTAAGCTCGAAGTCCTCTTTAGAATTTGCTCCTTTCAACTGCTCTAATCAACATCTATTCTTTCCTATAAATAACAAGACAAGTGAAATAAAACCCCTTAAATCACCTAGACAACCTTAAGGCCTGTTAACCATGGATTTTCAAGGATATCTTAGGACCAATTATTGAGCTCTAAAGACAAAATGGCATTGCAAATTTTTAAATGGAAAGGGTGGCAATTTGATTTATGGGGTCAAAATTATCAACATTCTGGTGACTCAATTGGGAAGCATGCCTGCTATGCTTGAGAACTCAAACCATAAACATGATATCAAACCCCTAAAAAAAAAATTTTGGTCCATGACTAAAAATCTCTTTTAACCTAATATGAGATAACCTTCATCCCTCAAAATAAGAAGAGAATCACACAAAAATAGGAAAACTAACTAAACAAAGCAACTATGCAAATAATGCACTTACTTGGGACATAACATAATAAACTAATGTGATTGAACAACACTTAAAGGAAAATAAACTAACAAGGAACCTAGCTAATCATGACAAAGCATGATCCACCTAGATTAAAAGGGAAATTCATAAACTCAGTCACTCCAAGAGATGATATAAGTTACAAGGTAGGATGTTTATTAATCATAACCTTTGATAAGGCATTTTTCTTGTCTATCAACTATATTAGCACCTCAAATGAGTCATCAACAATAAACCAGTCACCAACAAAGACAAACTCATCAAGTACTTCTTGATTTTTTTCATACTATTTATCATCTACCACCTTCTCAAGTGATATCTCATCTATGCATTGTTCTTGAGTGACCACATCCTTCTTATCGACTGCTATAAGTTCATTTAGTTCTTCAAGAAGCTTTGAATAGGAAACCCAGTCTATATTATGATCTTGAATAGGTGGTTCCTGATCAAATTTCTCATAAACATGCTCTTCAATAGGCAACATATCCCTACAAAGCTCTTCAATCTCTTATGCAGATTCAAGGTACAAGTACCAATCATATTTTTGTTCCTCATTTTGATCTATTTGAATAGAATCAACTTGAAATCTATATGGATCCTTCTTAATAAGAGATACCTATAACTCATTTATGACTTTAATTTGCACCAAATCCTCTTGGAGATCCTCCACATCAAGATCAACCTTATCATTCTTAACTATAATTCGATTCTCAACAATAAACTTAAGTGAAGTATCAATGTGAAACTCTTCATCAAAAATACCTGAAGCATCCTCTTCAAACTTTGTAAAAACTTGATCTATAGCTGCAACCTCTTTTTCAATTTTCCAGAGTACAAGCTCCTCTTCAAGAAGGGAGATGGTGGGAGGGTGATAAAATTCATTTATTTGAGATGGAAAATGAAGCATGGGAGGTTGATCATGATCAGATTTTGGAATCTGGAGGATAATGGAATTATCTAAGGATTTTTGGAGAGGAGGGAAAGATAAACTCTTAAAGACCTTTGTATTATGTTCCTTCCACTTGGCCATTACCTCATCAAAGTTTGGAATATCCTTGTCCTCATGGACAACTTGTGCTTGAGAGATGAGTGCTAAATAAAGGAGAATATAAGAAGGCTTAACCTCATGAATAAGCTCTTAAATACAACTAGGAATCTCACTTGGCACACACTGGGCATGGTTAAGAACTTCATGAGAATAAGTAACACAAGAACCCTTTGTAGACAAGTGATTTAACTTGATTTTTAACCTCTCCCAAGCCTCCATCTTCTCCAATACAAGAATACATAACTCATTTATTTCTTTTGGATCATTGGACACATTTTGAAATAGACCATTCACTTCATCATACTGAGAATTTGAATAAACTTTTCTTTCATATGCTAGTATTTTGAGCTCTATTTTGTTTCTTCTTTCTTAAAGACAAGACTACTCACATGCAACATCATAGCCATATGGGAAAGATGAAATCTGGTCTTGAGATTGATATGGCTCACAAAGAAGGTAATAATCATGCTTTTGATAATAAGGATCATGAGAAACTTGATAAGGCTCAACATAGCTTTGATAATACTCCTGATAAGGCTAATTAGGCTCATAAAGAGGCTCATAAGTATCATAATAAGGCTGGTATGATTCATCATAGGGATGATAAGGAAACATAACATAGAAATTATCTTCATACGCAACCATCAAAACTCATTCATGATAATGTAATAAGAATATACTTACATAGAAATCATACCTAGACTATTATAAGCAACTGCTTAAGTTTGGAATCACCAAATACTTCATGAAGAACACTATTGCAACTACAATCTCATCAAGATGGGCTCCAATGTGTCCCATTGAGCATGCCAAAAACTATAATCAATCAAACTTGTACCCCTTTAAAGGTAGTTTTAGGTCTTCATAGTCTACTAAAACATGAAAACAATCCTAGGCTGTGGGTGACCTAATTAGTGGATTGAATCTCTAGATTTTAAGGGCTAGGTCCCTTTGGTGTATCAATTAGGATATTTGCTCTATGTTATAAACTACTGAGAAAAGAGAAAGAAACTTGAATGAAAATCCTATCTAATAATGGTGATACACTTGTATTTTTTATTGATCCACTCAATTTGAGCTACTAAGAACACTAATTTAGACAAGAAAAGTGCTAAACTTTCAAATCCAATTGACCAATATGCATAAGTATTTCATGAAAAGGTTTTATCTAGTGATCCAAGCTTGAGGGAAATGAAAGAATAGGCCTGATTTAAGGCACTAACTAGCCACTTATATCCACTATAAACTTAGACAAGAGACATCAAACATAGAACATGACTTGTATAAATTGATCAACTATGCTGCTAGGTAAGAATCAAGACTTGACAAGGAAGATAAATTCTATCACTTATGAAAATCACTAACATGAATACACTATACCAACATTCTGGAAAATAAAAATAGTCTTATTAATCTAAAAAAGGTTACAAACTTAGTCTTTCATAGAATTTGATCTTGCTAAAAGAGGGATATAATTCAAGGTTGAAAAGCCAATTTATATATAAAAAAAGATACAATAACCAAGAGGTTGGTGCTAAAAATAAAAGAGGCCAACTCAGTCTAACTTGTGTTATTTCAACCTTAAAATAAAATCTATTTTTATTTTATGCCTTGCATGAAAGCTCTTTGGCATTGAAAATGATGAAGAGTCCAAGTTTGAGTCAAACTTTCATCATGTAAAATGCTACACCAATCTCCAGATATAGACTTAGCTTGAGCTGCTTGAAACATAAGAACAATCTCCTTTACATGAAATAAATGCTAATGTTGTGTTAGGAACTTGGAGTACAATTGATTACTTTTGTATAAGAAACTAAACATGAAATTGAACCAGAAGTAATAAGTAACTAGAAATTAGAAACAACAAATAGTAGGAGATACAAGAAACAACCAATCTTGTATTAAACTCTTCCAGAATACAATAAAGAAATCTCACTCTTCCCACACCTCTTGGGTGTACAGTATTTCTCTCAAGAGTTCTCTCTCTCAATCAATTACAATCAACTCAATAACCGAGTTGTTATTCCCTCACTTCAACTGATCTTCTTGATCTTGCACCTTATAGATCTAATTGACCTTGCTTACTTTCTTGCTTACAATACATTCCCCATGGGTCTCTTAAATAGGATCCAAGGCATACAATAATTAGAAACATAGACTCAAGACTAAAATTAGTCTTTACATGCAAACACTCTGTCCTCCTAAAATTAGACCAAATCTAATTTTATAAACGCATGCAAATGCACACACAGGTGACCGACGCCAGTCGCTATCGGTCTACATATGACCGATATCAACTGATCCCTAACCGATGTCATTCAGATCTGATCCATGCCTGACCAATGTCGGTGATACTATCGATGCTAGTTACTGGCTAAGCCCAGCAACCTCCACATTTGCATAATAGTGAAGCTTTTAGCTCCACAACTTAACAATCTCCCACTTGGAGATAAACAGCGGCACCTGTACCTATACAATAACATCCTTTGTCTTGTTTCTCTAGCTTATTTCTCCCTCTTCAAGTTCAATCTTGAAGACCAACAAAAGTTGAATGAAGATTCAACTTCTCCTTTGTTACCAGCTTTGTTAACATATCTATAGGGTTCTTATCTGTATGGGTCTTTTCCAGCTTCAACTGTCCATCCTCCAATACTTGTCTAATGAAGTGGTACCTAAGTTGTATATGTTTGGTTCTTGAATGAAAGGTTGAATTCTTTGCCAAATGAATTGCACTTTGACTATCACTGTACAATCTGCAACTCTCTTGCTCCTTTCCCAACTCTTCCATGAACCGTGTCATCCATATCATTTCTTTGCTAGCCTCTGTGACTGCAATGTATTTTGCCTCTGTAGTAGACAGGGCAAAAACCTTCTACAACTTTGAAATCTAGCTAACTGCCATTCCACCAATAGTGAACACATATCCTGTGGTGCTTCTCCTGCCATCTGAGTCACCTACCATATCTGAATCTACATACCCATGTAGAGAAGTGTTTGACCTTACATAACATAAATACCTATTGTTGGTCCCCCTCAGATATCTGAGAATCCACTGAACTAATTTCTAGTGTTTCTTTCCTGGATTGGCCATAAACTTGCTGAAAACTCCCACTGTTTGGGCAATATTAGGTCTAGTACATACCATTGCATACATTAAGCTCCCAACTGCTGAAGCATATGGAACTTTGCTCATGTACTCAACCTCATCATGTGATTTAGGACACTGTTCTTTGCTCAACTTGAAGTGTCCAGCCATAGGTGTGCTTACCGATTTTACATCCTACATATAGAACCTCTCCAACACCTTATTCACATAATCCTCTTGAGACAAAATCAGCCTGTGATTTTTCCTGTCTCTCTTAATACTCATGCCAAGGATTTTCTTTGCTGCTCCTAAATCCTTCATGGAAAATATGTGAGCTAATTTTACCTTTAGCTCAGTAATTACCTGCATGTGTGAACCTGCAACAAGCATATCATCTACATACAACAATAGGATAATATAACTACCATTATCCAATCTGGTAAAATAAACACAATGGTTAGATTGACATTTACTAAAGCCATGCTCTATCATAAACCTATCAAACCTTAAATACCATTGTCTTGGAGCTTGCTTAAGACCATATAAGCTTTTCTTTAACCTGCACACAAGTTTCTCCTTACCTTTGACCTCAAAACCTTCTGGCTAATCCATATATATCTCTTCATCCAAATCTCCATGAAGAAATGTTGTCTTAACATCAAGCTACTCAAGATGAAAATCCTCAATAGCAACTAAAGATAATATAGTCTAAATAGAAGTCATCTTTACTACAGGAGAAAATATTTCACCAAAGTCAATACTTGGTTTCTGTGCAAATCCCTTTACTACCAACCTGGCCTTATGTCTCATTTTTCCATACTCTCCTTCCTTTAACTTGTATACCCATTTGTTTTTTAGTGCTTTCTTTTTGAATGGAAACTCAACCAAATCCCACGTTTGGTTCTTTTCCAAGGAATCAATTTCCTCATTCATGCCATGCTCCCACTATTTCCTGGATTCTACCTGCATTGCCTCATCAAATTTTTTTGGTTCTCCACCATCAGTGAGCAACATGTAGTATAAAGAAGGGGAATAATGAATTGGAAGTTTACTTACCTTTTTAGTCCTCCTTATGGGTGTTTGAGACTCATTTACAACTTGATGTCTGCCTAAATTCTCTGTCAGTGACTGATCCTGGTCAACTCTCAGTCTACACCTGATCGACGTCAGTTCCACCTGACCAACCTGACTGATGTCAGTTACTATTTGACCGATGTTGGTTCCTGCTTGACCACTGACGTCAGTTACCTGACTGACATCGATCTCTGTGTTTTCCTGTGAGTGATGATTTTTACTTGCGAGCTCATTTTGGATCATTACCTTAACCAAATCAACATTGCCTTGCTCAAAATTATTCAACCTCTAGAGCTGATCACTGTCCATCACCTTCTCCTTGAAAACCAAGGCTTTCCAGTTCTTAAGTGTGTCAAAAACATTAGATTTCCTCTTTATGCAATAAACCCAATCCTTTCTTATAGCATCATCCTGTGATCCTCCAATAGAATCTCCCTAAGCTGATCCCCACACGTCTGCATGAAAAATCTCCAACCTGTGCTTCTTCTTTGTTAACCCAATTTTGAGAAACCTTACTTTCTTCTATTTCCCAAAAATATAGTGCTCACAGAAATCTAGATCTATGCTTTTCAAATCTGAAAGATTACCTTTTGACTTAAGAACATTCATTCCCTTCTCACTCATGTGACTAAGCCTATAGTGCCACATCCTTGCATCTACATCTGAAGTAGATAAAATAGAAGGAGAATAATCAATAACACAAGTAGATAGATAAAGTGTACCTACTCTCTTATCTCTTGCTAATATAAGTGCACCCTTGGAAACTTTCCAAGATTCCACTATGAGAGTTACTGTGTAACCCTCATTACCCAACTTTTCTGTAGAAATCAGATTCCTCTTCAAGATGGGTACAAGCATGACATCTTTCAACACCCATGTGTTGCCATTCTACAATTTTAGCTGCACTTTTTCTTTGCCAACAATTTGACAAGGCTCACCATCCCCTAAATAAACTTTTCCAAAATCTCCATGGACATAATCATTGAAAAATTCTCTATTTGGGGTTACATGGAAAGAAGCACCAGAATCTAAAACCCATGATTCTACTTGACTATCCAAAGAAAATATAAGAGCATCCTATGCAACAATACCTACAACATTTGCTTCCTTATTACCTTCTTGCTGATTTTCTTTGTTATCCTTCAACCAACAGTCTTTTCTTGCATGCCCTTTCTTTTCACAATTCCAGCAGATTATACCTCAATTTTTGGATTTGGATCTCCTTCCCATCTTTGACCTTGATTTCCTTTGCTTGCCCTTCTCTCTTTGCCTTCCCCTACTTTCAATACTTAAAGCATTACCTAATGTTTCCCCTGTGTTTTTCCTACGAATTTATTCATTCAAGATTACACTAACAACATCATCAACTTTCAAGATATTTGAAGCAGATGCAGTATTGCTAGCTGCCATTACCAAGCTATGCTAGCTTTCAAGTAAAGAGCATAAGATTAAGAGAGCCTTAATTTCATCATCAAAAACTATTTTGACTAAATTTAACTGATTTACAATTTCATGGAAATCATTAAGATGACTATATATAGATCCACCTTCCTGCATTTGCAAACTAAATAATTGCTTCATAAGATATACCTTATTTGAAGCTGAGGGTTTTCATATAAGTTTGCTATAGTAGCCATTAACTCTACCATTGTCTTTGCCTGTGATAAATTAGAAATCACAGAAGATTCTAGGCTCAACCTTATAGATCAAAGAGCCTTTCTATCAAGAACATTCCATTCTTCATCTTACATATTTGTGGGCTTACTTAAAACCCCACCCAATGGTAAAAATAGATCTTTCTGATATAGATAATCTTCTATCTGCATCCTCCATAATTGATAATTCTTGCCATTAAATTTCTCCATTCTTAGTTTACTTTCTTTTACCATTGCTTTGCTCCCACTCAATCAAAAACCCCTGAGAGTGAACTTGTAATCAACAAACACTAACTCTCTCTACCACACCTAGCTCTGATACCAGTTGTTAGGAACTTGGAGTACAATTGATTACCTTTATATAAACAACTAAACATGGAATTGAACTAGAAGTAATAAGTAACTAGAAATTAGAAACAACAAATAATAGGAGATACAAGAAATAACCAATCTTGTATTAAACTCTTTCAGAATACAATGAAGAAATCTCACTCTTCCCACACCTCTTAGGTGTACAATATTTCTCTCAAGAGTTCTCTCTCTCAATCAATTACAATCAACTCAATAACCAAGTTGTTATTCCCTTGCTTCAGTTGATCTTCTTGATCTTGCACCTTGCAGATCTAATTGACCTTGCTTACTTACTTGCTTACAATACATGCCCCATGGGTCTCTTAAATAGGATCCAAGGCATACAATAATTAGAAACACAGAATCAAGACTAAAATTAGTCTTTACATGCAAATGCACACACACAGGTGACCGATGCCAGTCACTATCGGTCTGCATATGATCGACATTAGCCAATCCCTAACTGATGTTGGTCAAATCTGATCCACACTTGACCAATGTCGGTGATACTACCGATGCTGGTTACTGGCTAAGCCCAACAACCTCCACATTTGCATAACAGTGAATATTTTAGCTCCACAACTTAACATGCTAAACTTAGAATTCTATTTGAACTATTGGAAATGTTAAAAACCTACACCAGATAAACAAAATCACATGCATGAAATCAATGCCATGTTGTCATTTGAAGGGATGAGCTAGACCCAAGTTTGATAAGTCAAAATCTTGCATGGAAAGCCATGCCACAATCTTCAAAGGAATCTGCCTATTGATTAATTTTGAAGCTGAGTTAGATCATTGAATGCATGAGATGACTAAGAGATAAGCCTGACTTCAATAAATAGTCAATTGAAGCTTTGACCAATCAACTATAAATGGCCTTTGTTTACATGAATGATCAGAGGTGCATTCAGATTGAACTCCTTATTAGCTCTCTACCTTCAATTCTTAGCTCTTCATATTTTGTGCATGTATTCCTTCTATATTGTTTCATTTTTTTATCTTCATCTATTCCCTTTGGCCTTTAGCTCTATTTCTTCTCATGGAGTTGTTTCAAGATTTTGTTTGGTCCTTATTTCTTCAGATAATATTTTTGAGACTTTTCCCTTTGGACCTTTTTTATTTCATTTCCTTCAAAAATCTTGTTTTTCCCCATTTCCTTTCTTCAGACTTTGGCTTGAACCATTCTTTCCTAAATTTCCCTCAAGCTTTTCAAGACAGCCCTTCGGGATTCCAAAGTGTCCTTTTCAAAGTGTCTACATGCTTCATTTATTTCCTTTGGACAAAAATTCTGAAGGAATTTTGTCCTTTTCTTGATAAAAAATTTATTGAAGGGAAAGTGCCCTTCGACATTGTTGGAAGTGAACTTTCCCAAAGGGAACATACCCTTTGGGATTCTTTCCAATGTTTCCTTTAGACAAAAGTTCAAAGAAATTGTTTCCTTTGGGATTTTTGTTAAAGACTTTCCCAAAAGGAAAAGCCCTTTGGGCTTTCTCAAAATGAACCCTCAAATTTTTTTAACATGCCCTTTAACCTTCTTTCCCAAAGAAAAATCCCTTTGGAATCTATACAGTGACCCTTTATAAGTATTGTAAAGTAAATTTCCCAAAGGGAAAGTGCCATTTGGGTTTTTTGTAATGGACCTCTCGGCCTTTTTGACAAGCCCTTTAGAATTTCCAAGTGGATATTTTTGAAGGGAAAGTACCCTTTGGGATTCTCAAAAATGTCCCTCGGACTTTTTTAATGTGATTTTCCCAAAGGGATAGTGACCCCTTCAGATAAATTGTAAAGGTCCTTTTTAGCAACTTTGAAATGAAAACTTCTGAAAGATCCCTTCAGACTTATTGTAATGGTATACTTACCCTTTGAATTTCTTGTAAAGGACCCTTCTGAAAGAAAAATACCTTAAAATTTTTGTAAATGGTCCCTCAAAAAATTTGAATTTCCCTTCAGAAAACTAAAGTGTCCCTTCGGCTTTGTTCAATAGACCATTTTCTTGTAAAGGACCCTTCTGAAAGAAAAGACCTTAAATTTTTTGCAAATGGTCCCTCAAAAAAGTTGAATTTCCCTTCAGAAAACTAAATTTTACCTTTGGCTTTGTTCAATAGACCATTTTCTTTGGATAATTCCTTTGAAAACTTTGCAATGGATAACCTAAAAGGAAAAGAACCCAATTTTCCTCTGTGAAATAGTCTTTGAAAAAATTATAGAGGCCTTTAGAAATTTTTAAAAGGACTATAGGATTTTTTAAAATTAACTTTTCTAAAAGTAATAAACCCTCCCAAAACTTTGAAATGATATTTTCCCTTTTGAGAAGAACCTTTCTTCTTGTAAAGCTGAAAGTCCTCTTTAGAAATTTCTCCTTTCAACTGCTCTAATTAACACCTGTTCTTTCCTGTAAAGAACAAGACAAGTGAAAGAAAAACCCCTAAATCACCTAGACAACCTCAAGGCCTATTACCCATAGATTTTCAATGATTTCTTAGGACCAATTATTGATCTCTAAAGACAAAATGACATTACAAAATTTTGAATGGCAAGGGTGGAAATTTAACTTGTGGGGTCAAAATTGTCAATAGGACCAACTAGTGTTTCCCAAGGTTACATCAATGAAATTTCACAAGGGTCATTTTTATAATGAACTCCAAGAGGAAGCTAAAGGATCACTTAACCATAAGGCAACCATTATTCATGAATATCTCACTGCCAATATGTCGCTCTTATGTTACACATTCTAAATGAATTAGGTAGTTACCTTATGTAAAGGGGAGAAGTGGGTTTTCAACCTATGAGAGACTCTACTTCCTAACTTGTATATGATCTAAACCATTATGGAAATACTAATTCTCTACCCTCTACCTCATGTTTACATCAATGCTCATAACTAGAACAATGATGTAGGATTACATGATACATCACGACACTACACCTTAGCAATTTTCAATCAACATATTTGATTTCAGGGTAGGAGTTATATTATGCAAGTGATTAGTGGTCACAAATTTTATTTACAATTCCATGGTTTAACAACACAAGATCACATATATAGCATGACATATATATACTTAAACACCCATATATCTAGATTGATAACATAAAGTGTTCACATGTATAATTACTTCCACACATAACAAGGGGTTTATAAAATATATAATAATGTGCATGTATGAAGGAAATACATAGGATAGGGCACACATTTAGATTCAAGTAGTTATGCCAAGTTATTTTCACATTACAATAATTAAGTACACTTTTTGGTGAAGCACATGGTCCATGATTTCCATTGGTCCACCCAATGTCTAGATACCAATTTAATGACATCAACATCCATCATATATATTACAACATGCTCAGTCCTACGGATCTCAAGTTTATGATCACCTTATTTTAGGGAAGGTTGTGTTTTGATAGAGCCCATAAATATATTTTCATGAGTTTTAAAAGTTACCAACAATGTTTGTGATTCATGGATTAGATGGCTCATGATACCTAATAACAGTAAGAGATCCCCAAAACTTTCTAACTTGCCTAATCAAGTCCATTGCATTCACTCTACTAGGCTCTCTAGGCTTGAGCCGCACCCTTAGACCTCCCAAGATATTATGCTTTAGCATCATTGGATAGCTCGACCCTTCAAGATATCAATGGTCACCAAGGCATTGTCTCTTGATTCCAACAATAAGCTTATATCATTATTCTTACAATTGATTCACTCCAACAAGTCAAAGTTTGAATATTGATGCGTGCTTTGATGTAACATCACTTTGGGAAAGAGTGAGCTTAGCCAAGGCTCAAGGTGAAAGTTATATCATTACCATGGGAATTAAAATACCACATAATGATTAAGTTAAATTAAAACAAACATCCTCATGGATGCCAAAACTCAACCCAAGATCAATTAAACATCCTCATGGATGTAAAACATATCCATGATTATCATAAAATCCTTATAGGATTGAAACACACTCATAAAATTAATAGCTTATAGCCTTTTAAAACTATGAAACCACATGCTTCTTCATTCAACTCCAAGGAGACCAAATGTTCATAACAAGATCAAGCCTTAATTCATCTGAAATGTATATTTTTTCTAGCACCTCAGTATTATTGTACATAATACTTATCCACTTTTAGGATACATAATGGTTGCAATTAGAGAACCATAAAAACATTTTAAATAGCAAAAACCTTCTTGGTCTTTGCTTATAATTCCATTACTTTGAAAAAAATAGTGTTCCCCAAGCACTAGTCATAATATTTAAATTTTTTTTCAACATTACCACCAATCATGTATAGTGATACCTAGCCAATCCAAAATTTATAGATGATTGCCCCAGTTGTGAAATAAATAAAATTGCATAAAAAATTTACTGCTTAACCATAACAATTTTTTTTATATTTAGAAAAAGAATTAAGGGGAAAATTTTGCTAACTTGTGAGCAACTTAAACCCATGGAGATAATTTTACTCCACTAAAATTGCCTATCTTGAAGTGTCATACTATATCTATAAAAATCAACATTCGATCTCTATTTGTCATTTATAATAGAATAATCAACTCTTTAAATTTTTTTTATCCATATAACTAACAATGGTTATCACAACCATTCAAGTTTCATAGTTTCTCAATGGCTCAAGGCACTTCCCTTTATAAGTAGACAGCTTCAAGCTCTGCTGACTTACTCAAGTAAATCAGCCTCTCACACCCTATTTAGTCCTCTAGGTTTAAGTTAAACCCTTAATCTTCCCTAGGTCATAATGTTCTGAGCATCTAGTGATGCCTTTCCCATACAATCCAACAATAGATATCGAACATTAATTTCCTAATTTATAAGAGCGAAGCCTTTATCACTTATCTCCCATCAACTTGCCCATACAAGCCAATGGTCATCAGGTGAGGCTTGTATTGATATAACCAGATTTGGGAAGGGTTAACCCAACCAAGGATAGGGGTGATATTAACTATCATTTTATTAAATTAGATTCCTTGAAATCAATACTTTTGATAAATATACAAAACTTTTAGTATACTAGTATTACAAAACAACACCTTATTATTTAGCCCAAAAGGTTAAGTGCCCTTACAGATAATTTTATAATTTGGCTAGATTAGAAGTATTAATTATTCTCAAAGTATCAACTTTTACAAGTCCTAGAGTTCTCTAGAGTAGAAACACTACTTTGATACCAGATGAAACAATCCCAATTTTTTTTTGGCAATTACTTCTTTTTTAGAGTACAAAATGACATTGCATGTAGGGCCCAAATACAACCTGATGATGTGATAAGCATCATAATGAATTTCTCACTAGGGTGCTCAAAACCATCACTTTGTTAGCTAACAATAAACACATAACTAGGATTAAGTCACTAATAAAGAGTTCAATATGGGAGTGCATCCTCGTCAAGGAGTATATAGTTTGGGGCATATCAACATACATGAGTATACTGATAGAATCCAAACTCTATATAAGTACCAATATCTCCCACCAATAGGAACATTTAGTGGTCAATTAACCCTAATCAAATATCTTGATTGTCTAATAGATTCCTATTGAAGATAATAGCTACTCCTTGACATACTCGTAACTATTGCATACGTAATAACAAGGAGTACTAGAGCAGATAACCCTATAATTTAACTCAAATTTAAACTCAAGCGTGATATAAGGGAAACAACAAGAGATTATTCAATGTAATACATATCAACCATCAAATCATTGAATCATAAGATAAGAAGGATATCCCAATAGTGTCCTCATTTACATCTATATGGATAAGAATTATTGAAAAAATTGACCAATTGGCATGAGATGCCCAACTGATTACTGATGTAATCGATAGTAGATTGGGTAAATATATAGTGCTACTTGTAAAGATTCCATAAATCAAATCTCAAACTTGTAATCATGGAACCATACACCTCCTTCAAGGAATTTAGGGCACATTTAGCTCTTAGATAATAATAATCCCATAAGCCAAGAGAGAGAATTGATATTAAAAAGTTATTATGGGTAATTTTACCATTACAAATAATGAATCCAATTACATCACTTAGTATCAAGTGATTCTTATAACAATAATTCAAGGGGAAAGCATGAGTTGGTTTGTCCATACATAAAAGCCTTCATAATTGCATTATCTAAATAGAGTATAACTACATTATTGCTCTTATTAATAGGGAGTGGTAGTCAAAGATCACTTTAGGACTTGATCACTAAGAAATATGAAAATGTGTACAACTAAAATATTCCTTGTTAATAAAAATTTCCACATTACCATAACACATTATGGTGGTACTATATATTTTTTGGAACTTAAAATATTAACATGGCATAGTCAATGTCCATATAAAAGTGACTTCTACACTTAATTGCTTTAGCAATAAGTGTACTAAATCAAGTTCATTATATCAGAATCATTAACTTCTAGCCCTTGAAGCATGGAGTACTAGAGTATGTATTCTCATGTTTGCTAGGTGCACTATTTATCATTATTTAACACTATATGTGGTTTTATCTCACATTGGTTAGATTAGCTAGGTTTCTATTCTGTCTTGCCTATATAAGCAAGTGCTTTATATTATCTTATCAATTCATTCGCATAGTCTGAATATACATTTGGCTTTGCTTTGTGATGCATTCCATTTGTCTACAACTATTGTGATGTTCTTGTTGATAACTCTTATGATCTTGGCCTCATGAAATGTTTTTACCATTCCTAACATGGTATCAGAGCCTTGAAGAATTTCCAACCATCCAAGCTTGCAATTCAGAGAGAAGATCTTGGTGCCTCTCATAGATTTTTTCAAAGTTTTCAAAGTTTTATTGTTTTTTCTTTGAAACTTTTACAACTTGTGAGGCAATAAAAATGCCATAATCTCCTTGTTTTTCATGTTTTCTTTCAGATCTATGCAAATATTTATTTTTTATTAGCTTTTTTTTCTAAATCAATAGTTTTGATGTATTTTATGCTAAACTTCCTTAGATTCTTTCAAAATTACATTATACTAAACTTCCTTAGATTCTTTCAAAATTGAATTATTTTTTAATGCTAGAGCAAGATCTATGAAAGAAGTTTCAGTGTGGGAAATATGGTGTCAAAAATATAAGAGAAATTTTTTTCTTTAAGATAAGTTATTCTGTACAGGTCTTAATTTTCAGCATTTTGTGGGGAGAGTGGTGTGTTTTTTTTTTTCTAGAAGTCTCTTCTTTACAAGGAGGAGTTGGGTGTTTATCTTTCCATCTACATAACTTTGGTGTTTTGTTATTTTTTAGTAGCTTTTTTGTGAACCTTTGGTGTCACATTATTGGCATTTAAGCTCCATTAACTTTGGCATTGTAGTTTTTTTCTAGCAACTTTTTTTTTGACACATTTGAAAATTTGATTTTGCCAAAATCTTTTGCTTGGCTGGGACATGGAGAAATTTTTGTTGATTAGGTTTATCTATTTTTATCTTGACATTAGTGTTGAAAGTGTCAAGTTTAACATTGAATGAGGTGGCATCTCATGATGTAAATCTTTTAGAGGTGGGTGCTCAGGCAAGCTCTTGTTATTTTTAGTAACACCAATTCCTCATTAGTAGAAACCACAACCTCCAAGGTAGATCTATCTCTATGGAGGAAAGTAGAAGAGAGTGTGAGTGGTGTGGATAGGTGTTGGATACCATCTAGACAAAGGAAATTTACAATAGCTTTTAAGGACTATTGTTTACTAGAGAAAGGAGGAGAGAGGTGTTGGACTGCAAGAGAGAGGAATTTGCTACTATGTGAAGCATCGAAGACACAACAAGGCATGATAATTGTGCCCCTTGACCAAGACACCACCGCCACCACATCTAACATTGATCATTGTGAGCCTTTAATAACACACAATTATGACACATGGAGACCTAGAATAGAGACAATCATTAAGTGCAAAGGATTATGGTCCCTAATGAATGAAAAACAACCATAGTTTACAAGGAAATATGGAAAATTTTAACATCAATGTAAGTTTTAATAATGTATAGGATTAATTTGGAGTTATGTGAGTGATTATATTCTATTTCACTTTGATGGGTGTGACACTCCATTTAAAATGTGGACTAAGTTACAAGGGTTATTCAAGAAGGTAGACCACTTACGAGCCATGTAACTTGAAGTGGAGATAACTTCACTAAATATTGATGACTTTTATTCCATTGTAAATTATCTCACAAAGTTTAAGCATTTATTGACATAACTAAAGGGGAGTGGTCAAGATAAAAAAGATGAAGAGTGTGCCTACTTAATATTGTCTAAGTTGAGTGGTCCTTTCCAAATCTTTGCATCTAATTTTTTCTATATTATGGATGCTTTAGGTAACATATTTAAAATACCTTATCTTGAGTTGTTTTTTGAGAGACTCACTAGGGAGGAATCCAAATTGTCTCACATTGAGTCTTCCACCTGTCAGAAAGCATTAGTAGCCTCACATCCTAAGGGAAAATCTAAGATCAAAAAGAAAAACACTCCTCTTCTACCTTAAAATGCATCTAAGACCCCCAACACCAATGCACCTAAGCCCAAAAACACTTATACATCTAAACCCAAACCATTTTACAAACCCAAGTATAAGTATAACCTATTTTTCTCATATTTTGGGGGGACTAATCATGAAGAGTCTAGGTGTTTCAAGAGAATGCAAGCCTTAGAGGATGCCATTAGGAAACACAAGATCTATATCTCCTCTCCTTATCCATATCATGAGCATGGGAAAGCTCTTAATTTTGTTAGGAGATCATATTCATCTATTTTAGATAGTTGGGTTATAAACTCTGGTGCTTCACATCATATGAATTCTTTCAAGGAGTCCTTTGTATCTCTTGGTTTGAGTTCTACTTCTAATATTGAGGTTGGAGATTCTTCCTTAATTTATATTAATGGGAAGGGTGACATATAACTAGATGTTGGCCACATCAATGATTCTCTATATGTTCTAGACATCACCACCAATCTACTTTTAGTGTATTAGATTTGTCATTTTGGTCAGGGTAAGACAGTGACTTTCACCCCACAAGGTGCTAATGTTCAAGCTTTATTAGAGCCATACACACTCATTACATAGGGTGTTATTGATCATAGTTATTGAATTTACTATTTTGAGGGTTTTGATGATATTCCTCCTCTAAGGACATGTTTAGTTTCTCATGCATATTCTAAGAGTCAACTTTGGCATGAAAGATTTAGACACTTGAACTATAGATATCTGAAGGAGTTGAGCACTCATAACATGGTAGAGGGTCTTCCTTCAGTTTCATGTCTTGATGGAGTCTATCCCAATTGTGCATTAGGGAAACAACACCAAGATCCTTTTCATAAGGGGATAACTATGAGAGCTTCTTCACCACTTGAGCTTGTGCACAATGATTTGATGGTCTTTCATACTCCTTTCAATGGAGATAAGTATGCACTTACCTTCATTGAAAATTTATCAAGGCATCTTGGGGTTACTTTCTTAGGTATAAAATTTATGTCTTTTCTCACTTTAAAGTCTTTAAGGCTTTGGTCAAGAAATAGTCATAAAATTGCATAAAGAAGCTTTATACAAATAATAGGGGGAGTACTTTAGTCGAGAGTTCACTAAAGTTTTAGTATCCCATGGTATTGTTTAGTAGCATTTTATTGCACATACTCCATAATAGAGTAGCTTAGCAGAGAGGAAGAGTATAAATTTAAAGGAGATGGATAACTACATGATCCATTCATGGGATTTACCTCCTATTTATTGGGCAGAGACAGTTAATTATGTGAACTAAATTTAGAACCACACACCACATCAAGCACTTGAGCATATGATTCTGGAGGAGGCTTGGTCTGGATCCAAGCCTAATGTTTCATTTTTTCAAGTCTTTGGGAGCCTTGATTGGGTGTTTGTACCAAATAAGAAAAGGAAATCATTGGACAAGAAGAGTAAACCTTTGGTGTTTACTGAGTATTGTGAAGACATAAGAGCTTATTGTCTTTTAGACCCTAATACTCATGATGTTAATTTTCACACACATTTTCAATTTGATGAGAATTTCAAATCTCATGACTCTTCATCTTCTTCCATACCTTCTTCTTCTTTCTATGAATCACCTCCTCTCAAGGATTCATTCATCAAGGAGCTAGTTTAGGAGATTCCTAAAGAGGTTATAGAGGATGAGGATCATGTTCACTTTGATGTTGCCACTATGCCTAAGTGGGCTCATACTATAGTTGATAAGGAAACACCATTCATATAGGATATTCCATTTACTTAGAATCATCATTCACATTCTATAGGTACTGGAAATTTATGTCAAGCATTCTCTAGGGATCCACAGTCATTTTCATAGGCTCATGGGATACATGAGTGGGATGATGTAATGATAGTTGATTACTCTTCATTGATGAATAATTACACTTGGGATTTGGTCACTCATCCTAAGGGAAGGAAGTTGGTTTGGTGTAAATGGATTTACCCCACTAAGTATGCAACTGATGGGTCCATTGAAAATTACAAAACACATCTTATTGTAAGGGGATTCTCGTAAGTTGAAGGCATTGACTACTCTAAGAATTTTTCACTTGTTACCAAGATGGATTATATTCACCTTGTAATTTCTCTGATGCATCATAGGGTTGGCCAGTATATCATATGGATGTGAAGAGTGCTTTATTACATGGAAAATTACATGAGGAAATCTATATGGGGCAATCTATTAGGTTTGTTCATGATTCTTCTCTTGTTTGTAGACTTAGGAGGTCTCAAACAGGCCCCTCAGGTTTGGTATGAGAAGATGGATTCATTTCTTCTCTCTACTAGCTTTGTTCACTGCCACTCTGATCTCATAATGTATATTCAGTGTATTAGGGAGGACATTATTATTTTAGTCTTGTATGTTGACGATCTGCTTCTCACAATCAGTTCTTCATCACAATTTTAGACTATTCAATAGGAACTTTTAACATAGTTTGACATGATAGATCTTAGTTTTTTGCCCTTTTTCCTTGGTTTACAAATTTCACAATTAGATGTAGGGATTTATTTGAGTAAGTAGAATTACACCCTTGATCTTCTTCAACATTTTGGCATGGTTGATTGCAAGCCAATTCCTACTCCTTTTCAGTCTGGAGTGAATCTCATTGCCTCTTGTACTACTCCACTTTATGATCCTATATTATATAGGTAGATGGTTGGGAGTCTTATGTATTTGACCCATACTCACCTTGACATTTCATTTATAGTTGGGCTTGTATCTAGGTTTGCACATGACCCTCATGATAGTCATTGGTAGGCTATCAAAAGGATTTTGAGATATTTATAAGACACTACTCATTTTGGATTACATTACACCAAGGGTTATAATTGGTTGGCTGGATACAATGATTCAGATTGGGTAGGTTCTCTTGATGATAGGCATTATATTTTTGGCTACATATTTTGTCTTGGTTCTTCACTTATTACTTGGTTGTGTAAAAAATAATAGTCTATTGCACTATCATATATAGAGGTTGAGTATAGGGTAAAATTTACATAAAGTTAGTAGGTTTCTTTGGCTTCATTAGTTGTTGACAAAGTTTGGCTTCATACAAGATTCACCCACTGTACTTTGGTGTGATAACTAAAGTACAATTCATATATCTTACATCACAGTTGAACATTAGTGGACCGAGGACATTGAGGTATATATGCACTTCATTCATCAACACATTTAGGATGACATCCTTATCTTGGAGTACATTTTGACTCAATAGCAGGTTGTAGACATCTTCACAAAGCCTTTTGTATCACCTCATTTCCTTAAGTTGCATGACATGCTTGGGGTTTCAAAAGTTGTCCTTAGAGGCTATTCATGAGGACATCTTACATATTCATTTCATGGATACATATTGTACATGAGTACCTTATTATTCCTAGTTATCTGACTCATTTTGTGGATATGCCACTATTTTGGCTTTTGTTAGCCCCTAGATTCACTTGAGGGGGTGTTAGAGTATGTATTCTCATGTTTGTTAGGTGCACTATTTATCACTATTTGTGGTTTTATCCCACATTGGTTAGATTAGCTAGGTTTATATTCTACCTTGCCTGTATAAGCAAGAGATTTGTATTAGCTTATCAATTCATTCTCATAGTCTAAATATACATTTGGCTTTGCTTTGTGATGCATTCCATTATCTGTAGCTATTGTGATGTTCTTGTTGAGAACTCTTCTGACTTAGCCTCATGGAATGTTTTTACCATTCCTAATATGAACACCATATTCCAAACAACTTGAAAACATACTCATAGGCTTACTAAATGAAAGTAAATATTGAATGATTCATAACTTTCCTTGAATTGTAATTATATAATCAACATAATTTTGGCAATATACAATTTTATTCATTTCTTGCTAACTTAAGATGTATCCGCTTGCAATAGAGAGGTGAAAAGATATATTATTATTTAATCCTAACTCAATTCTAGATGTTTATCCTAACCAAGTTTGGTTACCAATGTAATGTATATGGACAATAACTTAATGCAGTCCTAATTAATTTATAGCTTCATTAAGTTAAGGTAAGATATCTATCATAACTGGTAAATTGCCTTTATCCCATTTCATTACTTTAAGCAATCAAAATGGCTATCTATGACTATAAAAAGTGCAACATATGTATCTTAAGGCTCACATACATAAGAATTTATATTTCCACATGACCAATATTAATAACTTCATAGTTGTTCATAACTCTTGTACTTACAACATTATACATGATGTACATAAACTAGCTATAGGCATTAGCTCAACTAGATATTTCAAGAGGGCAATTAGCATTTCTAATTTATAGTTTACCAATTAATATAATCACAAATCCTCATGGGAAATATCAAAAATTTCATCATAATAAGAAAGGTAACAATATTATATTTGCAAATTGAACCAGAATAATAATTCACCAAAGTAATACACTTTTTGAAAACCTCACTCAACCTACCTAGCATTCCATATCAATTTCATATCAAGACCAATATACATCTTTATTTAAACTGATGTAATCTAATTTAGAATTTAAATATAATGACATAAATTTATTAAAATAACCAAGAGCTTCCAAAATTAAGCATGCATTGCCCAAGGTAAAATATGCTTCATGTCCAAAATTAAAAAGAGTAACAACATCAATATAGTACACTTATGTATGCTAAAATGTAAGAATACAACATTCCTAAATATGAATCAAGAAGGATTAGATCAAGAACACTATTGTTCATACTGATTCATCTATCATTAATTAAGAACAAAAACAACAAGCTTCTAATTTCAACATTAATTTCACAATGTAATTACAAGAATATAATTATTACAATCATACAACAAGAATGGGAAATCAAAATTACATAATATATTCAACGGATGTTTGATACCCATGTATCATGATGATACCTTGTATTATGGTATGCATTACCATACATGCATATCACTTCAAAGTGTTAAAATAATGAAACAACATCCTAATCCATGATACATGACTCATAACATAGTCATAAGAATTTAATTACATCAATGAAAACTAATGTAATCATTTTTTAACATCAACAAATATAAAAATACATTGAACATGCTAGAATAATCATCTGTAAGCATAGAAATCCATATCATTAGGGGATGAATAATCCATTCACAAGATGCCAAAAGCCTAAAGGTCTAGTTAGATGAGCCCATTCATCAGTGGCCTTGATCACCCCAATGATCAACGAGATGGTGGAATCATGCATCTGGGTTTTATTGGGAAATTATGAGCATATAAGTGACATAAGCCATGGTCCTCATTACAATCATCAAGCACTCAATAAAGAAACTCAAAAAAAAAAGATAATCACAACATGTTTGTCACACTAACTGAGACCAATAGGAAATAATAGCCTTTTTAAACACCAAAGTTTTAAACAAGATAGGGAATGCAACATTCACCAAAGGAAGCATACAAATTCTACCCAACCTTTTATTATCATCTTTGAACTCAAAAAGGTAGATTTAGAGATAAATTCGAGTTCATGAATTCTGAGCCTTAATACTTGAATGTCCAATATATATTATGCTATCTAAAATTTCTCATGCCACCTCTACCATACACAATAAACATAACTGAAAACCAACTCAATGATCTTAATAGAGTAATTATATTAAAAAATGAATTTAGATTCAAGATAACATTCAATGGAATATAGTTGAATATGAGAAGGTGTAGTTTACCAATATCCAAGGTGAACAAATACAACTAACAATTGATTCCCAAATCAACACTCGATGACTCATAGGCATTTAAAAATTAATAAAACCATTGATGGGGGTTTACACCATATTCCATGGTCAAGATAAAATTATAAAGAGAAGTCCAAAGAAAATTAAAGAGGCTAAGCTCAACCAATAACAAAACCCCAAATCATCAACATACAGTATAAATATAGGTAAACGTGCCAATGAGGAGACCAAAGCACTAGAGGGTCCCAGCAAAAGGACAAGGCAAAGTTCCAGAAAGAAAGATACACAAAAAGGAGCTTTGCTGGAGGTTACCACCCAGGAAACTGATTTGAAAGGAAAAGAAGCCATGAACCTGATACTGGAACTGGATGAATAATCTGGTCCTTTTTGGTTTTGAAACTGGTACTGATCTTTGTTCTCCTTTTGTTATCTTTTGTTTGTTGTGCTACCAGATTTCTGTTTCTAGGTTTTGACCGGATGTGTCTCTAATAGTTTTAGGTCCATTTAAAACCTATTTTTGCTACTTTACTGTAGTGTTTTTTAGGCGTAGCCTGTGGGCTTAGACGTTCTTTATTTGGCTCTCTGTTTCAGGGTTTCAAGGCCCCTTCAAAACCTATTTTTACCTTAATCTAAAACATACAGTATAAATATATTAATAATGATAAAATAAATTGATATTACTAATAGTAAAAATATACACCCACAACATGACCAAAAAAAGGGGTGAAACACCAAGCAATAAAAATCCAACATCGAGCATGGGATACAATCCATTACATCTATGGAAGGTATAGATTTAGTTTTAAACAATTATAATGGCCTCCATAAACTCTTAAGAAATCAACATAAATCATAGAAACATGAAAATCATAGTTTAATGTTAATTGATCTAGTTAGGTTTAATTAGGGTGTCCAACCATACCCAAACTACTAAAGAAAAACATTATACAGATCTTATAGAATCCCAATCCAAGGTGAAAATTACAATAAGGCACGATACTACAACCATGTACACAATAAAATGAAAACT